>OX579636.1:2399324-2936275 GCA_951230915.1 Antitrichia curtipendula | reverse complement strand
AAAAATACGGAATACTTTTATTTGGAGTAGATGGTATGTATGCTTATTTATTCATTAAAAGTTCAAACATTTTTATTTTGTAACTTGTATTTTAATTAATTTTTGTTTTATTTACAAATATAAAAGATTATATAAACATTTTTATGTCAATTAGTTATTTTAGATTTTAGATTTTAGATTTTATATTCATAATTTTTATTGATGTCAATGTAGGAAAAAAATTAGATTTATTTAGTGAATGTCAATTTTGATGTATTGGTAGGATACTCGGTAGGGTATAGAATGTCAAATTTGTGACATTCAAAACTACAAAAGTTCAAAAAGTTAATTGTAATGTTGAATAGGGTATCGGAGTCAAGCCAAGTGGAATGGATGTGCATTAAGGATTTTTATCCCTTTGACCATGGTTAAGGTTCAAGGTAGTACTGTATGAAAAGGTTCATTGACTTGTTATTCTTTGCCAATTAGAGTCTTATTAATTTGTGGAAGAAACTTTTGTCGTTAGTTTTACTTAGCTATGACAAATTTTTCATTTAATAAAGCTTTTGGTTTCTCTTTACGTGCACTCTTATTTTTTCTATTCATGGAGTGGAAGATAGCTTGTCTTGTTAGTGTTAAAATGTTTTTGTCTTTCATGCTTCAAAAAATCTTGCCTCCTCTATCATTGTGGTGTAGTAATTTTGAGTTGGAGTAAAGCACCTTACGTAGCTTAAATCCAGTACAAATTTTGGATTAACTCCTAAAATGCCCAAGGTACCATATTTGGGTGTCAACCACAGTTTGAAGTTAAATAAAATCTTATCAAATTACTATTTCGGATCATGTACATTTCACTTGAATATTTGTTAAAGATTATTTTAAGCATAAAAAATCCAATTTTAAAATTATTTGTTTATGTTTTTTCTACTGAAGATTTTGTGCAAAGGTATCCATTCCAAATCTTGATTTTTTAGTATTAGAGGATTTTAGAGATGAGCTTCAAATACATTGGATTTCAATTGGAGAAAAATTGCATTGAAAATTCATTTAAAAGTATTGTAGAATAGATTATGAGAAGTTGTACATCAATTAGTATGGTTATGCATGTTATGTCCTTTAACCTCATATTTTTCATGACCTCAACTTTAGATTTAACATGCAAAAAGAGGATTGAAAGACTTCAAATCACTTTCACAATTTTAACACCCTCTTCATCAAACATTTTAATCTTTCAACCCACAAGTTGATATTCTTGTGTTTTCTTTTTCTGTGTAATCCATAACATGTCTACTTTGAATTCATATGGCTATAATATTAAAAATGAATGTTTAAGCTTATCAAAATTTAGATTTAAATTGTTTAGTTTTGAACAAATTCCAAAAAGCTCAAAAAAGGCTTTAGGCATTTAAGAATTAAAGATGTTAATATTGATAAATGTTAATACAATAAATATGTATCATTAGCATAACAAATATTACTCTCCAAAGGACTAAAGATCCCATTTTATTTTATTTCTTAAATAATTTTGGCCATGCTCTATTGACTTTTAGAATTAAATTTTTTTGATTGAAATTATTATAATCAATCCTAAATCCTAAATAATAATCGTACTCTAGATATGAAGTTTTTTTTACTGGTCATTCCAATAAGTATTGCAAAAGTTATAAGTTTTCTTTAAATTTGTTTAAATGTAAAAATAAACACCTTAAAGTATATTTAGAAATATATATTAACTAATTTATTTGATAAAATATATGGATAAATATATATAAAACTTTGAACCATTCTATTTCAACAAAAAAATTTAAAGTTATACAAAGTTTTATTTTGTGGGTAATGAAGACAGGAATAATAGATTTCAACCCTAAAGTCATATTGTCCCTATGAGGGACAAAATGAATTTTGGATAGACTTGTGTAACCACAATTTTTGATGTGGCTTTTTGAAACTTTCTATTAGCATAGAAAATCACAATAACTTTCTTGGAATATAATTTTTATTTCAATTGTTGCTTGACAGAAAAAATTATGGCATAATAAACTCAAAATGGGGGAGAACAAACAACAATAATAATTTACAAAACTTGAAATTATAACTCTTTTAGTTTTTTTTCTTATAGATTATGTTCTTGAGTAAATGGAAGTTTTGACTCTTTCCATTTGGATAAGTGATGTAAAAGTTATGGAGCCTCTTGTTCAACAGTGCTAGCAGGTGAGCCTAGAAATGCGAGTCTATGAGTCTTGAGCCTAGGTGTAAATAGGTAATCCACAACTATTAAAGGTGCCTGTAATATACGTACCTATAACATGAGCACTCTATAACCATGGAAGGTGCTTGTAGCATAGGTCCCTATAGCATATACACCTATACATATCCTATAACCTTGGGAAGTATCTATAACACAGGAGTTTAGGCTCATAGGCTCAACATCCTATGTTTACATGCTAGCAAAGTGTTTTCTTTTTTGTAGGCCATCATAGATACTTCTTGAGAAAATAATGTATTAGAATTGTTCTTGAATTTAATTTTTACAATAAAAAAATATTCCAAAAGATTGAGTGTGTTTGCCAGAATAATCACATTGTTAGAATTAGTGTATTTAAATTCCATCTTAGAGCTATTAATGATATCATTTTCCTTCTAATCTAATACCAACTTTTTACTTAAATGAGAATGTAAATCAAATATTCAAGAAAAAAATTCCTAGACTTTCAACTCAAATCTTCAACATAAAATTTCTTAAAATCAGAATGTTAATTTTAAGTTAAGAAAATTTAAAGTCAAATTATATAATCAAGGAACTTGATCAAAAATCCAATTTCTTATCTTTAAACACAGATACGTTGCAATCTATGTGCTAATAGTTTCTAATATTTATTGCACACATTTTAATACTAGTGTAGTGCAAGATCTTGTAGCTAAATATGCAAAAAATAAATTAGTGTATTTTTTTGCTCTTTACAATACAAATGGTAGTTTGAATGATTTTTTTATGAAAAATTGGTCTTGGGACTAGGGGTTGTAGTCTTTTTATGAACTTAAGTTTTAATATTTTTCAAATAAAAACAAAGGATATTTATTGCTTACTAGAGAATTCTCACCACTAGATTGACAATAGGGCAAAAATCTAGTTGGGGATATTACATCTCAAATGAAGACTCTGCAAAAAACTTGTGCTCTTTGTGTTCAATTTACATTTGTGAAAAATACTAGCTTTAAATCCGACTTTTAAAAAACATATTGGTAGGATGAAAAATAAAATGAACCATGTACATATATCTACTATATACAAACCATTGAGTCAAATCTTTGTTGTTAAAATTGATATATCTAAAAGATTTTGAATAATTTCAAAATTTCCATTTTGATATTACTTTGATAAATTTCTATCCAAATTTTGATGGTAAAGTTTTTTGCATATTTGAAATTCATTATTATTTTCACCTTCAAATAATAACACAAATTTTTCCTCTACAAATGTCAAAGACAAAATTTCATCTTTGTGAAGGGCTAGAATTGCCTACTCTTGAAGGTTTAGGCACATTAATCCCTAAAACCCCATTTGTCCCCTCGGGGGACAATTTAGATCCGGGTAGGTTCCTATTGTCTCAATTGGAAGTGAATATTTTTGATATTTTTTGAGGTTGTCTAGCTTTGTAAGAGCTTTGTGGATATATAATTTTTGTTTCAATCGGATGCCGGATGAAAAAGTTATGGCACAATGAGCAAGAAATGGAGATTGGCGGGCAGCCCAAAAAAAATTACAAAAAGTCAAAATTATTTTTTTGTAGTTTTTTTCCTAAAAGATTATGTTCTTACCTGTACGTGAAGCTTTGATTAATTCTATTTGGATTAGGGATGAGAAAGTTACGGACAATCTTAGTTTTTCGGGCAATTTAAGCATCTTCTTGAAAAAAAACTTTTTGTTCAACTTTGAATGCTAATATATTCCAATCCGTACGGTCAAATTTGATGAAATTTTTACTACATGATCTTAGACAAGTTAAGTACAAGATCCTACGGTTAAATTTTCAAAAAAACAAAAAAATTGATTTCCTTAAGTGAATACAACAAAAGTGGTAGTTTTGAGTGTTTTTTGGCAGAAAACACCCTCGGGGTTTTAGGGATTAAACAAGTTACAGTGATGTACTTGAACAAATTAACTAAAGATCCAATGATCAGATTTATTAATGAATAAATAAACATTAATGTTTTAGCCTTGCTTTAATACAAGTATTTTGAAGCAATTTATAACATTATTTAGCAATGAAGATAAGGGTCCCTTTTGCAATTTTGAATAGGGGTCCCTTGTAATGAACTAAATTGTCTTGTATGTCTCTTCAACCAACCCCAATCCTTGACCCTTGAAGGACAATTAGGTCAAAAAAGTAGTCGATAGATGACTTCATTGTTCATTGTAGAAATAAATACTGCGCCTATTGGTTCAATAATTGGGGTAGTTTTAGTGACTACTTTGGTCAGAGAATTGCGTCCTTTAAGAGTTAAATCAACCCCTAAAAAAGCAAACGGCATATTTTTGGTCAACATAGCAATTTTGAATAGCTCACTAAGAAGGGAAATATTCACTATATTTTTTGAACTTTTGGGGATGTGGAAATGAGAGGTACCATATTGCTCCCCCAAGTTCTCCTAATTACTTTGGAAACAACATGAGACCTACTAGAGGGTACATTTTAAATGTTGAAGCTGATAATTTGAAAAATATTCAAGTTACTATAGCATCTCTTTTTTGAAGCATATTGTGTTACAATTACTATACAATACATATTAATGATCCATAGTACATCATTTGCAAATCTACACATGGGGTAGTCTAAAAAGTAAGGGAAGAATTTGCATGACAAGCTTCCATTTTCCATTTGCAAATAGACAAATTAATGAACAATGTCTCATTTTGAGTTGTTATCTATTCATTTGCTCCAAGTCAAATTTGTGGCAAGTGATTTTCAAAGACACATTGTATAAGCTAAGCTTAGCCAATATAATATTATTTATGAGATTTTCATTTTTTTTCTAATTGTACATGTATATTTTATTTGTATGAATTGTTTGATACATGATGTTTGTATATATTGTATTTAAAAATAACTATAATATACAAGCTATACTAAACAACTCTAAAATTGTGAATAAATGTTTGAATTGTAACAAGAATTTATTTAAATGCATCAAATTTTATATTTAACTACCATAGGGTGTAGGAAGATGGGCACATTATAGAAGTAGCAGCATATCTATTGGAAAATAATAGCTAAATAGCCTCTCTAATAAATTTTTTGATGCATTTACATATGGATTGCAAGGTCTATTGAAGTACTTAGGATTGCTCCAACAAATTTTTTACAATTAGAATTGGGGGAAAGTATTGTTTTTGATGGATGCGGGCAGTACATGCAAGGTTATTTCACACCAAAGCAAAATTTTCATCACAATGCCCAAAGGAGCAAGGGCCTAGGATAGAGGTTTGATTCAAATTGAAAAAAATGTTGTTTTTAACATTTTTTGGGAACCCATAAATTCAAAACATAGTACAAGGAGAGGGAAGAGAGGGTCTAGGGTGACAGTGCTCCATGAAATATAATTTTAGAAAATTCAGCATTAAATTCAAAGAAATCAAAATATATTTAGCAATCATCTTATATAGCTTTAGAAGCCATTTATTATGTGTGTGAAAAGATGAGAAGACAAGCTCTTTATACAAGACGGGTGGTAAAATTAAAACAACCCATTATGTGGGATATGTAAATTAGGATTAGTAGAAGCTCAACCACTCATAGTTAAGTTAAACATAGGAATTGTGTTCAAAGTAGAAGTTCACAACTCATTTATGAATAGTATAGTAAATATTTTCAAAAACTTTGAACTAAGTTAATGTGGAAAATCAAGCTAATTTTTATCTCCAAAAATCCGTTTGAGATTTTAAGTCTCCAATCAAAAGTTACAGACAAATTTCAAAGAAGATGTTTGAAAATATCAAAGAAAATGTTCCTTCTGAGTTCTGACCCCTCTTTGAAATTAACGTTTTGAAGAAAATACTATACATGCAAGGTAAAATTTGTTGAAAAATGTCTTTATATGAGAGTATGAAGCTAGTTCTCTTTTGGAACTTTTTGGTACATATTCCCAATTGAAATGTTATGAAATTTTTTGAAAGAAAAAAGAAGCAAAAAAAAGAAGGTTCAAACTAAAAATCAAACTTAACTTGTGTAGAAGCCTCCCTACATCCAAGTAGCATGGAATTTGGATCCCCTCTCGAAAAACATTTTTTTCCAACTTCAAATACTATAATCTCACAATCTATGAAATCAAAACCTCCGATTTTTTTACTACAACGTAATGAAGTCATCTAGTACTGCATCTTACGAGTAAGATGCAATAGAACTCCATTAGTCATTTTTGGAGGGGCCTTTGCCACCAAAACGACCTATCTTGAGTGTTTTTGGGATGAAACATAATTAAAGAACTACTGGAGTAAACAATTGATGAATCTCTCCAAGGCATCTGACAATCAAAGCATTAACCCCTAAAGGCCCGTTTGTCCCCTCAGGGGACAATTTGGGTCCAGATAGGTTCCTGTGACCTCAATTTGTAGAGAATTTTTTTGGGATTTTTTGAGGTTGTGCGGTTCTGTGAGAGCTTTGTGGATATATAATTTTTATTTCAATTGGTGCCCAAGAGAAAAAGTTATGCCAAAAATAGAGTTTGGCGGTTAGTACAAAAAAATCACAGAAAGTCAAAATAAATTTTTTAAATATTTTTTTCAAAATCTATGTCTTTTTGTCTACATTTGAAGCTTTGATTCATTCTATTTGGACTAATAATGAAAAAGTTATGGACAATCTTAGTTTTTCGGGCAATCTAAGCATCTTCTTGAAAAAATAACTCTTAGGATTCATTTTTGAATGCAATTTTTACAATTTTCAGAAAAAAATTGTTAGACAAGGTTGAATTTGCTTGCTAGAACAATCTTACCACTGGGATTATGGTATTTCAATTTTTTCTTAGAGCTATTAACGATTTAGTTATTCCTTCAATCTTGAACCTACTTCTACTTAACAATTTTTTAATGAGTAAAAATTTAGTATTTTTTTCTTGAATTTTTTTCCTAGATTCTCAACTGAAGTATTCAACATATAAACTTAGAAAATCAAAATCAACAATACAAAAAATTTAAGTTAAATAGGTTCAAAACCCAAAAATCTAATCAAGCAAGGTGCAAAAAAACTTGTTTTCTTCACTTTGAATGCAAATATCTTGCAATCTATTTGATAAAAGTTTCTGAAATTTCTTGCACACATTCTCATACTAGTCTAGTATAAGATCCTACGGTTAGATATGCAAAAAAAAAAAAAAAAAAAAAAAAAAAATTTATAGTTTTTTGCTCTTTGTAATAGAAGTGGCAGTTTTGAGTGTGTTTTGATGGAGAAAAGGCCTCGGGGCTTTAGGGGTTAACACCTTCCCAACATTGGGAGGACCATTGCCTAGTTATACAATGCCATGTTTTGGTGCCCTAAAACAATGGATAACCTTATGGATAAACCAAATTGACGTACTATTCTAACTAACAAACTCTTTAATTTACAATAGCATATGGTACACTAGAATTACATATGGCTTTCCACCGTAGCCAAAGGATGAATTCAGCACAAAGTAGTCCCATTTTCAAGTAACAGTGTCACATGTTGCGAAACTATCGACCACCACCTCCGGGCCCTTTTCTTTTTCCCGTAGCTAGCTAGTAACGTTCGGTCCGTCCGTCCATCAGGGGCCCAAGGGAATTTCTTTCCCCCACCAGGGTGCGACCCAAGTCACCCGCCCTGGCTCCCCCCTTGATCTCGGACCCTGTTGGGTTTTTTTTTCTGCATGCAACTTGTTGACTATTCTGCAGGTGGACCAAAGATTTCATGCTTGTCCAGATAGACTGGCAAGGATTCCAGACAGGAAAAGAATGTGATCCCAAGGGACATGCCCAAGGATTGGTCGAGGCGAGAAATAGTCCATGGGTGATGATGGCGACGGACACCCCCGGGGTCCGGGCACTTGGTCAATGCACATCTCCTCATTAAGTTACCTTACTCCCCCTCTCTCTCTCCTGGGCGGGCTCAGTCTGTCCTCGTCCTTGTCACTGCACCCTCCCGGTCCCGTCCCCGGGAAGGTACCAACTGACGACGGCAAGAGATCCAATTTGCCTGCAGACCATGAAACCCGCCCAAACAGCCATTTGGTGCCGTAGCTTTGGGCCTATGGAATCACTGGCGGGATGCTAAACCCATCCCATGAAGTGAGACCAGCAGGGTGAAAACGCAGGAATTCGGTACCCTAGAGAAAAATGTAGGAATTTTTTAATTTTTCACACATAATTTTTTTTCTTTCAAATTTTGAATTCATATTTGCAATCAGAGACCCCAAATGAGTTAGGAGAGGTCTTAAACAAATCCCAAACACCACACAAAATAGGGGGCAAGATTTTACTTTTACTTTGTAAAACTTGCGTTTTCACCTTGTTGGTCCCACTTGGTGAGTTGAATTGAACCAGGTGGGATAGAAGTTGGTTAACTTGCTCCAAAATTGCCCACTTTCTAGAATTGTTGGTCACTGAAATTACAATAAGGTAGTTGGTCTTATAGCAACCATTTAAGAGATGATTGACTGTTTAGGGAAGCTAAATTTCTTGAATTTTTTTCCAATAGGAAGAAAAATGGAATTGGCATCTAACCCAAGTTGTTTCATATTTTTTGGAACTTCATGGAGTTAGTTATTAATTTTTGAAGTTGAAACACAGTGGTCACTAAAAGTGACCACCTCCTTAAATGTGCACTATTGGTACATTGAAGAAAGAATAATGTACCTCTGTGTCATGATCGCTTTTAAAACACGGTCGCTTTTAGAGCCTTTGACTACCTTAGAGTTAATTGAAATGTGAACCCCAATTTGTATTAGGAGTGTTAGAGGAAGGCTTAATTCCAGAAGGATAGGACGATCAATGTTGAAATCAACCTTTTTGGTATAGTCTGAATCATTTGGTTAAAAAAAACCAAGAACACTCACTAGAGGTCAAACTACTGTGCAAGATCTTCATTTTCACACAAAATTCCAAAAATGACACATCTGGACATTTGTCCTATGTAGAAGAATTTTGAGTCATTTATTGGACACATAGTATCTGCGGCGTACTTTTAGGATTAATTAAGAAATAGTACAAAAGAAACACAACATCAAACTCCATCATATCCAAATTTTGGTGTTTTAAGGAGTTTCATCCTGGGGTTTTTTAAACTTCAACTCCTAGTCCTTTATTGCATATACTTTATGATTATCTCTAATTTCCTCAAATTTTGGATTGTCAAATATTCTTAGATTTTTTTTTGTAATCATATTTTTGCAAATATTTGATTTTATTTCTACGTTTTAAGTCACAAAACAAAATATCTACCTTTCAGTTAGTCTATTTGTTTTGTTTGTTTGATCAATGTAGGAAAAACAATAGACAAACCACAAGAAAATACAACACCCCTTAGTTATTAACTTGCCACTACGTTGACCCAATACATATTAACTATAATTGTGGAGCAAAACAAAAATCAGACATACTATTAGTATTAAATCACCCTCATGACAATCCTCCTCCAATCGACCCCCAACCCTCATCTAATTATTCAATTTATTGAATTCACATGTTGTCATGACAAATTTTCATCAGATATCATTACACACAAATAAACAAATATAATATGTTACTAACCAACATTAGGCAACAAGGATGGAATGTAACCACTCTTAACAATTATTGTCAGCGCCACAAGAGCTATACACTCAAGATACAAAAAATTACTACATGAGGACCAAAACCTTATAATTAAAAGTAGTTCTATAAACAAGATACTCCGAGAAGTCTACCAAAATGCAATAGAATACTTTATACATATCATTGTCACCAAACACAAAATAAAACATCACCAACCCCTACCACTGGATTCACCATAAATATACATAAAAATATGCGTATAAATCTATGGTACTCATTTTAAGAATATATAGAAAAATATATAGAATATACATGTGTATATGTGTACACAATACAATATAAAATACTAAAAATAAAAATAAGTTCATGAAATCTAAACTACAAACTCTAGCTGAATAATAGGAAAGCATCCATGGCTTAATAAGATGCAAGTCAATATGAATCAAACGTAGACCGGCAATCACACAACTATTAGTCTCTTAAATGACTTCTCGCAATATACCCAAATTCAATAGGGTGACCTACTACTTAAAAAATACATAGTAATAGATATGGGCCACTATTTATTGGTTACAAGTCCATATCATATAGCCTACCTATAAAAGGAGTCACCAAGATAGCATCTGCTACCTAAATCTACATGGCTTAGATAGTAGAACTATCCCCAACAAACTATTTATTCACACTAGTCATATAACCAGAGTTACTCTTCTTCTTCTATTTGTTTGTTGTTATGGTGAGATCTTTTGGATCATACATCTTCCAATTGCGTTCCTGGAACTGTTGGAAAGTCCTTTGCAAGGATGGGATGGAGGTGCATGGGCTTTGTTTTGTAGCGTTCTAACTCACAAAAGAAAAAAATATTGCAATTTGAAGTTTTTATTAATTAAAAATTAAAAAATTACTTTTATTTTTATTTTGGTTGTGGAAACAATACATGGCACACTAGTCTTATTGAATATTTAAACTTTAAGAACTACATCTAGGTATGTTGATTTTGCATTGTATATGTGAAGAAATGATCAACCAATACAGGTGAACCCTAAAAACACCTATTCTTCATACCACACTACTTCTCCTACACTAGAAGAAATCCACATTTTTGGTGACATAAAAAAAAATGACATGTTTTTGTAGACATAATTATGTTAGAGACTCTGAGCCCGTGGGTGTTAAAATTGTGGTGGATGCTGCAAGAAACATGTGAATATCAATGGAATAACAACTTGATGCTAGTAAGAGCTAACAACTGTGTTGTATAAGACATTTGAAAAAATGATGTCATGTTTTCAAAGACGTCCTAGAAAACATGAAAGTGCTATGTTAGCAAGGACTTAAGGTTTGACTACGGGAAAGTTTTTGGAAGTTATTGGAGTTGAAGTAAAACATTGACCAAATGTGATTAAAACAAAGAAAATGTAGCAACATAGAAGGCTTTGCAAAGAAAAAGGAGAACATGGCACTTGATCTAACATGAGAATGATATAACAACCAATGATGCCAATGTGGCACATCAACACACTTTTATGATGTCTTAGAATTTTTATATTGTTTTTTGAAACGTCAATTGAGACGTCTACAAGTTTTTGGAGACATCAACTCAAATGTGTAGACATTTTGCAACGTCAACTTAGACGCTCAATGAGACATCCAAATGTTTTTTGAAACATCAATTGAGATAACATTGTGTTCATCTTGGTGCTCATCTATGAAAATCTACTTTTAATACAAATCCTATGTTTTACATATCCCACATAGTTTGTCATACCTCCTACCACCCCACTTATATAAAGAGCTTATCCTTTTATCTCTATGTAATCATAATAAGTGTCTTTTCAAGCCATGTGACTATATAGTTTCCAAATATGGCGTATGGTGTATTGTATATGAATATGATGTTGTCTCAATTGATGTTTCAAAAAACATCTAGATGTCTAAGTTGACTTTGCAAAATGTTTGGACGTCTTAGTTGACGTCTCAAAAAACAATATAAAAATTCTCAAATGGCATCAAATTGTGTTTACTAGTCGCGCTACATCATCCTTGTTGGATGCTGAGGGTTGCTATTATGTGAGCATAGGAGTGTGAGCTGATGAGCCTAAAATACTACACACCTATGTTATAGATGTATATACAATAGAAACCGTTTATGATTATAGGATATATATATGTTACAAAATACCCATATTATAGGTGTTATATGATACATACACATTCTATAGTGTGTGATATCTATATTATAGATACCTATATTGTAAGCTTAATGCTCACAAGCTTGCATTCTTGGACTCACATACTAGTACCTCTGGTGGCTTGCATGGTGCTTACATGGCACTCATATAGCAATCACTTGGTGACATCTCATCACCTTCAAAGATCGTGTTTTAGGAAATGTCCTCTAAAATCTTGATGAAATCAAATCATGTTTTTTTATTTTAAATTCTACATTTTGGACCTTTGTCTATTATAAAGCATTTTTTGGACATCTAAGTTGACAAGGCTGATGTCCCTAAAAACGTACCTACCATGTTAGGGGCCTATGACAGAAATTTGTGTTTCTTCTAGTGAATTTGATGGAGTTAATTACTAAATTTGCGATTGCAATTCTCACTTATACCTCCAAAGGTTTCAAGATTCAAAATTACTTTACTTTACAGTGATGATTTAAGACAATATTGCATTGAAAAGCCTTTCTTTTTATAGGAAGTGCTAATTAGAGTTGTAAAGGTGTCTTACCATAGTTTTGCTATATGATGTTACTGCCCAATTGAGTCCAAATTATATTACAATTTTTTTTAGTTTAGTTTGGAATATTCAATTCATTCAATTGATATGTGTTTAGTTACAATTAAGTTGAATATTTAATAATTTATGGTTGAAATTGAAACCTCAAATAGAAAAGATATTGAGTTATAACAATTCTTGAGTTGCCATTTTGCTTCATGATTTAATTCATTATATGTAGTCTCAAAAGCATTATTTACATTCAATTTCAAATAGGACTTCTAATTTATGTATATGACCTATCACCTATATACTACTCAAGTTAACCAGATTGAATTATAGTTGAGTTTGGAGCAAAAGTAATGTCACATAAAGCTCAAAATGTTTGAGCCACACAACAAAACAAACTTGAAAATATATTTTTTAATTATTTATTTCTCATAGACTATATTTCTTTCTTTAAGGAAAGATTTTATTCATTCAAATTAGAAGAGTTATGTGAAATTATGAATTATGGGCAATCATAGCATCTTCTTGAGAAAATATTGTATTAAATTTGTTTTTGAAATCAATTTTCATCAATTTCAAAAAGTAGAAGTTCAACAAGATTTTGTTTGTTTGCTAGAACAATCTTACCATTGGGATAAATGTATTTTAATTCCACTTTAGAGCTATTAAAGCAATATCAATGAAAAAAACTGAAGAAAAAATTAAATTATTGATGGCTCTAAGATGGAATTGAAACACACTAGTTCCAATCGTGAGATTGTTCTAGAAACTAAACTAAACCATGTACAACAATTTTTGAAAAATTGTTAAAACTGAGTTAAAAATCAGATCCAAGACATTATTTTCTTAAAAATTTGCTAAGATTGCTTACAAAACAAGAAGCTTCATAATTTTCATAACATTATTCATACAAATGAAATGAATCAAAACTTTCTACATAGACTATACAATCTATTAGAAAATTTAAAATATAAAACTATTTCAAGTTTTTATTTTTTTGTTTTTGTTTTTGTTTTCTTTGCTACTTGCTCTTGCTTGTTTGAGGCTTGTTGTGTCATAAGTTTTTCTCGTAGGCAACAATTTAAATAAAAAATGTATTCTCCAAAAGTTAATCAATTTTTTAATCTTTAAAAAATAAATTTAAAAAGTCTTAGAAAAAGTTAAGATCATAGGTACTTGTTTGAACCTTCAAAAGTTTCTAGAGGAGACTTTGGGGATTTTAGGAGTTAAGTGAGACCTCTTCATATGGGAATGACAAAGAAAACAAAAACAAAAAAAGTCTTAAACATCAAATTTAGCTCAAGGGAATTGATTGTCAATAAAACAATAAAATAACATGATTCATAAGCCCAAAACAAGTAAGGATTGCAATTGAGTATATAAAAAAATTATGCAATACCCAATCGCAATCCAACTTTTTGATATTGATCTACTTGTCTCATGATGATGAATCTATCAAGTTAACTTGTTATATTTCAAATCACAATTTGAATGTATCATTTTTGTATTGGAAAGTTTGCAATAAGAATTTTTGTATTAAGGCAGAAGCTCATCATTGATTGCTCATTTGTACAAGCTTCACAATGACAATGAGGCCAAAAGAAGTAGCACCTCTACTACCTATCTCTCCCCTAGCCAAAAAAATACATTGTCCAATCATTTGGAAAAAAAATTAAATACCCCTCCGAATACCATTGATTTGGTTCGGTGATAAAAAATGTGGGCCATATGATCTTGGCCAATCTCAACTATCCCTCTGGAAAATATATACATTTACAAAATATAGAATATGGATACAAAATTTAAAAAAAAATATAAGTGCGGATATAGAATACAAACTACGAAATATACATACGGACATCTCATATAACAATTGCAAAGGAGTTTGCTACCTAAAAGATACAAGTAAGGTCAGGGGTGCAATTAATTTAGACCAAAAACAATTGATCTAAAAATAATAATATCTCACAATGTGCTCAAAAGAGGCAAGAAATACCTTACGCTAATGTTTCACACTGCTTCATAATGCCCATATAATAAAGTTTAACCCATAAAATCTCATTGGTCCTACGGGAATCAAAATGCAACCTTGGGTAGGCTCATACAGTCTCAATATTCATTGTAATTTTTTGGTACTTTTTGTGAAGCTAGAAAAATACATATGCTTCATGGGAATATCATTTTTATTTCAAAAAACGCCCAAGAACAAAAGTTGTGGCACAATTAGCTGAAAACGGAGGTCGGTAGGCAACATCAATTCCTAAAGCCCCGCTTGTCCCCTCGGGGGACAATTTGGGTCCGGGTAGGTTCCTATTGTCTCAATTTGAAATGCATTTTTTTGAAATTTTTCGAGGTTGTGTAACTTTGCAAGAGCTTTGTGGATATGTAATTTTTGTTTCAATCAGATGCTGGATTAAAAAGTTATGGCACAATGAGCAAGAAATAGAGATTGGTGGGCAGCCCCCAAAAAATTACAAAAAGTCTAAAAATATTTTTTTGAATTTTTTTCCT
This sequence comes from Antitrichia curtipendula, assembly GCA_951230915.1. NCBI lineage: Eukaryota > Viridiplantae > Streptophyta > Bryopsida > Hypnales > Leucodontaceae > Antitrichia > Antitrichia curtipendula. The sequence goes on along the minus strand of OX579636.1, from coordinate 2,921,286 downwards.
ATAATATTATGTTTTTACCTATATGTGAAGCTTTGATTCATTCTATTTGGACTATGAATGAGAAACTTATGGACAATCTTAGTTTTTTGGGCAATTTAAGCACTTCTTTGAATTTTTTTGTTTTCTTCAACTTTGAATGCTAATATCTTCTAATCCGTACGGTGAAATTTGATGAAATCTTTACTACATGATCTTAGACAAGTTAAGTATAAGATCCTACGGTTAAATTCAAAAAACAAAACAAAACTGGTTTCCTTAAGTGAATACAACAGAAGTGATAGTTTTGAGTGGTTTTTGGCAGAAAACACCCTCGGGACTTTAGGGGTTAAAAAAATCACAAAAAGTCAAAATTAAAGTCATTAATTTTTTCTCAAATATTATATTTTTGTCTACATGTGAAGCTTTGATTCATTCTATTTAGACTAGTAATGAGAAAGTTATGGACAATCTTGTTTTTCAGGTAATCTAAGCATCTTCTTCAAAAAATAACTTTCATAATTCATTTTTGAATGCAATTTTCACATTTTTTTCACAAAATTGTTTGACAGAGATAAATATGCTTGCTAGAATAATTTCACCGTTGGGATTATCATATTTCACTTCCATCTTAGAGGTATTAACAATTTACTCTTTCTTTTAATCTTAGACTTACTTCTATTCAACAATTTTTTAAAGTATGAAAACTAAGTGTGTTTTTTTGGAATTTTTTTGCTAGACTTTCAATTCAATTCTTCAACATAATAAATATTAAATTCAAAGTGTGCAGTGCAAAAAAATTCCACAAATGGCGGTCAAAGTCACTTGAAATTGCAAGCTAGAATTTATTAAAAGAAAATCCAACTTTGAATGCTAATATCTTTTAATCTGTACGGTCAAACTTCATGAAATTTTTACCTTCTGATCTAAGACAAGTCAAGTACAAGATCCTACGGTTAGATTCTTAAAAAAAAATAATCTTTTATGTTTTCTTGGGCAAATGCAACAAAAATGACAATTTTGAGTGTTTTTTGACAGAAAAATGACCTCAGTACTTTAGGAGTTGAGCTGTATTTCTAGGGCCTAAGGTAAACCAGCCTATTCCCGCCAGCTTCCTATTTCCGACATCTTACTTTTGACCCCATTACCACCTTGAAACTCATCTAAGTCCATCTATTTTTCTGACAAAATCAGCTCATTAATTTCAGCTTGGATAACGTGTCTACCATTGATTGGTGGATATCCAAGTACTCATAGATACAATCTATGGCGGTAATGGGTTGTTGATCTGACTTTTATAAATGAATCCATGGGCGGATTTGTAATTTCAGGGCAGTCAACTTCAACAATTCATAGAAATTTCAATTTTCATCAGAAAATTATAATTCCACTTGGGTTTGATTTGTGAAACATGCATACACCTTTGAAAAATAGGTGACCCCATTGAAGTTGACTCCAACACAGTCAGATCGCAAATCAGGGTGGTAATAGGCTTGTCTACCTTAAATGCTGTTGAGGGGTTGAACAGTGTTATTGGGAGGCGACGAGCTGCCTAAGGTGTAAAAAACCGTTGGCGGCACCGTGTAATAATTTCATTATTTTTTAACGTACCTTGTGTGTGTAAGATTTACCAGGGTTGTACCCTGGTTAAGAAGGCAAATTTCCGTTCATATCCGAAATACCGTACTCAGTCATAGAAGGGTCTGTCATTCAAAAAGGCTTGGAGGCAGCAATACAACAGTGAACATTGCTGTCACTGGCACCTATCTAAAACTCTACCACACAATCTCACAAACACTGCAGAAGTCCCAACTTAGAAAGAGAGTCCGGCGCCTGCAAAAAGGTCGGGAGTCAGAGACAGGCTAGATACCAAAGTCCGGCCAAACCTAGTTGCACACAACCCACCGCAATGTCTTCCTGACAAACTCGGCACATTCAAACAGTCAGGTTTCCTCCCTTAGCATTGGAATCAGACAACGAAGAAATAATTATTAATTTTCGTGATGTTGTGTTATTGATCTTATTTCTGCCACGAATAATAAAAAAATTCAAATGAATTTCCATATATAAAAACATAAACAAGCACCTACACTATGATGATGGGCTCTATCCCTGTAGCATTGGCACACTTTACAAGTAAGGTACCTACTCAAGCTGCCTCACTCAAGCTTCCTCACATGTAGCTTCTACTGGCACACTTTTCAAGTAAGGTACCTACTCAAGCTTCCTCATCACATGTAGCTTCTCCAACTACTGGAGCATTGGCACACTTTTCAAGTAAGGTACCTACTCAAGCTTCCTCATCACATGTAGCTTCTCCAACTACTGGAGCATTGGCACACTTCCTCACATGTAGTTTCTACTGTAGCATTGGCACACTTTTCGAGCAAGGTACCTACTCAAGCTTCCTCACATGTAGCTCCTCAAACTACTGGAGCATTGGCACAGTTTGCGAGTAAGGTACCTACTCAAGCTTCCTCACTCGAGCTTCAACCGATGTAAAGCCTCCTCCTCTGCGGTTCAGAGCCAATAAATTGTAGCACTGGTTGGCTTTTCGAGTAAGTTCCTAATCAACCATCCTCACATTCAATGTAAACGTTGCTTTTGTCAACGCAAAGCCTCTTTGCCTTCAGTCCAGAGTCAATAACTAAAGTAAGAATAATTTATTTTTCAAAATGGCACAACAAATTCACCGTCTAACCTACAGTCTCTGTACTTAATAGTTGACAGGAGCAGAGGAAATATCTAAGATATCCCCTTAATCACCATTGACCCAAAATCTACACCCTACAACCATAGACAATGGGTTTATAATTGAACAGGAGGAGGCTTGTAGACCACCTCAATATTAGCTCCGTATTTCAGTGTCGGTTATGCACCTCCCTAACTTTTGCATAAGGTGTTCAAATAATGCGTTCTTTGGTGCATCGGGAAGCTGCTTTCGTTTGCTAATAAGAAAATATAAAAAAATTGACCAACAATAACTACACTCATTGGCAAAAGGGCCCAAGTACCTTACTGTTCAAAAAGGGAGTGCAGGCGTCATTTGCTCACTGTTTTTTCTCTACCCCCTTGGGATCTGATGAGTGTGCAGATCCACCTAGATGGTCTTCGCTTGCTGGTGGTCGGTTAAATTGTGTGCTGGTTGCCTAGAGCTTGCGCAATTCTCCTGGTTCACAGTCAACAAGAATGATCGATCAGAGCCTCCAGATGAAGCCTGTAAGTAAGGTAGGGACTCCCATAATTGCCAATGACCCCAAATCTACGCATTGTTAGCCCCAATGACACTATTAAGCATTGCAGGGGCCAGGGGGTGTCATACAAGCATGTAGACAAATATTTTGCAATTCCTAGGCTACAAGAATCATTATGTGGATTGCATGTCAGTTTTATGCAATTTGTTTAATCTACAAATGCCTATGCAAGTTAATTTGGGTGAATTGCATGGTAAAATTGCTAAGTTTAGGAAGCTCCAAGGAAAGAAACAACATATACCAACAGAAACTAGAAATCGTGACATACGTTTCCTGAATGAAATAAATACGTTCTGAAAGTTACTATAATCAACTAATAGTTTTCAAAGCGGGATATCTATTTTCAGATTGGCTTAAAGATTAAGTGCTGGTTTAAGGGCATTTATCAGCAGAACTTTGAGAAGTCATAACTTTTGCATACTTTATCCAAATATGATAACGCATTCTTTGTTGCGTAGGAACCTTCTGTCATTTACTAACAAGAACACATAAAACTTTGACCAAGAACTATGCTCAGTCCCCCAAGTGTCAATTGCTTTTGGGTGTCCCTACCTGAGAGAAAATGGGAGAACTTGAGAGTGCGTGTCAGAGCTCCTGCTGAATCTCTCGACCATGTCGGCCTGCCCTGTCGCCCTGGAAATCAACGACACGGAACACAACAAGCTCGGCCATCGAACGGAGCTCTGGCACTGTCTTTGAGAACTCGAGCTGCAGCAGCAGCAGCAGTTGTTGGAGTTGCCAAGTCATGCCCCAAGCCAAACCTCCGGCGAACTAAGTCTTGAAAAGTGCACGCCTAGCCGCAAATCTGGGGACTAGCTCTCAGACTTCTGTGTACGGCTCATCCTTGCGAAGCCTAGATTGTAGACGACAGATTGTGCACTGAAGATAGGGACAGCCAAAATCAATCGCCACTTTCGGCGCTGTGAGCACAATTACTTTTGTTAGACTGATCAAATTTCTATTAACTCTTTTGTTAGCAAATAAAAGTGGCTTCCAACGCACCAAAGAACGTGTTATTCGGACACCGTATGCAAAAGTTTGGAAGATTCAAAGTCAAAGTTTTATTGATAAATGACCGACAGCCAGCACTTAAATTCTCAAATGTTTACATGATCGACATCCTCCCCGTCATTAAAGGTTTTAGGTTGGCAAGGTCAAAGATTTATATGTTTTCATACAAATATCTAGGATTTTAGCGGAGATTATGGATGTCCTCATATAACTGTAAAGGTGTAGACTATTAGAACCCTCATTTGAAAACACCAATGCATCAGCCAACGCAGAAGAAAAGAAAAAGTCTCACCTGTTTTCAAAGTCACCGACGCCTGAAGATTTGGAGTTCCAGAGTCATTGAATTTCTGACAAAAAAAACACAAACGGAACTTGTAACTCGCGTAGATTGTGTACAACTACTCTAAAGCAAAGAGGTCAATGATTGCAAGATTAAAGAAAAGATCTAACATCAAGACTGTAGTACCACTCTCCAAATAATGAATTTGACGAGGAAGAACACTTTCCAACGAGTTTGCTCAATACGAAGGTGTTGTGGCCGAAGTCAGCAAGATGGCTTTGGCCAACAAGGTGTCCACAAAGCCGGATTCGGTTTAGTACAGGCTAACTACATCTGCTACCGATGGCCCCCATGTAGCAGACAAGCTCCTGTGCTGAATAAAAAAACTAGACCTCCACTAACCGAGGCTGACAGAGCGCAACACAAAGACCCGTCACATTTTCCAGTAGACATAGAAACGGAAAAAAACATATTAATTGAGGTCAGGAACATCCAGAAAAACGGACCTGATCAAATGACATTCATTTAGGTTTGAACTCCCACGTGTGTTAGGAGGGCTCCACTATTAGCTTCAATGGCACACAGTTATCTCTCCAAATGCAGAAGAAATTGACATTGGTTTGGTATAAAAGTGCTCTCACTGACCACTTAAATCAATTGAAAGCATGAACACCACCGAAAAGTTGAAAATCTTCATCAGTTTTATTAGCACATGAGCACTTTACAAAGAACCCTGAATTATCTTACAAAATACGCACAACCAATACTTTCACTGCTCAAATCCATTCTGTTGAGACTTGGAAAGCGGAATCAACCCAAACAATCTGCCACTGGCCAGAGGTTCGAGCAGAAAGTCGAGAAGTTGCAAGCTCTACTTCACGCTAGCGGTATGGAGTCGCCTGAAACTCCTTGGTCAGCCAACTTATTGCCAGAATCAAACCCTTTGTGCGTCTGTTGGTACTTGCTCAGAAGGTGCTCACCACTTGTCATGGGTGGATATCTGCAGAAAACAGGAGGTTATCATCTTTCACATAATCACAAACGCAAGCAAAATATTGATTAAGTTGCTTGCGGACCCAAAGGTAGCTACAATGATTTGTCCTAATAGTGCGTGTGACACTACTTTACCAAAGTCACTATTTTGAATTAGTATCGGTTGATATAATACCGTATTGTGCCAATTTACACAAAAATAAAATTGTGGAGACACTAATTTTCAAGGAGACGCTAATTTCCCCCCTCACTACGAGGACAAATCGGTGTTGAGCACAATATGATGAAGGTAGCTGTAAGATTAAAGGGTTAAATCAATAGTAGGTGCACGGAAAGCTTAGTATGTGCCTACACCTTCTATGGTATGTAGGAAGACACCTAAATAATATCAATAATTCCATGGGTGAAGGAATACACTTGTGCAAATCTCTCAATATCCCTCTTCTATTCCAACAAAGATAATGCACACAAAAGCAAGCAATGCAGCAAAACACGGAAGGTCTCCAGTCTCTATTCTCCAACCGTTGCTGGGACTTGACGGATCAAAATTGGAAGACTCAAGCAGGGACAGAAACTCGTAAGGTGAATCAAACGGGCATTCTCTACATGGTTAAAGTAAACCGGAACCACATAAAGGTCACCACTTACTTGGGCGGATTGTCCTCAGAACAGCAGGTTGGAAGACACTCCACCCAGCAGTCATAATTGGGCTCAAAGAAGAAGGGTATCTGCAATTCAATCAGTAAGAGGAAAGTGAGGAAGTTCCAGGTGACGAGGTCACCATACTTTCGAGATTTTAAGTAAAGTAGATTGAAAAATGAGTCAGCGAAGGAGCGATATTTTGAATTATGGAAAATTACCGAGTATCGTTCGACGCCCAGTTTATTTATCACACGATGAAGGGTTGAACTGCAGCCACAAAAGCAGTGGAACTGTAAGGTACAAGGATTCTACAAACTACGCCAAGCACCTTTCAGTTCCAGCAAGGGAATCCTGCAAAAAGTTCTACATGAAGAGAGTCCAGCACTCATGAGAAGAAAGTAAGTATTACCGAAAGAGTCCGTTACTCCACCTCTCAAGCATGTCTCCCAGATTCACAATGTAAGCCCTGAAGACAAACGACAATGACACTCGTCAAAACAGTCAGTCACACAAGAGCAACTTCCAATCGCTGAAAAGGAGAACCAGGACCTTGATTTATGTCACGTACCCCTTCATTGGTGGAACCTCCTCCCACACCTGAGGCACTGCATCTTTATCCCTACATATCTGTTGGTGGCATCCCAAGTGTATTGTTAAACCAGTTACATCATTTATGTTCAACATCGCCACATGTGGAGACAATTGCGATAGACGATAAGCAGGCAATATAGCATGAGCTTGAGAGCTCCACATCGACTTATTAGGAAATCATGTGCAACAAAGTACAAGGAGGCTCTGTTTTCTAATCGTCAGCAAGATGCATGGAAAGTTGGGTTTCCTGTAGGACCAAGAAGCCCCAATTGGGCCTCATGTTCTATTTAGCAGTTTTGACGTCTTATAGGGGATGATTTTCGACCAATTTTATTTCTTTATTGACCAACAAGTGCACTGCTCTTCACTGATTCTAGTGATACAATAATTCGAGTTCTATGTTTGTCACAATATCATCAAACGAATTGGTCATTTAATAGCCATAAATCCTTGGGTCCTTTAGGAATAAAGTGCTCTCAAACAATATGTGGTAGTTCTGAACCTGGAGGCCAGGTACGCCGTCCGTAGCAAGAAGAGTAATTAAACCATAATCAGAATGAGCACCCGTTCCGTATATTCCAAGTCCGATGTTCGATTTCTCCGCTGCATATCCCAAGTTTCTCTGTAAAGAGAATTATTTGACCTCATTTCGACCAAGAATTCTAAACAAGTTGAAAGCAGCTGAACGAAGCACAAATCTTGAACTCCTAGTTGTGGAACAAACCACGTTGTACTATGTTACCACATGTGACAAGGTCAGGCCTAGAAGTGTGACTGACCAGAATAATGGAGGAGTCGCAGAGTGGCCATGGGATCATCAGTGATGCCCGGCTTCTCGAAGTACATTTCTTCTAGGTTGAGTGCTAACGCAATCAATCGAGTCACACTTTTCGACAACTTCCTGCAATTTAAACTTGGTGACTATTTATGCCACAATGATGCCAAAAAACTAATATTCTCAGCAACGTCGAGAGACCCTGTATCCTGCATCTCTCACCAGCTTAACCCCTTCATGTCCATGCTAAAATAGGAATTTCATCAGCCAATTATAGTTACTTTCAAGCATATTTTTATTGTTCATAATAGTGGGTGTCAAGACTGGAAAGTAGAGTAGATTTCCAAAAGGTTGGGTATTCAAAATTCTCTCATCTTTCAAGGAGGGCCGACCAACAAACAAAACCTGGAGTTTCACAAAAATCAGCCAATAGGGCAAAATTTTGACCATCTTCTTTGGCTTTGTAAGCCTCTGTCCTTTGCCTCCTCCTGTTGTACCTCTTCCCGTTCATCTTGTACATCTTGTGATCGAGCATTCTAAAGCATCAGAGCTTCATACTTGGTTCCTCATCCTAGAGCGCCACATGTCTTAACCAATATTTGAAAACATAAACCAACTTCCAATCTTGACGCCCACAAATGTAAGGTACGATTGCTTCTTTTTACAGGGTAATTGGAATATTCTGTTACCTTATTTGAATCTCTCTCACTAATTTATTTCAGCTCATACAGATATGGAAGCAACCACTTCTAACTAATTGGACGCTTTGGGGTTAATGCATACAGACCACAAGAAATGAGCACTGGTAACTTACGTGAGCTCGCTGTGGTAGTGGTCCATGTTCTTCTGCCATCCTGGTAACACATCTGCATCCCCCAGAAATTCAGCATTCTGAACTGACTGCCAAGGAAGTGCCATTGTCACCTATCCAACGACCACTATCTCCAAGTTCATCGCACGTAGAGATTCTTGGGACTCGCCCAAGGTAAGTGCCAGAATTTACCTGAGGAAGGATACTGATTAGGCCCATGGAGAGGCTTCTTTGAGCGTGGATCACTCTCCGGGACAGCCACCCCAATGTAGTAACCCTCCTTTGAATCCCCTGGTCAGAAAATCACCAATGTTTGTCACCTTTGTTACAAGAAGAGGATTATTGTTAGAATAATATTATTATTATTATTCCACCAGTAATAGAAGCAGGATACTGTGGTTAGCTACTCTACTAACAAGCTAGTCTCGGCAGGAGACCGCAGCAACGCTGATATAATGGCGAATTGATATCTGCGTGCGAATGTAAAGCAAGTATACCGTGTGACCGAAAATCACCAACGGGAAAGCCAAGAATGATGGCAACCAAGCTTCTAAGATGAGGCATTAAAGGAAAAATGTCAGCCACAAGACATTCCCATTGTTTCGTGAGCAATAGCACTATTTCTTTCAATCAGTCTTCTCAACAGTGTTCCATTCAATATAGCCGTCTGTTCACTTAACAATGCTACTGTTTTGCATTACAAAGATTGTGAAAGTCTTACGTACAACGAAAACCATTCTTTCCAAGAATTGCTCTAATTAGGGAAACTACTCAAGGTCCAAAATCTCTCTCGTATCAAATGGATGTGGAAGATGAGTGTCACCTTTAGATTGCGTATCTGGGTCCAGAATCTCCTCCTCAAATGGTGTGTAACCACGATGATTTTCATCATGAATCACCTTCTGCTTCTCCTCCAAGGGTAGAGAGAAAAACTTCTTGCTCTGTGCAAAGACTTCCTCTAGAAACTCCGGGGCTATGCCATGGTTCACCAGATAGAAAAATCCTGAGGTCACACACGCCTACACAAATGCACAACCATGATTCAGAGACTGCACATTCAAACCAAGATCCCAGGCAGCCCTAAACCGAAACCCTAATATTTGGAGAATAATTCAACCTGGAAACCCGTGTGGCCCTGGAAACCAGACACAGCCTAATCAATAGTAGCACTCAAGTTTCCAAATTGAGATTTTGCACTCAAAATCTCAACTAAATGTTTTGAGTGATATCTTGTTGGAAAGATACTGCAAAATGTGCATCTCATGAGGTACAAAATGCCTCTTAACTTGATGTATTGAGATCACTGAAAGCAATCAAAAGTGCGTAGGGATACGACAGTCGATTACACACTACACAGAGAGCCACCAAGCAGATTCTCTTTTAAAATTTCTTCCTCATTTCTGGGCCAAATCATGCAAGTGAAAGCTTTGTTCGAATGCTATGAACAATACACTTGGCATCGTCAAAATCGTCAAAATCCGAGGCTAGGACCACCATTTTGCTGCTTCCGGGTGACCTAAAGAACCCCACACAAATTTAACCGAAACTGACATGATTTAGAACAAAATAGAGACTGGAAAGGAGCGTTTCTTACCTCCCGCACTCGAGCTGCAGTGGCGAGCTTGTCGGGAGAGGCCATGTCGATGCACTCCAACGCCTGTTGAGCTTCGTCCACACCCATTTTGACCACAACAACAGTCCTTACTTTTTCAAATACACTTCGAAATTCTACTTCGAGCAAGAGACAACCCTAAATTACTTTGTTCTTTGGTGCAATAGGTTTTCCCCGTCTCTTTCCAAAACAAAGGACAACCCTAAATTTGGTAAGGAGCTTGAGAATTCTGAGAGAATTCAACTCGGAAGAATTGGAGGACGGATGACCAGATCAGGCCAATTCAAACAACAAGCAATGCTACCGACGCGAGGCTCTGCCAGAGCCAGGGCTTTCCTGCAAATTTTGAAGAGGGGGATCGATAAACTCGATGAAAGGGAGTGAATTGGATGATATATCTTGGATGATGTATATTGGATGAAAAATAGTACTACGTATAAGTCATGGATGGAAATTTTAGCAATATGAAAATAAAATTTGGGCCTTAAAAGTAGATTTGGCATTTGACAAAATATCATCAACTAAAATTACATTGGTATTAGAATTAATCGTAAACTTTGTGCAAAGAAGGACCAGAAGCTAGAATTTGGGAAAAACACAGGACCAAATTTTCTGGAGTATCCAAACTTAGATTTGATTGAGTTTGGTGTTGTGTTTGTTTTGCTCTATTCTTAGTTAAACCTTCCTCTAACATAGGTTCACAAACATATGACAAACTTTATGATTAACTCTATTAAATCATATTTTTTGGAAATTTGAAAAATTAATTGTGAATTTTTAAAGCTAAAACGGCATGTGAGAGCCATAGAGTAGAAGTATAATATGTGACTCATTATATATAATATTATATATAATATAATATATATATATGACATATTATTAAATAATTTTAAAATTTGACAATGAAATATAAGTGCCATTAATAACTATTAATAATAGCTCAAAAGCTTTGTATATAATAGATAATTTGAAGATACACTCTTCATTAAAATTGTTGTTAATGTGCTTAAGTCATACCTTATATAAAATATAAATATAATAGAATCAAAGTGCCAAAATCACAAAAGATAACTATCACCAACCTTTTTTTTTTACTTTTTGAAAAAGTGCCAAGATGGTGATCACTTAAAATTTAGTGAAGAATTGTATTTCTACTTTCGTTCATCTTTTGGATTATTTAATTGTATTCATGCACTCTTTCATCCAAAATTGGCGACTTCATCTACATTTTAAATAGAAACAAAAAACTCTCGGTGAAAAAAAATTATTTTTTGGAAGAAAAAAATAAAAATTTATTTTGAAATGATGCCGTCTAGCCCAATAGTGCCAAAAAAAGAGGGCTAACTATCACCTCCAAAGAGTGAAGTGGTGTCCATATCCTATGCATACAAATATGGATGTGATATATGATATAAATTAAAATATAAATACATGCGTGTGTTTTGATACTAATATGAATGTGTATATGGATTTGTATGACCAAATCTCATTATCCCATAGCTTTTGGACCATTGAACTTGATCATCTACCAACATATGATCATCTAAGTATATAGTTTTGATTTTCCTCAATCTTGAAAACAAAAGAGCCTTTCCCAAAATTCCTTATACCACTAGAAGAAAAATGTGTTCAACACAATCGACTACCTTGCAACTAGTGTCCTATACAACTATCTTGCAATTGTACTCCTCTCTATATGCACCAAATCTAATGTAATTGTTTAATGTTGTTTTACAACAATGATATATTGTTTTAGTCGCAAAACAGTCAATATATAGTTGCGAAAACAACTAGGAACAACTAGGAAAAGACTGCAGTTGTAAAATGACCATAGTTGTTTCCTAGTCACTTATTAGCCGTACACTAGTTGTTTTCTAGTCGTTTCCTATAGTACTAGAAAATTTAGCTTTTCTATTGATTTGGTTGCATAGATTTGATTCACTTTTCTATTGATTTGGAGAGTAATTTGTTGATTTCGATAGAAATCAATAGAAAAGTGAACCAAATGAATGCGACCAAATCAACAAAAAAATTGAATTTTTTAGTGGTGAAGCTAACTGTTTCCTAGTTGCTCTTAAGTCATATACTAGTTGTTTCTTAGTCAGTTTCTAGTTGTTTCCTAGTTGCTTCTAAAATTCATTTTCATTTATCTTGTATCAATTGTCCCACATCAATTGTAAAGAGTACCATTAGGTTTGACATATAAGGCTTGTAAGTTGTAGTCTTATGCAATGAATTTTGTTAATAGAATTCATAAACTTCTACAATTCATAGATTTGTATAATTTATAAATTTCTATACAGTATAGATTTCTACAATCTATGGAAATAAAAAAATATTTAAAATCCAATTTTTTTTTAAATCTATGAAATTTTAAGTTATCCTAAACCAATGAAATCTATTAAATACTAGTATTAAAAAAATTTAATCTAAAAATCTAAAAAAAGATAGATATGGAATTTTGAAATCTACAAATCATTGAGATTAATATTTTAAAATCTACAAATTTACAAGTTGCAAACAAGTCGCAAATGAGTCACACACAAAGCATGACTTTTGCAATTGCTAAATCTTTTTTTAGATTTTAGGGTGTCCATTGCAACTACAAGCCTCCAAATTATCACCAGTTGCAAGTGTCCTATGCAACTGAAAAAATGGTTGCATAGTGTAGTTGCAAAACCCCTCATTTTCTTCTACACTAAATGGTGAAATTAGATTGCCTTTACAATTAGGTTGCCTTACCCCCCCAAAGTTATTGTGTAAGCCAACAAAGTCAAAAATATCTCTACAAGTACTTTCATTTATGTACATGGAGGTTCATGAGTTCCAACTACATTAAAAAACTAATTCAAAAGTAATATTTTCTTGTATAGAAACAATAAATATTTAAATAGTGTGGAATGTCGAGAAATTAGTGAGGGGCAACCTAATTTCACTATTCAGTGTAGTGTACATGGGACTACAACTACCATAAAATATTTTACAACTTGTGTCCATTTAATTCTAAATTTAGTCTAAGACAAGAGACATACCAAGAATTGTCATATGTGTTACAATCATACCAAGAACTAAATTAGCAACATTAGCCTAATTTGTCCAATAATCTCTTGTAAATGTTTGAATTTTAAAAGACATTTTTGTGCATGCAATGTACGTAATGTTGTCTTGGAAAAATTTAGCTAGAAGGTATATAAAGCATATCATAAGTGACTATTTGACTAAAATTAGTTGAATAAATATGTGCAAATCAAACAAGCAAGTGCATTTCCTCCTTTACTACTTAATTTGCAATGTATATGGTTTGATCACCCCAAACTACCAAATTTTCTTTCTCTTTTTAAAATTCAACATTTACAAAAAATATTGAATTGGATTATAATACATACTTTTTTTTTTTTTAATGTTTTCAAAGATAAAAAGAAAATAATATAGATTGATCACATATGTACTGGTTAGATCTGTTAGTCTCAAGAAACTGATATCTTTACAATCAAGCTCAATCAAAGATTGGAAATGTTGGTAAAGGTTCCATATATTATTAATTATTTATTTCTTGAACTTGGCTCAATCAAAGATTTTAGTAGTTAATTATTGTTTACTTGTCAATTTGTGCTAGAGAGTCTATCTTTGACATATAATATCAAGTATAATATTCTCTACCACTATCAAGTGACACAGTTTGGTAGGACTTGCCTTTTGGAAAGGGATTTTATTGCGTCAAGGTTCAAAGTCTAAACAACAATCCCAATGATGAATTTTAGTACTTTTACACTAGCATAATACTTTCTTCTTGTAAGGTAAATACTCCCCAAATTATCATTCATTTGACAAAAAAAAGTTACAATGTTTTCTTACTTAGAGTCCAATTGTTGGTTTTGGGGACGTACAATAGGGTCCCAATCAAAATGGCGTTTTTGAAATCGCAGTGAAGGAAATTTTAATGCTGCCTACTTTGACAGCCTCCCAAGACCTGAAAATTTGATATATTACCACGAAATTTTTACCACAAAATTACATTTATGTTAATAATATGTGTACAAAATTTCAAGGCCAAAAGATTCATCAAAAAAAAGTTATTCAAAATCTACCAACATAGGTAGTTGTGGAAAAAAATTCACTTATGCCAATTTTGACAGCCTCCCAAGGATTGAATTTTTTTTTTGCCATGAAATTTTTGGAGAAAAAATCACTCTATGTTAATAATATATTTTCCAAATTTCAAGGCCAAAAGGTCAATACAAAAATGATATTCACAATCTGCCAACATGTGCTGTTGTGAGAAACAATGGGGGAATCCATTTCACTACTACCAACTTTGACACCCTCCCAAGGGATGAGAAATTGTCTATTTACCATGAAATTATTGTCACACAATAATCTTTATGTTAATAATATATTTTCCAAATTTCAAGGCCAAAAGGTCAATACAAAAATGATATTCACAATTTGCCAACATGTGCTGTTGTGAGAAACAATGGGGGAATCCATTTCACTACTACCAACTTTGACACCCTCCCAAGGGATGAGAAATTGTCTATTTACCATGAAATTATTGTCACACAATAATCTTTATGTTGATAACATGTGTGTCAAATTTCAAGGACAAAAAAGTCTTACAAAATAAGATATTCAAAATCTACCAACATGGATAGCTTTGAAAAACCATTTCTCTACTGCCATCTTTGACACCCTTTCAAGGGCTGAGATTTTTTTAATTTACAATGAAAATTTTGGCACAAGATCATCTCTATGTTAATAACATGTGTGACAAATTTGAAGGTCGAAAGATCACAAGAATGATATACATAATCTACCAATATGTGTAGTTGTGGGAAACAATGGGAGAAGCCATTTCACTACTACCAACTTTGACACCATTCCAAGGGCTGAGAAAGTGTCTATTTACCATGAAATTTTTGGCACAAGATATGATTTATGTTAATAACAAGCGTGCCAAAATTCAAGGTAAAAAAATTTATACAAAAAAAGATACCCACAATCTACCAACGTGTATGTCCTCCATTTGCCTCAATCACTGCATGTAACCTAGAAGGCCTAGAATGACATAATTGGAGGAGCTTTGTACAACTAATTAACCTCCACTCTCTTTCAATAACTATCTTCAATTCATCTAAGTTTTTAGGACATATTGGGCCATATTGCACTGCATCTTTCAAAATCTTCCAAAGGTTCTCAATTGGATTGAGATAGGAAGAGTTTGCAAGCCAATCAAGTTTCTTTGAAAGGTGAGTTTGTCTCCATTCTTCACATAATTTGCTATAATGGACAGGTGTGCCATCTTTCATGAGCAATCCCTGTGCCACTCTACCCATAAAATGAAGCAACTTGCCATTGTAGAGCACTTCAACAAAATCCTTAGCAGAGCACCGATCTTTAGGCATAAAAACAAGTTGTGACTTTTGCCTTTCTGCAAATGCACCCCAAATCATCAAAGAAGTTCTCCCACTCTTAAAAGTTGGAACCATACAATTTGATGCATAGCGCTCATATGCAATTCTCGAAACATAAATTTGTCTAGAATTTTTTCCAACTTCAAAAGTAGACTCATTTGTCCAAACAACTTGTTCCCGTTCTTCTACACTCCACTCACAATACTTCTGAGCAAAAGTCAATCGTTGAGACATGTGATGAGGTGTCAAAAAAGGGGTTTTAACTGCAATTTGACTGTAAATGCCACTCCCATGTAAAGCCCTTCAAATATTTTTACTAGACACTTGAATAGGACACATATTAATAATCTTTGAGAGCGTCAAGCGATGATTAGCTTATGAGACACGTAGAATAGCATGAACATCTCTATCACTAAGATTCTTAGCATGATTTCCACCACAAGGTTTGCTTTTGTAGGTTTCATCTTCTCAAAATTTCTTCACCAACCTTTGAACTGTTCAAATAGGGACTCCAACAATAGCTGCAATGTCAACTCTTGTCTTCCCTGCCTCACTCAAACCTACAATGCGAGCACGAGTTTCATCTGAAATATCCACCATCTACAACTTTCAAAATGGTAATTGGATCCAAAAAATTACTAACCAACTTCATGCCTTGAGCACTCAAATCTTAATCAAACCTTTATTAGTGCCACCCACCATCCATGATCCAAACCTCATTCACTCAATCACCATGATCCAGCCCTCACATAGCCTCACTCACCACACAACCATACTCAGCCATCACATAGCTTCAGTAATCACACAGCACATAGCCTCACCTACTTAGTGAGTACATCCTTCATGCACTTATGTTCACAAAACCTTCAATCCTCTACTTAGAAAAATAATCATCCATCATTTGCCTGTGAAATCATCACACATCCTACCTTCTGTAATGCTCAATTCTAAAAACAAGAATTCATATTGAGAGGAAAAGCTTCTTCATGCATGTATGATGTTCAAATTTTAAACAAGTGCATTCGTTGAGATGTGAAAAGTGCACACATCTAGATTTAGGTATCCTTGATTTTGTTGAGAAGCATTTATGTTTAGAGATTGCGTCATTTGAACAATTTCAGACTGGAAGTATGAGTGTCCATACTACTACAATACTCTCAATATGTCCTTTAGTGATCGGTCAACCACATTTTGGTTGATTTATGGACTCTATGCTTGTTGTAGGTCAAAGTACACCTAATTTGTAAAAATCCAAAGAGGAATAGAGTTAGAGCAACTTTAGACGCTCACTTTAAACCAAATTGTTTGGCAAGGCATGCAATAATGAGTGAGCTATGCTAGTTTGAATGAATCTATGTTGGCCAAGAAAATGTACAAATAAGCTTCAATCTAGGCAAATTTTAATCAAAATACACGAGCCATGAAGGCAACAATGTTGCTTGGCAAGCCCACCACCGTCTAATCTATGAAATCCAAGGATGTTCACGGATTAGCTAAGGTAGGAGGGCCAAAAATTACCCATCTAAGAGTTGAAATTGAGTTTTTGGGAGGTAAAAAATTTTGAATTATATTTCATTAAAATTTCCTTGAAAAACAAGTAGAATTGGCATCATCACAAGTTTACAACCTACAATTTGTCAATCGTTATCGTGTGATTACTGTTGTTTCATGGGTTCGTACGTTAATTTAATAGTTATCGCATTGTTACAACGCATTACTGTACAATTTACTGCATCGTTACGATGCATCATTAGTTGTAAAATATCAATTTTTCAGCTCTCGGAAGGTTGTCAAAGTCAGCAGCATTAAAATTTCTTTCGCTGCGATTTCAAAAACGCCATTTTGATTGGGACCCCACTGTACTGTATAGTAATGACAGTGTTCACCAATTCAGACACTGTGCGATCATGCGTTTCTACAGCTGTGCAAGGACTACTCACAAAGGAATTGAGGCTGATGAGCAAACCACACGGCAGTGCGATTTGAATTGTTTCGCACCTCCAGCATGCCTGATGCATGCATATCGTGCTTGCTGTCCTCAGCAGGCAAAATTTCCCTTGATTCTGAATAGTCATCAAGTATTTGATTAAATGGTAGATTTCAAAGTAACAATGATGTGATGTTCAGGAGCTCAAAACTCTGAAAATGTGTACCGTCAATTAAGTGCTTGGAATGTCTATTTTGCTGAAGTGGCGTGATTACGGTGCCAAGAATTGTGACATGTATTCAGGTTTCAAAACCAGAGCAAGTGTCAAGCTAAAAAGGTGCCAAAGTAATGAAATACCACCAATTTGGACACTCTGGAGCTTTAAACCTTTTGGAATTTTTCGTCAACTGAATCCTTGAAATAGAGGCCTAAGTGATAGTTATAATAGTCAGCATTGTGTTTTGCCTTTGTGTCAATATATTGATATCATCTATTCTTGTAAAATGTCCTTACTTTGACAAAGAGAGAATAGATTAGACTTCAATGTACATTCATGTATGTTTCACTTGAAGCTAAGAGTGAGTGGTGTTAGCAAGGGTCTTAGGAATGAATTTAGGTGATTTATAAGCAACCATTATTGTCACTTGTTTTATTTGTTCCATAATTGTTTGAAATTTGAATAATGGAATCATTATGCATATTTCTTTTCAACTAGAAATGAATGATCCTTGACGTGGAATAGAGCACTTTCATTGGTTACAAAATAGAGAGATATGCACTTCCATTATACACTTCAAGGGAACACCAACAATTGATAGTACTAGGGTCATTCTAAATTCAAGCCAACATGTTGAAAATAATGTAATGAGCATGAAAATCATCAATTTTGCTAATTTGGCACAATTATGGCATCTAAAAATTCAGTCATACATCTTCACTAAGGTCTAATTTCAGGCCACAAACTAGGACAGCCACTACTAAGTGGGAACTTAGTTACGTGCCAACACTCCTCCAATGACCACGGAAATTTGTTAATTTGGCCAATTTTCATGAGACGGCTCATGTGTAACTCGGAAGTGACTCAGATTTAGCACATGTGAAATGTGGAAGTTTCAGGACACCAACTTGGTACTAGATCTGTGAAACTCTTACATTTCAGCTCTAGGGTTTCAGGTTTCCAACGGGCAACTTAAAACCCATTAGAACAATTGAAAATTCTAACTTTCAACACTTCACTACACTTTTACAAGGTTGATCTGAGTCAAGCAGGCATTTTGCAATGCTTGAGGTGGCGTAATCGTCTTGAAAGTTGAAATTCAAATCTATAGCGGTCTTAGTTTTTAGTATTTCCTGCAATTTGGGCTCTCTGAATCGCGCCCGTATAACAAAAATTAAACTTCAGATTCAGAACATATTCTGACGACACCCACAATCACAATTTCGTGCACAGATTGCACCAGATGTGGCATGAATGAGCATCCCTGATGCTATCGATCCACAAAATTAGTTTGGCAGTGATCATGTTGGTAATGATCACGTTCATTCGCCAAGGAAACGTCCATTACATTGCCAAATTTCAGTAAAAAGGGCAATTTTTTGTACAATTACACAAACCTTAATCTATATATGTCCCAGTTACGAAGAGAAAACTAATTACAGTATCGTCAATTTCGATTAATTGTCACAATTTTGAGCTTTCACTTTGTGCTTCCTCATCTACGCAAAGCTTGGATTAAAAACTAGGACCCGTGTAGATTTACGTTAATTTGAGACCAAGCCCCCTGGAGTGCCAACGTCGTGAAATGAACCGCCATTTTAATTCACGAAAATGAAGTTTTCCGCATCTCATTTTCAGCTAGTAATCTGCCTATGTAATTGAAATTTCTTTCTTTCCAATCCATTTCCTACTACCCGTTGCATCTCTCCGGCCTACAAAAAGGAGCTGGTTTCTCCCACTCCCATCATCTCTTTTCCATTTTCAACTTCCAAACTCACTAGCTCACCTAAACACCACTACCTTGCAATTCACCAGGGTGCACACAAGCTCCATTATGGCGAAGCCTCTCCTTCTGATTCTCACGCTGACAGCCCTCGTCGTCGCTGCATCAGCGGCGTCGGTCACAATCTACAACCCAGCAAAGTTACCCGTGAACGTCGTCATTCTGTCAGCCAGCGATGACCCCCGTGACGGTGCCGACTACGGGGACGACATCGTGAAGGCGTCGGCGACGGTGATCACGACTGTGAACCTCACTGAACCAGAGCAGGACATTCAGATCAAGTCGACGGGCGAGGGGCACGAGGTGGTAGTGCATGTGCAAGACGGCGATGTGCTTGTGGTCATTCCCGACGTCGATGGCGATGGCGGACTGCCAGGCTTCAAAATCCTCGTGCACAAAGCGAGGCTCAGCGTTGTTCCCCCAGGCCCCAAATGAAATTAAGGGACGCCGATCGACATGTTTCTATACATCGATCTGTTCTGTTGTTATAAGCAGTATGTCTGTGCGTGGAGCTTCGTTTCTGGTGGAATTGTAGGCTTGACCAGAGCTTCAATCAGTCCCGGCGGCTAGGTTTCAGTTTCGTGTATGGAATAATTGTGTCTAGCTTATCGATCGATCGATGTACTGGACCGGAGTTGTGTCTAGATGATCGATGTGTTTTGTCTAGATCAGACTCTAGCTAGACATCAAATTCTGGTGTGGACAAACCTTTAAAGTTAAATAAAACCTTACCAAATTACTATTTTTAGTAGAGTAAACTTGCAAATCATTACATGGACGAAATTCAAATCTTTCTCCACAATATTACAAAAACTTTTCACCTTTGAAACTTGACATGATTATTAAATGCCATGTTAATATTCACTTTCAAAAAATAGAGCACAAAAAGACTTCTTCTTGCAAATTTTATTCCAATTTGAAAGTAATAAGTCTAAAATCTTTTAAACCCTGAAGTTCCAAGGCCTCTTTCTCATCAAAAATCACTCAAAACTCCCATATCTATAGCAAAGAGCAAAAAAAACATTTAAAATGTTGTTGTTTTTGCATATCTAACTATAGGATCTTGTATTAAACTAGTATAAAAATGTGTGGAAGAAATTTCACAAACTTTGACTATGTAAATTGCAAGATATTTGTGTTTAAAGTAAAGGAAACAAGTTTTTTGCACCTTGTTCAACTACATTTTCTGGCTTTGAAGCTCTATAACCTATAATTTTTTATCTAATGATTTTGAATTTCTAATTTTACATGATAAAGAATTGTGTTGCGAATCTAGGAAAAATAATTCAAAAAAACACACACTTAGTTTTTACTCATTAAAAAATTATTAAATAAAAATAGATTCAAGATTGAAAGAAAATCTAAATTGTTAATAGCTCTAAGATAGAATTGAAGTACACTAATTTCAAGAATGAGATTGTTCAAGCAAGAGATTTTCACCTTGACAGACTTTTTTCTTTTGAAAAATTATGAAAATTAAAGGTAGAAACGAATCCTACAAGTTATTTTTTCAAGAAGATGGTAAGATTGCCCAAAAAACAAGATTGTCAATGGTTTCACATAAAAAATCCAAATGGAATAAATCAAAGCTTCCCATGTATATAAAAATATAATATATAGGAAAAAAATTAATTAATTTTTTACTTTTAAGGTTTTTGGAAGTTTTTTTCCTGCCCATTGAACTTTAAAAATAATTTTTGGTACCATAACTTTTGCTCTTGGGCTTCAATTGAAATAAAAATTATATTTTCGAAAAGTTGGTGTGTTTTTCTATCTTTACAAGAAAAAAATTCAGAAAAACAAGACAAATATTGAGACCATAGGAACTTGCACAAAATCTATTATGTCCCCTGATGGGACAAAATGAGACTTTAGGAGTTAAAAAAACACTTGCACCCCTTCACCACACAGTGTGCAATGCTTACTCAGTTTACTTGTTGTCCGATCATTTGCTTGATGTCTAGAGTTTGCTTACTCTCTGGTTGTTGTCTTGTAAATGGAATAGTTAGTGTCCGGTGATTGGAACCGTTTGGTAAATGGTAGTTATAGTTTAGGATGAATTCTTTTTGTAGCCTAGTTTTAGCATCAAAATCTGATTTTGCAAATGAATAATTATGATTTTTTCTATTCAAGATTTAGTACAACTTAAGGGTGTCCATTGCAAGTCTCAATTTTCTAATATTAAAGGCTCTTGCAAATGAGCCTCAAATATATTAGATCCTAGAGAAAAATCACATTAGAAATTCATTTTTAAAAATTACAAGGAATTTCATTAAAATGGCATATTCCACATACCATTTTTAGACCATGCGGTCTAATCCATAAAACTGCCATCTAGGATATCTGCACATTTTAGAGCATGCTATCTAAACCATAAAGTGTCAAAGTTGCAAAATGGCACCATTTTGAACAAAATTCTCTATAATTGTAGAGTAGATTTTGAGAAGTTGTAAATTGATTGGAGTTATGAATGGTGTGTTCTTTAACCTTATATTTTTTTGGTGGCCTCAATTTTAGATATGACATGTAAAAAGAGGATTGAAAGATTTCAAATCATTTTCACAGTGTTATCACCCTCATAACACTACTGGTATAAGAAACTATAATTTTTTAATGTCTAAGTTGATGGATTTTAGGTGACATCAAATATAACAACCCGTGTTTTCATGTCAACAATAACGTCCAACGTAACATCAAGATGTTATATTGAACGTCATTGTTGACATTAAAACGTAGGTTGTTACATTTGATGTCACCTAAAATCTATCACCTAATACAAAAGTTTCTTGTAATGTGATCAAATATTATAATCTTTCAATCTATAAGTGATATTCTTGTGTTTTCTTTTTGCATGTAATGTCTAACATGTCTAGTTTGAAACTTTGAATTTGTATAGTGTCAAACATAAATGCTATACACTTAAATATATGTAAATTAGGCTATATAAATATATCATGTAGAAAGAATTTTGACAAATAGGGATTGTGCAAAATTATCATGGTATGCAAAATATAGATGTAAATAAATAATTTCATTTGAATGATAAAATGAATGCAGTCAAAAAAACTCTACAATAAAAGATAATTGATTGAAATTGTGCCACAATACTAATAGTATATATATCAAAAAAATTAAGTGTAAATATAAGACATTGACTATAAGTAGTAGAAATTGTCACATTGCATGAATAAGAAGGTTTACCTTAGTAGGCTCAAAGAACTGAAAAATGTACAACACAAGGATAGAGTTTATAGTCTATTTAATTTTAATTTTTGAAGCCATAAGTGTTAATCTTTAAAGTTCCTTGACTATGTTATCACCAAAAACGCTCAGAAACTGTCATTTTTAGTACAAGTATCAAATTTTTGAAAAATATCATTTTTGGACACATGCAGCTATAGGATCTTTTAGTATGCTAGATTGAGAAGATGTGAAAAAAATTCAGAATTTTTCACCGTGTACATTGCAAGATAATAGTGTTTGAAGTGATACAAAACCTTTTCTTGGTCCCTACAAAAAAAACAGGCAGCTGCACTTCACAAGGTCACATTTGTATGAAAAATGTCCAAAATGGTGGTGCTTCTTTGGATTCATTCTTCAAGGCAAGTTGGCTATATGCTTGAAAATTTTCAGATCATTTGGAGTTGTACAACATGTAGGAAAAAATAATAAGTAGAAAGATGTAGAAAATTATTTAAAATACAAAATTGTTAACAATTTATTTATGGAATCGAAAAATGGTTGCAATGGTTGCAATGTTGTAATAAACAATCTATTTCCTATGTTTTTATTTATTTTTCAAAACTATTGAAAATTGAGTAAAATAAAGGACTTCAAAGTTTATTTTAGAGTAGAGAATCCATAATGCTTGCAAACTAAAGCACCTTGTAACTTTTGACTCATTGATCAAAATGGAATGATTCAAAGCTTTCTAGGTACATATAACTCTATAAAACGGATTTCAAATTTTTATTTTTGATAAAAGTGATTTTTTCAGATCTGCCTAGACTGCCCAAGTTGATAAACAAACCACATATTAGGCCATAACTTTTGGCTCATATTTCCAAATGTCTTGAAACTTAGTGCACATGAAAGATATTCCTCGTCCACACCTTCTATTAAAATTTCAGCCTAACATATGCAAATTTCTAGTCACACATACCTACCCCAAATTTCTATGTTGCCAAAAAACGCAACTTGGTCTTTTAGGGGTTAAATATGCTCATATTGAGTGGGATGTAATTCGTGGAATAGTTTCAATGGGAATTTTGAGGTGTTCAATGGTAAACTTTTTTTTAACTCCTAAAGGCTGAAGGGTGTTTTAGAAGAGGAAAGTTTAAAACTACCAATTTTGGAACCATTGGCCAAAATTATTATTATTATTTTTGAATTACAAATGTACAAAAGTGTATTAGAAAATTTCATCCCATTAGACCATGTGGATTGAAAGATTATAACATTTGATGTGAGAATTTTTTTTTCATTCCTCTAAAATAGGGTCAGCAAACTTC
Organism: Antitrichia curtipendula; assembly: GCA_951230915.1. Lineage (NCBI taxonomy): Eukaryota > Viridiplantae > Streptophyta > Bryopsida > Hypnales > Leucodontaceae > Antitrichia > Antitrichia curtipendula. Next base: position 2,897,492 of record OX579636.1, on the reverse strand, counting down.
GAACCCTCTTAGAGTAAAACATTTTCTCTATACAAAAATAATTTTTTTAATTATTCATTAGTATATGATATTAGGTTCATTCATAAAAAAATTCAGAAGAAAATTTGGAGTCTATCTTATTCTAAATCAAACTGAAATGTAAGGAGGCTAAGTCCATTGGCAACATACTAGTCATTTTTGATGATTTCTTGTGCAATGAGGAGATTTTTTATTTGAAATCAAATGGAATAAAGCAAGAGACAAACTTTTGGAATATGTGGGAAAAATTTCAAGAACTTTGACTTCATACATTGCGAGATAATAGGGCTTGAAGTTAGAAGAAAATGTTTTATTTTAAAGCTACCTTGACTTAGCTAACAAAGTTTGAATCCTCTGAGAATGTAATTTGAGAATTAAATATTTTTGATAATTTAATGCCATATTTTATTATTTATATACATGCCAAATTTCAAAAGTTCATGATCATTTTTAGAAAAGATGGCAAACTATTGCGCAATATAAATTTACATTCAGACACATGATCCAAAAAAACTATGTTCCAACTAAGGAGATACATGTTCACACCTTGTGTCAAAATTTTGTGAAAGTTGACCATAATTGACTTCAATCATAGGAACCTACTTGGATTTTCAATTGCCTATTTAACGGACAATTGGCCTTTAGAGGTTAAAATTACTACTTGGTCACATGACACTTGAATTGAATTGATTGTTGTTGGTTTCATTGTATATGTCCTATACATGGACGTAGTAGAGGGAAGGAAAAATTTATGAAGAAGGATAGAGGCAGGAAAAAATTGGACACTTAAATTTTATATGTAAGATAATCCCACCTAAAAAAACGCATACATGAATTTATAAAAAACATAGGGTATTGAAAATATGCCCCTCATAGCTTTTTATGTAAAAATATTATCATCTTAAATACAATAATTAAGGTAAATAGCCCCACATCAAATACCTTTTTAATTTAGGTGTATACTTCAAATTACAAGGAGTGATTTTCTTGGAAAGGCCTTGGACATTAGGGATTAATATAATACTGAAACCTAGTGCTACTATTGTTTGCATATAGCAAGTAGGATCTATTCTTTTATAAACATATGTGATTGAGACTGAGCATCATTAATCTAACATAGAAAATGACTCACTCCATTGTATATTACTAACTATCTATTAATTTGATTGGTATAAATAAAAAATTTGAGATTATTATCTTTGGAAGCATATAAAAAATCACTTGAAATGACTGGAAAGAATATTCTTTGGATTTGGACTTTGGCTTGCAAATATAAAGCCCATGAGAAGCAAGCTAAAAGACAAAAGATAGAATGTGTCATAGTGAAGCATATCTAACTTTGAAGAGATGAGATCTATCACTAAGGAGTTTTCTTATAAACAATCTAATTTTTGAACCAATAGGTGCATTCCTCATTTTTAGAGTAATCTTATAAGTCAACCATTGACCATTTTTTGGCCTCCATGTTTTTCTATGATTATAAAATTCATAAATAGTACAACAAATTGTGAGAATTAGATTACAACTTTAAACTCTATAGTTCCAAATCAATTTTTTCATTAAAAATCATTTACAATGGCCTTTTCTATTGCAAAGTGCAAAGTTTTTAATAATAATTTTTTTTCATATTTAATTGTAGGATCATGCATTATATTATTGTTATGTATGATAGGATTGGTATCTCTTAGCCAAATACTTAATTTTTTGAAAAATAAGGTTCTATAAGTGCTAAATTTTTTTAAAATTGTCAATATTTTGTCATTTTTTTTTAATTCATTGTAGAATTTATTTTTTGAAAAATAATCTTCTAAAGTTTTGGCATCTATTTTTTAAATTATTTTCCGTCAACTATGTTTTATAACTATGGTAGTATAAGAATGTTTGGAAAAAAATTCAAAAACTTTGACCACATCAATTGCAAGACATTTTTGCATTTAAAGTGAAGAAAATGAATTTTTATATTCTTTATCTAACTTGATTTTAAGACTTTAAATCTTCTTTATTTCAAATTTTTGCTTTCTAACTTTTGATTTAAAGTTTTAAATGTTGAAATAGTGTGTTTGTAGGCTAAAAACATACATAGAAATAAACCTTGATTTTCATTTAAAAGCTTATTAAGTAGAAGTAGGTACAAGATTCGAGACAAGATCAAAGAAGAAAGAATTAAATTGTTTTTTAATAATTTTGACATGGAATTGAAACACACTAATTCCTATGGTGAGATTGCTCTAGCAAGAAAAATTAAATCTTCCAAAACTCTTTTTTTGAAAATTATTAAATATATAGTTAAAAAAAAATCCAATACTTTAGTTTCTCAAGAAGATGCTATAAATTGTGTGCAAAACAAGATATTGCATAACTTTCAGATCAATATTGAGATCAATATTCTAAATGGAATGATAAAAAAAAATCTACATAAGAAAAGATGTAATCTATAAAAAATATATATTTTTAATTTAAGTTTCTTTCCTACCCAAACTTGAATATTTTTAATTTAGATAACATAACTTTTGTTCATGGGCACCAATTGAAATAAAAATTATATTTTCCTAAAACTAATTTATTTTTCTATCTTAAAAAAGTTTTAAAAAGAACATGGCAAAAATTTTAATTTGTAGAAACTTGCAAAAAATTCCATTTGTTCCTTAATCCCTAATTGCCTAATTGACTACATATAGGTGATCAATGCAAAATTTCAAGCTTATTTTGGTATTGACACTTAAATTTTTTGGGCCATTTAAAAAAAATTTACGGGCAGTTTTGAAGGTTAACTACTTTGAGCTTTTGTTTGTCACTGAAAAAGGTGAATATCTTAATTTTTTTCAGTGAAAAAATAAATATTTGATTTTGAAAGGTCCTCAAAGGCATATAAGTAGCATTAGTGGAAATCCACCTTGCAAATTGCATTTCAACAATTGCAAGGTGGATTATGTAATGCATTTGATAGCTCTTCATTTGAACTTAAGGTTTTTGGAAGTGCATTTTAGTGTGCTAACACAATTTTTAATTGTTCATGACACCTCCAATCCCAAAAAACTCTTACATGCAAATTTAAAAAAATTGTGGTGAAGGACAACATACTAAAAATAGGATGTATACATTTCTCTTGTTATAATCTCACAAATCCTATGCAATTTCTCACTCAAAATTAGTGTACGCACTAGTAGGCGAGCTCTTTAAATATCTATAAGATTAGATTTTGAAAAAAAAAAAATTTGCTTCATTGGAGATAAGTATAAGCCTATGCTCTTTTTCACAAGCAAAACACACTTGGAAAGGCTTGGGCACTTAGGGGTTAAAGGAAATATGAAACTTTAGAGATTTAATCAAAAATAAATATGTTTGAAGTAAAAAATAAAGAACATATAGAGGAACTTCAAACACTCATTTAATCATGTACAAAATTCATACTAAGGGAGCTAATAAGTCTCAATTGGTGACACATTAAGAAACGCTTGTCCTTGTTAATATAGAAAAGATGGCACATTAAGAGATGGTTGTCCTTGTTAATATTGGAAGGTTTAGATAATTTTACTTCAAGACCATTCATGAGGGTTTTTTAGCAAAAAAAAGAGCCTAAATTCAATTTTGACTTCAATTTTTTGAAAGGGCCATGTCACCCTAAACCAATCACAAGATGAAATGTGACATATTTTGACAAAAATTATTTAATTTATGCCATATCTAAGCCTCATGAATTGCAATGTGGTGTGTGCTAAATTACCTCTCTTCTAAAAGTGTCTTTTAAAACATGGAATACATACTGGAAGTTTCAATGTGCCTATAGTGAACACAAGCATGAATATTCAAGATAGGGATAACTTTAGAGCAATCTCTAATTCCAACTTCAAAGATCCATAACTAATTCAATAAAAGCCCAATAAATATTTGGTAAGTACAGCTCAACAATTGCACATCATCTTTCAAGAAAAAATTAGTAAAAGTTGATTTGAAGTGTACAACTTCTTCAAAATCCTAAGCCCTTTAATGCCCAAATTTGCCTTTTTTGATTTTCTTATATAATTTTTTGCTAAATTTTTTATAGAAAAAGATTATTTACCTCAATTTAATCAATTGATCATAAAAAAAATTTAATTCATAAAGATTCAAGAATAGCTTTGGATGAATGAGAAGTTATTTGGACTATCCATCATCCCAAGCACTCTATTTACCTCCCAAAATATGTATAGGGCAATGCTTCTCATTGTCGGGCATTTTGGGAAAAGAAGAGCCTCTTCATCGGGTTTTGCCCTCCTCATCGACTCTTTTTTTCCCCAAATGCCTGACAACGAGAGGCATTGCTCGATGTAAACCACTGCCGGGTAACATAATATTTTTGGATGGTAGAACATTTTTAGATGAAAAAATTGTAATGCTGGATTACGTGGGCAAAATTGCATAATGAGGCATTACAAGTGTGGAACCCCTAATTGCAGATCAAAATGCTCCCACATAATGAATAGGAGGATTTCCAGCAGTGGTTTATGGACTTCAAAATTCATTGAATTTTTTCTTCCAACTTCAAAATATGTTTACACTTGGTATTAAAGAGTGTTGTTACTGAGGATCTTTGGGACAAATGTAGACCTAGTTCTACACCAAATTCACATTGCAAACATCACCCCCTCACTCCAAATGCAAACATACCTTTACTCATATAATGTTCAAAAAATATGTGTAAAAGAAAGAATAAGGCCATGATTGCACCCTTTCTCCTTTTTCTTGCAGCATGGAGAGTGCAGTAATTTCGGCGATGGGAGAGCCTCCTCACGCGACCAATTTTGAGTTGACCCCAGTCAGCGTCTGCTGGAGAAGATGACGACGAAGCGGCAGACGGCGTCAGCAAACCCTAATGCGAGAAATGGTTCCCATTGCGCAATTGTAAGATGCGGGAACGACGCACGCGTGCACCATGATGATCGCGCCAGACACGCACACCATGCCACAAGGCTCTCAAAAGCGCCGGCACCTATCAATCCCAGGCGCCTTCTGATCAAGGCACCCGCAGTGCGCTGTGCGATCCATCGCCAGCTCAGTTTGTGCGCCTCACTGTTGAAGGATTCTGTTTGCAGGGCCGGCATGCGCCACAGCAGCCTCCGCGATAATCCACTTTCTGATTCTCGGACGCTTCGTCCTCGCCAAACATGCCTGCCAAAGACCGTGTCTCCTATTTCTACGACGGTGAGCTTCCGTAGGGTTTCGATTTCGTGATGTGTTCGTGGATCGTTCCGAGTTTGGGGAGCTCGGAGTGTTTGTGAGTGGTGGAATTTGGTGGGGTTTTGGGGTGGTTTCCGGGGATTGTGGGTTTAGGGTTTTCACCTGTGATGTAGCTGAACGCTGACGTCGCGTAATTTTTTTCACGTGCCTTTGGATCGGATGTAGCAGCAATATAGTGTGGGTATGCCTTTACGGCGTGAGCCTATTTCTACGGTAGTGAGCTTCCGTAGGACTTCGATTTCGTGATGTTTTGGTGGATCATTCTGAGTATTGCGAGCTTGGGAGCTTTTGGGTGTTGTGGAATTTGGTGGGGTTTTGTGGGTTTGTGATTCTGGTGGGTTTTGCGGGGTATGTGGGCTTAGGGATGTTGGTGGTTTTCCAGAGGTTTATGGTTTCCACCTGTGATGAAGCTGAACTCGTCAGTTCTATCCTAGGAGGTCGCGTAATCGTTTCACGTGCCTTGAATCAGATGTTGCAGCAATGTAGTGTCGGTATGCCTTTTACGGCGTGAGCTTTTAAGTATGTTTTGGACTTCTTATGTGTCATGTCGCCATTTTGAGTTTCTGTCCATTCAGAGGTTTTAGGGTAAGTAAGTGGTTCCAGTGTAGGAGTTTGTGTGCTTGTTTCTCAACCTTTGGATATTGGAGCAATATGTGTCTGTGTGCTTGTACGGAATGAGGTCTTGAGTTTAGTTCCATGATTTTCTTCGGTGGGATGTCGTGATTATTGGTCACTGTTCGTTCAGGGGTTTTGGGTGAGTAGTGTTTCGGTTTTGCGAGCTTGTTTTATTATTATCATAATGTTTCGTGGGAGTGTTGGATTATGCTTTTGGTGATGAGAGGATTTCGTGATGTGCAGGGGACGTGGGGAGTGTGTACTATGGACCGAACCACCCCATGAAGCCCCATCGACTCTGCATGACTAACAGCCTTGTCCTTGCTTATGGACTCCACAACAAGATGGAGATTTATGTAAGTGCACTTACAACTGAGAATTCATGTTAAAGTATTTCAAGGGTGTCTGTAGCACAACTGTGTGTGGAAGTTGTTTATGTACATCAAATTTGGAGATCAGCATGAATTTGAACTCTCTGCTGTGATTACTTGTCGCTTAAGAGGAGAAATGTGCTGGAAATAGCTCCCCTATAAGCTGCTGTTTCATTAATAGTGACTCTATTATCTCAGTAATCCTATCCTCTATTCGTATCGACCATTCTTCGTTTCAACAATGCCATTTTCTTCTTATCTCAATAATGTCTCTAAATAGTGTTGCCTGGCAGAGATTGTGAAGTTTGCGTTATGTTCAACTTGTCACTTCTGTACACATGAACTTGTTTTAATGAGAAGAACTTCTCACGGTCCGAAACCTGCATATTCTCTATAATGTCATCTACCAACAGAAACTTTTCCGTAGGTCGTTGTGAGCAGCATTTGTTTGCTGGGGGTGCTTTGACTTGAACTGATCCTTTTTCTTGTGTTCACTCTGTTTCAGCGACCTCATAAAGCGTACCCTATGGAGATGGCGCAGTTTCACTCTGTTGACTACGTAGAGTTCCTCGGCCGAATTACCCCTGAATCGCAGGACAAGTATGCTGCAGAGTTGATAAGATGTACGTTGTCATAGTTTCGTGATTGTTTCCCTAGAATCTTTGTGTACCGAAATGTCAGGGGGAGTTCAAGTTGGCTAGATCACCAGGTTGAAGGTGATAGGCTAGACTTATTTATCACCTTTTGGGCTGTTGTTCTTTCAAAATGATAGAATTCAAACGTCTATCCAGATTTTATCATGATCATTTGATAAATTTTGAGCACGTTGATGTTTTTTGTTATCTGATGATGAATTGGCTTGATTGATGACTTGCAGATAACATGGGGGAGGATTGCCCAGTATTTGACAACCTTTTTGAGTTTTGTCAGATATATGCTGGTGGTACAATTGGTGCGTCCATCACTCTATATATACGTTGTCAGTGTGTTTCTTTTGTTTAACTTTTAGTGCTTAAATGGCCAACAGTGGCTGCTGACGAAAGTCTTATGGAAGGTAGCAAAACGTACCAATGGAGAGAAGAACCATTCCCCACGTTTTATGAATGAGAGAAATATGTTTTGAAAGTTACTTTTGTAATAGACTGTTGGCTTCCATAGTGGGTTTTCTATTTTCAGTTTGGGCCTTTAGGGTTTAAGTATTGCATTGCCGTATACATAGGTCGATATCTCTGACGATTTCTCCAGTGCATGTTGTGCAAATTCGCTCATACTTGGTGGGGTTAACATCATGCTTATTGGATACAGATGCGGCGCATCGTCTGAACCACGGTTTATGTGATATTGCAATTAATTGGGCTGGTGGATTACATCACGCAAAGAAATGTGAAGCCTCTGGATTCTGTTATGTGAATGACCTGGTTTTGGGCATTCTGGAGCTTTTGAAGTATCATGCTCGAGTACTGTACATTGACATAGATATCCACCATGGAGACGGAGTAGAGGAAGCTTTTTATCTCACGGACAGGTACCTTGTATAGGTTTACAGATTTCACATATTTTCTTACCAAGCTCTTGTTATTTTTAGCTCCTAAGGGACAATTATTTCGTGGTTTAAATTGATCGATTGATTTATCGATTTTAAGAAATACAATTTAGACACGGCCATATTTTACGTCACCAAGATTAGAGAAGAACATCGCTTGTTTTGTTCAATAGATATCTAAAATTGAACACAAGGAAGTTCGCGTATGACGAACTCAGTAGTGCTAATGTAAGCATGAGGCCCGATTTGGGGGTTAAAGGGCCTTGTTGTACTGGCTACACGCTTTCTTGTATTAGTGCTTATAATTTTCACCTACTGAATTCACGCTGGGTTTAGTGTTACTCATGATGGATCTTGTTGATGTTTGTGTTTGTGCAGAGTGATGACTGTCAGTTTTCATAAGTTTGGAGACTACTTTTTCCCAGGCACTGGGGATGTGAAGGTAAATTTACCAGCCTTATCATTGAGTCAGCATGAACGAAACTTTGAGATTCATCATAGGATTTGGACTGACAGATTTCAAAGAACTGTGAAAGTATTTTTATCTTATTAACAATGCCAGTGTAGTACCTTTTCAGGATGTTGGTGAGAAGGAAGGAAAGTATTATGCAATTAATGTGCCATTAAAGGATGGTATCGATGACGCAAACTTTGTGCGCATGTTTCGTGTGGTAAGCATCATTGTGACGGGGTTTTGGAAGATATTGGGCCATCTTTAGTTGACATCAAAGCTTTGTAGCTGGAAAGATGCAGTGGAGCTTTGCGAGTGTTATTTTTTAACCAAGTGTGGAATTTAACTAGCTACTTTTGTTGACTTTTCCAGCAAACACTGTTCATTGGGTACCAACCTATGTATAAGGTTTATGTTGGATGTTCAGTTTTCTTTATTCTGTTATAATTTTGAATAGAATTTATAGTGTTTTCTGAATAAAATTTAAGTAGTGTTCTTCATTAACCAATGTTATGTTGTATTCAAGTCGCTTTGACTGATGTTTCTTCCACTGCTTTGGCATGCTAATGGCAGGTCATCCAAAAGGTCGTGGAAGTTTATCAACCTGGTGCCATTGTCCTGCAATGTGGAGCTGACTCACTCGCAGGGGATCGTTTGGGCTGCTTTAATCTTTCGATTGACGGTATGAATCTTTCAATCTCTGATTGACTGAAGCACCAATGCAGTTATCATTAACAAGCCACTAAACTGGGCTTGGGGAGTTAAATGGAACAGCATAAAAATACCTTGTTTTAGAATGTCTCATTTTGTGCTGTTTAACGAGAGATACAAGGTCCATTGTAGTTTGGGTATGTGGTGCGCAGTAGACAGAGAGATGCTGCATCTGAAAATTTGTAAAAACTATTCGTTCAAGATGCAGAACAGATCGTTTTTATAGCAGTTAGAGACTGATATGTAGGATCAATTGGATTAGGTAATAAGGTCCTCTCGAACAAATGATATCTGTTATGGTGCAATCGGTTAGGTGTGTCTTCTAACGTGTCCTACCAATGTGGTTTTGTGAAATTGCACAGGACATTCAGAATGTGTGAAGTTTGTGAAGAAGTTCAACATTCCTCTGCTGGTAAGATTTGAGCCACTTTCTTCGTCGGTTTATTGAGAATATTTTTCGATCCTGGGATTCATATGATATACTTGCAAAGAGGTATCATTATTGGATGTCCTTCCAAACGCTTAGGATTCGCTCCTCTACTTATTTTCGCAAATTTTTGTATCGATTGTAGCCTATTGGAACTGAAAATTATCTGGATTGTTGGAACAAGTCTTGGAGCTACATAGCTCAGTGATTCTATTGGGGTCTTTCAGCAGACCTTCCTAATTTGCCTCTGATTAGACATTCCACTTCCTTTGTGCTTGTCTGTTTCCTTTTTCAGGTTACAGGTGGAGGGGGATACACAAAGGAGAATGTTGCACGCTGTTGGACAGTGGAGACTGGTGTACTGGTCGATACTGAGCTGCCAAATGGTATTCTTGGACATTCCTTTGTTTTTCTTTACGAAGATTCCATTTCTTGTGAATCTTTTGTTTTAGTGATTTGAAATTGAGCGCTCATCAATTACATCTCTGCACAGTGAACTTAGTAGTCTGTGCTTGATAATTCGTTTTCTAAACTCTTGGTAATCAATCTTGATTACATGGATATTATTCCTGACACTTTTCCTTCTGTTTTATAATGTGTTAAAAACTTTTTGACCTGCAGAAATTCCTGATAACGATTACCTGAAATATTTCAAACCCGATTGCACTTTGAAGACTACATCGGGGAATCATATGGTACTGCACTGTTATGTTCGTTTATTTTCAGGATTTTTCAGTTTGCTTTATCACTACTGGTGGCTCTCAGTACTCCCTGCCCTCAAATCCTAGCGACATTGTGGATAGAACATGCGAACTTCGCCCATTTTGTTGAAATGGTTGAGGAACTCTCATGCAATTTTTGCAACAGGAAAACTTGAATGGAAAAACATATCTGAGTACCATCAAGCAGCAGGTCATGGAGAATTTGCGAAGAATCGCTCATGCACCTAGTGTTCAAATGCACGAGGTATTATTCGACCTGTTTTGACTGACTTCCAGTTGTGACTGCTATTTTTGTTGACTTGTATTAAACTGTGAATCTACGGTAGATTCACATCCTCGGTATATCGTTCTACTGTTCTTAACATTTTTGCCCCGAGTAGCCCAAAATACAAGTAGCTAATACAAAAGTTTTTCTTAATACGGTGGTTTTTCATAGCGACTGCCAAATCACATTTCCATTGTTTAAAAATGTAGGTTATGAATTTTTTTTTTTTTCTATTGGTACATCTTGTCACCTTCCTTGACATGTCCTTGATTTTTTATTTCAGCTTCTATGGATATATGCATTATGGAAGCAAACACTTTTGCCTATTTGGAAACTGAGGGTTTAAGTTTTCTAGATGCAGAATTTACAATATGGTGAATCAGAACTTGCTAATTTGCGTTGATTCTGGTTTTCCCGTATTGAAAAGTCGTTGCTATCATTGAACAGGTACCCCCAGACACATACATACCTGAGTTTGACGAGGATGAATTGAATCCTGATGAGCGCTTGGATCGTAAGTATCCTCTATTGCACATCACATTTCATCTGCAACTTCACTGCAGTCTCTATTAGGTCTGGGTGAACATTCACATTAGTAAGTGTCCTGAGGTCATACATAGTTTTGAAAAGTGATTTACAATGTTCCTCACACGTAGGAGTCACACAGATCTGTGAAATAGAACGGTCCACATAGTTAGGGCTGTGGTGTACCACCTGAGTTCATTGTAGTGACTGATCTGCAGATTTCAGCTCCTTGTAGTGCTAAACCAGATCCCCTGTTGATGAATCTATTTGTTGTGTAATTCACTATGGTCACTTTCGTGTACATCATATTTGGGCTTCAAATAGTGCAAAATAGTTTTTTGATTCGTCAGTAAGCGTTTTATGTGGGAGTATGGACCTCTATGGTGAGCTCATATTGTGAATTTGTGATTGCAGAGCACACACAAGACAAGCACATCCAAAGGGAAGAGGAATATTATGATGACGATAATGATAACGATCATGAGATGGATGATTCATAGTTCTTCTTTTGTTTTTTAATAGGATTATTGGAGGCATATTCCCATTTGTACACTAGATTTTTTCTGTACAGGCAAACCCATTGAATGATAGAGTTGGTTACTCGCCTAGTCGCCTATTTTATGTACTATGCTCTTTTTGTGCAGGCCGTGATGGGTGTGGTTTGTGGGAAGTATCCAGCTTTGTTTTGAACTCTTGTATTGTTGAAAATGTTTTGATTTGGCCCTGAAGTGTATTTTTTTGTCAAGTGACCAAATTAATAATTATAAACTAATATTGCAGTAATCTCGAAGTTTGCTAAAAGGTGACTCGTATATTGTTCTTGAATATTCTAAAGGTCCATTCCCACCTGGAGTTCCCTAATTATAGTTTTAACCCCTAAAATTCTTTGGTGTTTTGAGGCTCTAAAGGGGCTTTCACACTTGCTGCTACATAACAACGGCTAATTGAAAGTGAAGTAGTCAAACAGTGTGGACTTATGCGGACTTCCGTCTGAGACTTGACAGTCCGTTGGGTTAGTCTGCGACTGCTTGAATAGATTGTTCGTAGCAACGAGGTCTTCACACCAGCACGGGAAGAGGGCAAGAAGCCTTCGCAAGTATCACGTACAAATTGTTTCCTTTCGCACTTGATAGGAGGTGCTAAGGCCTGCGCTTGTCATCATCGTCTTTGGAGACGCACAGACATCAGCCGTTGTTGCAGTTGGGTGAACAAACAGTACTTCAGGTAGTCAACTGATGAAAATTCAATTTGTGGCGAACACAGGAACTACGTCATCACTTCAAATTGCTGAGCTACTTCTTCTGTTCTGATGTATCTTTGCGAATGTGTAAAGCAGCCCGATGGGAGTCTTACTTCTTCTGTTCTGATGTATCTTTGCGAATGTGTAAAGCAGCCCGATGGGAGTCTAACGTTCTGTCAACAAGAAACGGGAGAGCAATTTGGAAGAGTACTTCGCAGAGCGAGAAGATTTGTTTCGGCAACTTCATTGAAATGGTCCCTGTCCAAAGCAGTGGAGGACGTCTGACATTGCCACAGCACGGACAAGGTCAGTAATTCTCATAGTCGCTGACGGCTTGTTCAATTCAGTCTCGCAATTCTGAAATCAGAAATTCTTGCAGTGGCAGTCCATGCATTTACCTAAATTAGGGTTACAGACGCATTATGTACAGCAATGCACTTGGCGGACTGCCTTCCTGGAGTGTCGTTGTTTAAACTGTGACTGTCTCACTTCCAACTTCCTCAACAATTCCCGTGCACAGAATTCCGGATTGAAGCAATGCTTGCGATTGTTGAATTTCTAATTTTTTTAAAAATTGAATTGGTAGGTCTCTGTTTCACAGAAAATCTTCACTTCTAATGCCGGCCATAGACGGAGTCGACATTGCTGTGGAGTTGCTGTCACTGGCATCCGTGACTCTACTCATGCTGTTGAATACCAACAGGGCTCTCTGTTTGCTTGAAGACTCTTCTATTCATGAGGAGATTCCAGTGGAATTTTTTGAAGTTCCGCCTATGGACAGCAGTGGCTCTGCAGCCATGGAAGTTGTCATAGCTGGTGCATTGCATCAGTGGAGAGTTTTCAACACATTGTCTTTAATTGATGAAGACCTTGGGTTTTGGGTAAAACCTAGATCAACGACTTGGTTCACACGATTCATCTTGCATGAGTACAAGGACGCTCGTTGGATTCAGATGTTCCTCTTGACAAAACGGTCCGTGTTCTCTCTAGCTCAGCATTTGTCTCCTGATCTGAAGGAGAAGGACACGAGGTACCGGGCTGCGGTGCCCGTCACGGTGCGGGTAGCATGTACATTGTTCAAACTTAGTCATGGAGCTACCTTCCTCATTTGTAGTGAACTCTTTGCTGTTGGCCGCAGCACTGTGTCCATAATGCTACGACAAGTTGTGAATGCCATTAATGTAATACTTCGGCATGAAATTAGTTGGCCTTCTACTGAAGGAATAAATCAGACTGCGGCTGGTTTCCAAACTTTATGTGGTCTGCCTGGTGTGATGGGCGCCATAGATGGCACGCACTTTTCTGTAGGCAAACCTTGTGAATGTCCAACTGATTATTTCTATTTCAAAGCAGGAACCTATACAGTTCATTGCCAAGCTGTTGTAGATAGTCAGAACGATTTCTGGACTTATATGTTGGCATGCCTAGTTCCAATAACGACTCCCGGGTGCTTTGAAGGTCAACATTGTTTCATCGAGGCCAATGGAACTGTCTTTGGGAAGGAAATCCAATATTCTCAAGATTCACTCCGTACTTCTTGGGTGACTCCGGTTACCCAGTTCTCCCTTGGTTGATGGTGCCACATCATCGGACGGGACCTCTCTCTGTGGCTGATGTGTTGTTCAACATGCGACTTTTTAGAAGAAGGGCCGTGGTTGAGAATGCATTTGGATTGCTCAAGCAATCATTTCGAGAACTGCATCAAAAATCTGAGTTGCACGTTCTTTTTTTTCCTGACGTGGTCACATGTTGTGCAATTTTGCATAACATTCTTCTCAAACAATCCCACAAAGAGATTGAGAGGCTTGTCGAAGTTCTTCAACGTGAAGGCCTGACACCAAGGCCCGACATGGGCGTCAACGACGACAAACAACACGTGGAGGAAGAGGCCGGTGAGCAGGACGTAGACGAAGCTCACAGAAAAAGGCTGGAACTGGGAGTGTTTCTGACGTTGCAGCGCATTGCTCCATTCACATAGCAAGACCATAGGTACATGTGTTGCCTTGTCGCTAAAATCCAAAACAACTACGCGTTTCCAATAGTTGCCTTGTTCATTTGGTATTGAAGAATGCTTACTTGTGGTTAGGCTGCGTCACATCGTGCCTGTTGCTCTCTGTCTGTGCAAGCCCTGAAGGCGGCAGTGACATCTGCGGAAGTTTGTTTATACAGACAATACCTACAGTTCGTCGATAATTATATTGTAGTTTGCCAAAAAATTTCATAACTCTTGAACATACAGAAGACCTTCAAATGTTGAGCATGCAGGAGTGCTGTAGCTACCTTGTCGGTAGCAAACAATGCCAACAGTGTATTGGCCTCATTTGTGTGTTCAAATTTTACCCTGTACAAGAACATGGTCATACCAATACTATTTCCAAAACTTTTTCTACTTTAATTGAGGAACAATACTTTCTTGCACCTGCTTCATGTGTAACGTGAAGACTTGTACTCTGAATCAATTCATGCTTCTGAATAGCCTGCCTGCCTGTGACAGCACTGGGTTTCTTCATGCGCGTAGCGGAGCTCATGTAAGAGGTTGAATTATGGTACAGAATAATACGTCAATGTACGTGCCGTCTACACGCTATAAGATGTTTGTGATGCCACTTCAGTGTATATGCAAATGTAGTAGCTTTTAATAGAAAAAGATTAAAAGTTTTTTTATTTGTTAAATGTACAAGTGGAAGCATTACAGAGAAAACTGGCAAATGCCACTGATAAGAGCACGTCTAGTACTAGCACCTCACAAAGTCTTTGATGCAACTATGAATAGAAGTAGTTCCATTTTCCACAGCTCCTTCACATATATAGAAAAAACGAGTCATGCAGGACCGTCGACTTCGCAATCACACTGTATTGTTTTTTTCAAAAAATGCATAATTTGCCAAGACGTCGACTAGTATGCACACGGCACAAAACTAGAACTATCATTAGCGGTAGAAGCAATTCCACTCTCGTAACGCAGTAGCAGTACCGGTCAAGGAATTTTAAACGGATCCTTCACCGTGGCCATGAAACTGCGGCGGTGCACTACAAACAATGCGGTCATCTGGCACAGTTTTGCGAACTGCTCCACGCTGCGGAGACGAATCCCGATGCTCATGAACCCTGTGGAAACCAGCTGTTAGTGCTGAAGACAAGTGCGATAGACATTGAACTACCTCGCCTTGCTTCTCGATGGATAGTCTTGCATTGTCGTTCGCCAATCTAGTTGCTTCGTAAATACTTCTGTCTCTGTCACGCTAGTACTCCATTTGTTGGCTGAACAACGTCAATTGCATTTCAATCTTTGACGTCTCCACCTGTCGACTAGATTGAGCAAGCTCTTTGATCTGCGTGGTCATTGCATTTCCTGTGGCTCGCGTAGCTTTAGGTATCAGAAAATGTCCGGTCACAGATTTCCTTCGAATTGCAGTGTTGCCCGATCTTCGACGGAATTCATTGTCAGTAGTGTCGGACGAACTCAGGACATGCGGAATGACCCCGGAGGTAGCATACCTTTCTTTGTGGCTGAAGGAGAGGTCGAGGGAGATAAAAGACTCGCAACAACAGTGTGTTTTGCATCGGTCGAAAAGACTGGACGAGGAAAGTGAGAGTTGTTGTTGAGACTATCTATGTCCATAGGACCGCCTTGTAAACTGACAAGATCTTCTTCAAATTCATCACTAAAATCTCTGTGGTCACCATCGCTTGGGGCTGTGCGTGGTGGAGTGTAGTTGCTGTCATCTGGAGAGAGTAAGTCCCGAGTGTGTGGCGGGTTCACAGTTGGCCGCGAATTGTCCTAAGAATGGATGTGCTGGAAGACATCCATTGCGAAAGTCCTGGGAAGACCATCGCTTTTCTCTCAGCTGGAGTGATCTTCCAGTAGGTCAAGTCATTGGTCCCAGTGCATGCGTGGAAGTCCACGATGCGTTTGTATTCGGCTATGAGCAAATTCCATTTGCTCTTGCAGGAGGCGCCATCACGGGGACAACTTGAAACTCCAATAGCTTGGACCGCGCAACTTATCTACTGCCACTTCCCTGCATCAAGCACCATCAACTCTCGGCTGTCTTTGCATTGTACCTCACGCTGGAACATGGCATGCTTGGCATCAATGAGTGCATACACTTCTTGCATGCTCCAGTTCGGACACCTTTCCTTACGTGTTTTCTTCGCTGGACTACCTTCTTCGGCAGCAATTGCAGCAGACATCGGTCGTCCTACACCGAGTTGTGCATGCGCCGTCCCCACTGCACTGCGTTGCCTGTTACATGCTGTATGACAATGCCAGTTACTGAAGATGAAGAGACGTCGCTAACCACAATAACAACTACAGAAGGTTTAACACGGCAAGGTAGTCAGCATTCAGGTTGACGTGATATTGTGAGCGGCATAAAACTGCAGTGAAACACATGCACTGGATTGTACAGTAATGACACTGGAATAGAGGCTATACTTGTGTGATATGATGGACTTGACAACGTTGCATGAGCTGGTGTCGATGAAGTCTGTGCGGTAGTTCGTGGCATTGCCCAATGAACACATTCGAAGTCCATGATCGATTAGTCAAAGTCGTTTTCCACATTCAATCTACAGGAACTTTATAGCGGAAGATTCCTCACGTACAGTGGTGTTCAGAAATTTAACATCCACCTACCGAGTTGCAATACACTATCGTCATAATACTGTAGATTCATTTGAATGAAGTGAAGTCACTTACCTGACATGCTGCCGCCTTTGTCTGCGGCTACTGGGAAGAATGACTTCCCTGCTTGTCAATTGTCCATGACGAAGGTGAATCGGATGTCCCTGCACAAACAAAGTGTGCGTTAATAAACGGACTCCAAAGTCATGAATGATCGCAATGTCATCAAAACACGTAGGAAATCAGTGATCAACAACCATGTTGCGAATCCACCTTCCAGAAAAACAAACTTACTACGACGTTGTGTGTGCAGAATTCAACAGGAACTGTGAGATCTGCTGCTCTCCGACGTCCTCATTTGTACTTCATGCAACCACCGAGGAGCCACCAATTTCCAATTCAGTCATAACTCGGAAGGCTTACCGTGCACTGCATGGCATAGCCACTTCGTATACAACTTCATGACACTGATTACTTTACCACTTCATCGCCGAAATAACTTAACCGCGATTAGAAGAACGTTTTAAATAACACCGGTCCTTCCTCTCCGAAATCTACGTTTCCGGTTGGAATGCCACTTTTAAGCTACCGCTAATTAATACGAGGTGCTAAGTAATCCTAAACCGCCGGCGTCCTTCACAGCCAGTTTTTGTGGCTTCCACGTCCACCTCTACGTAGGTTCGGCAACAAGCACTCCTGCGTAGTGTGGACGCTAAGTCCTGTTTGCTGGTCTTTCCCTGCAGAACACTGCTTCTAGCAGCAAGTGTGAAAGGCCCATAACAGCTTGAAAATGACTCCTTATTGTGAAATGGTTATCAAAACATTCTTCTTTTTTGGGAACTTCAATTGTTAGATCTTTTCTTAGCTTGCTTATAGACTTTTAGGTGCTTATAGACTCTAATGTTGCATAGTTTGAGATTATAAAGGTCAAACACGGTACAAATTTTTTGGAAGGGGTGTCCAAGAGTCTCTTTATTCTTTAGTGATTCAATTTTTCTCATATGAAGTCCTTGTATAATTTGAAAATGTTGTCAAAGACCTAGTTGCTTTTAGAAGAAAAAGTTTTTTTTTTTACCTTGTCTGATAGGATCAACAAACTTTGATTCATCTTGGATTGAGATTTTTGAACTAAACATATAGGAGGAGGCTCGAAAACAATTCGGGCATTAAGAACTGCACCTACAAAAGTGCACAAAATAGTGCACAGGGATGTAGAAGTAAAAGTGACTTTGTATGGTGAGAAATTGTCATCCCATGTGTGGTTTTAGGCTATTGAGTACATTACATAGTTCACCATCATGTGTGATTTTGCTCATAATAAAGTCTTGAATTTGGTGAAGTTTGCAAAATGGCATTGAAATGTCAAAATATAGCAAAAAAACACATCTAGAGGTTGAATCTCCTTCTACCAAAATGCTTCTCAGTCACTCATAACTTCTTGTATTGATGTGAAATTTTAACCACACCCAAACTAGACTAGTATGCACAATTTTTCCAAAATAATTTATTGGAAACGGAAATTTCTATGAAGAAGAAACAAACTGCCGAAGTTCATTGTAATCCAAAAATGTTAGGATTTTGAACTTTGAATTGCTCCCAAACATTCAAAACAACTTGGATTGATATGAAAATTTTACCACAACAACTAGAATGCAAGGGAACATAACCCAACAAATTTTATTGAAAAATAACATTAGATGAAGTAGATACAAGCCCCCAAAGTTGAAGCTATCAAATGCAATTTGGTGAACTCAAATTGAACCTGTGAACTTCGATTGGCTTCCAAAAAATTAGTACATTTTGGATTGATCTGAAAATTTTGCCACACAAACTAGAAGAGAGAGAAAAACTTTTCTCAACAAGTTTTTATTGAAATCGGACATTAGATGCAAAAATTACAGCACTTTGAAATGGACTTGAAGCAATGTGAGGAATCCCTAGGGCATTTAGGGGTTGCAATAAATTTTGATTTACAATGGGGAGTGAATTGAATGGAAACATATAGTGGATTCCATTCAAAGGCATATTTTGATTCATCACAGTTGCACCTATGAGCATTAATAGGGACTTAGGCATCTTTGACTTTGGAAAATCATATCTTATTCATTCCAAATTAGAAAATTAAAATTAAAAATCTCCATTGCATTCCTCATTTCTCTTTCTCCTACAAAAATGTAAAAAGTCTTTGGGTTCACCCATTTATGCAAAAGGGTCTTTCTTCCTTTAGATCAGTTAGATGAGCGCTTTCTGAGCCTTCTATCTCAGTGGATTTTTTATAAACCCGTACCATAGCATGTTAGTTTAAGTAAAAGAAGGGTTCTGCAAAAATTTAATAAAGTTGCGTAATCTATCTAAAACTTTGGGCAACATAATTTTTTATATGGGCAATTGATCCTCAAAAAAGTTTAATCCCTAAAATGGATGTACATGTCTACACATTGTGTCAAAATTTCAAAAAGATCCATTGAAAATTGACTTTCTAGTAACCTACCCAAGTTTCCACTTGTTCACTTAGTGGACAATTGTTGTTTAGAAGTTGAAATGCATTGGAAGCCTACTTCAATTGCAAATTGAATTCAACAATAAACTAATCATTCTAATTATAAAAATCAAACTTGATTGCTATTTGATCGTTTTTAATTATACATTCCAACCTTGGATCTTACCTAGAATATTAAATATATATTTAATGATTTTTTCTCAACAGCAAATTACACTTTTACAAACATCAATGGAGCCTTTTTTTTTTACTTAATCATGAAAGGACAAAATATATTACCAAGGTAGTTAGCTAAAAAATGATCTAATTTTTTTACCAATAGGTGCATTTCTCATTCTTACTACAACCTTGAAAGTCATCCATCAACTGCTTTTGGGCCTCACTATCTTTAGTGGGTTATCCACCCTAGTGCTCCAGCATCCAAAATAAAGATGATAAATAAAGAAGTTCCAAGGGTTTTTTTTACCACAAAACTTTTCATTCATCCAAACTAATACTTGACTTTTTTTTAAAAGCACTTTCATGTCTAATGAATTTGATGAAATTGAGGTACATTATATAGATACATAGATATAAGCAAAAATATACAAAAGTTCAAGAAAAGATTCAGGTGCTAAGGGGTTAAAACCACAAAAAGAATTCTACAAAATTCTTATATCTCCATGCACTTGGGGACTTCGCCTGAAGGGCAGAGGATATCATCAACTCTTCATCAAAAGTCTCAGGTGGTTATACAAGAAGCTTCCCACATACAATTCCTCCAAATACAAACGCACCCACCCAGATGTTGGAGCGAAATCTGTTAAGAAACAACACCAACATCACATGCCATCCCAAAGTCAAATTTATAACGCATGATTTATGAACGGCACTCAATGCAAGTAATCACCAAAAGAGAGGTGGTTTTTTTTTTTACATTGTTATTGACACTTGAGATGGAGTTGAAAAAGGGTTGAAAAGTTAGAGCAATCTTTCTAGGTAATGATTGAGGATAGCTAAGCCTAAATTAAACTGTCTAAACAAGGTTAAATAGAATCTTACTAGCAATTGAAAGAGGATTCTAAATTTGCTTAGAACACTTTTTTGGGTACCAAACGAATACATAGAGAAGACCATGAATACACAAAGAAATCTCACCCAATGCGGGAAGGACCTTTGCCTTCACCTAAACCTAAACATTTAAGGGTTCAAAGTTCAAGGAACACCATATAAACTGAGTCAAATGAAAGGCTCCAACTTTATATGAAGTGGGGCAAAACCTTAAAAAAAATGTGAATCCCAACCATGATTGGATACATTATGAAATCGTAGCAAATGAAGGAAGGACTTCATGCTTAAACCAACTATGCACTATTCATTAATATTTCCAATTTGAAATTGGCTGTTTAGCCGATGTCAGTTTTAACTTGGAGGAAACGAGCCAATGAGAAAATTAGTAATGTAGAAAATTAACCGATAGATTATGTGGTTTAGAGAATGCAACTAGAGCCCATTAAAAAAAAAGTCCATTTCTATGGGAGAAAATCAACCAGGGAGGCTTCAAAAGTTTCCCAAACACTAGTATAGGAGTATGGATCCTATGTCAAATTGAGTCTTACTAGCAATTGAAAGAGGATTCCAAATTCACTTCGGAGTCTCAGTTATTAAACATGAAATGAGTAATTAGTAAATTTTCTAAGTGTTAATTATAAATGTTATCCAAATCAATCATGGACTTTCATGTTTAGAAATTGTACAATTTAGACAAGAATCTCGTGAACGTCAATTTTGCAAAAAGACTGCAATTAGATGTATTTCTTTAACAGAAAGTTGTTTAAAACTACCACTAACTTGAATCATCACTATTTATGACAATTGAACATTTGAGCATGATGGCAATGTCTACTTTCTATAGATGATAGTAATTTTTAGGTTAGTAATAATTTGAGATTCTTTTGCATTGCATCAATTTTTTAGATCTTGGTCAACAACAAAACAAATTATAAAATTACTTACTTGGATGTACAATCAATTGGATTTTTGATATCCACAATAGTAATTTGCCAAATCATGTGGATTGCCGAAGTTCCAACACCTACATAGAATGGCCATCCTGTTGTATGACAACGTACTAATTCAATACTCAAGCAACATAATGCAACAATTGTTATTACATTCTACATAATAACCTCAATTTTGTTAGAATACTAGATTTTACATAGATTCAAGTGTTTAACTCAAACCTCACACTACTAGGAAGTGGAGGTTCTGTAGCATCAAGCTATAATACAAGAGCTTGAGACTCCAAGACTTCCTTTCTATTAGTGCCACATCAACATGGATTCTAGATTAAGAGCTCTAGGCCACTAAATACCTCACTTTTGACACTATTAACACTATTTTAACAAACAATCAAACAGGACAATCAATATTGCAATTCAACCTACCCTTATATAGAGAAGAGACCACTCAAGTCATCAATCAATCTAATGTCTGACCATCAATTACACCCAATAGAAAATTGATTTTCTACATTTTTTGAAAACAATCCCCTACGGCATGAATAATGTATGGGTGCATTTTAAAATATAGTTTATATTTGTTTTTAAATATAAAAAATTCAAACAAACTTCAATGTTTCTAAGATTAGAATTGGCGGTTAAGGCTCAAATGGTTTAATGGTCTACCAAGTGCTCCGACATGTCCAGCAATGCTGAGGCTGACAACAAATGCAACGCCAAAGCCAATAAGCCAGAGCTTGGAATTATCACCAAACAAAAGGGGCAATGACTTGACTCCAGCCTCCACATCATCTTGGACATCTTGGTGAGCATAGATTGTTTCATACACAAGCGTCCACCAACAAGCAGCAAAGAAAAATAAAGTAGGAACGAGTGCATGGCGGCTGAGGTCCATGGGACCTCTCACGGCATACCATCCTAGGAATACACTCCAGTTAAGTGCTGGACCCAAAACCGCAGGGGTCTGCATGTCGTAGTTAACATTTATTTAGTATCATTATTAGCTATGGAAGGACAAGACCTATTACCAATGTACTTTGCCCAAAATGATTTGAATTTGGAATAGGTTCTAGATGCATTTTCTATTCCTACAATGATTTGGAAAATCATCCATTGACCAATTTTTGGATTTAGTAGATCTTTACAAGGTTATCCAAGGTCAACCATGATTAACAAGTTTTGTTTGTGTTCCAAATATGTCCAAAGACTTTACCAATCAAGTATCCCTAGGCATTTGAAGTACAATCTTTATGTAAGAAATTGGAGGAGGGCTATTCCATTCAAAGAATGTCTTAAGGAAGTAAGTTTTGGATTGTAGATTGTTATAATGCGCACCTTTTTAAGGAATCATAAGTGGTTCAAAATCTAGAGAATCCAAATGTTGAATTAACCTTGGAAAGATGAGACCTATCAATAAGAGAGTTTGTCATACATTATCAGATTTTAAGATGAATGGGTTGATTAATTTTTTCTATACTTTTTTTAAAAATAATTTATCACACAAATTTTGATTGCACAAGTGATTTAGGATTAAAGATTACTAAAGTTGCTATAAATTAAAGTTGTAAGGGTGTTGTTTTTAAGTTGATTTTCTCACTTAACAAGTCACAACATCCCTTGAAGTAGATGATGAAAGATAAAATATTTGTAATTGTCAAACTCATAACCCAAGCAAATAGAAACTAACAATTGCATAGAATCATTAATCCATTGCACAAATTAGTACAATTAATGAGTACTTTCAAGGAAAAATAGGAATAACAACACCATTGTCATAGGATGCTCACCCAATGTGTCCAACGCTTTGCAAAAGGATAAATGCCATTGAAGAACAATTGAATAGCAACCAACACTTGAAATTGGTTCCAAAGACTGATTACCAATGTAGCAAGGGATAAAATAGTTAGAGCAAAATATAAATCCAACCTCTAAATTTTCTTAATGTCGGTCATACCTATCTAAAAAATGGAAGTTGTGTATCTGGGAATATAATATGCTATTAGAAAATCAAGATCAACAAAAGCACATCTTTTAAGCACCTTTGTTTGCAACCCTAAAAAGATTACAACTTAAGGGTTACAAATAGAACCTAAATGTATTATAATAAACAAGTTTTGAAAAGAGTGTTTCTCCCAAATTTAAACGTGTTATTCTTTAGATAGATTAGAATTGAGCAAACTTCATTTTTGAAATTCGAATTTTGACAATATTGGCTAATCATTTGTTGTATGGTATCATTGGTATGGTCCAATATTAGGTAGAGATTGATACCAAGATCACTTAAACTTTTCCTAAATTATATAATTTTAAACTTTGAATAATTTTCAATTCTTTCTATATGTTTTACGCAAAGATTTAGATTTAAAATGTCTTCAAAGAAAATTTGCTAATACATGTATGCATCATCTCTATCATCTAGAACTTACAATGAATGAATTCATTGTTGACACAAGTTTGGAAAAGCCCATTGTAGGAAAAATCCCTCTTCTTGTACAATTTTACAAAAGTTGGAATGTACATGAGAGAAGGAATTGTGTCTACAATCATGGGTTCACCCAAATTTGTGTCCACAATGGTCTCCTTCAATCCTTCACGTAGTTCATTGAAGGCCCAAGCAACATTTGCGGAACATTAGAAATAAGGTTGTAAATTCACCTAAAAGCTTCCAAGTGAGACAACACCACCTCATATAACAGTATTAGAGCTCCCAAAAAAGCAAACCCTTGGAAAGGAGTCAGTGCACCAGTTACAAGGGGCCGTAGTTTAGTTCTCTCCACCTGTAGAAGAAGAAAGGTAAGAAAATCTTAACTCTCAACTCATCCATGGTTAAGCTGATCCCTACATTAATTTCTAAGGTCCATACTTTTAATGATCAAAAGAAGGCTTCATGGACATATTTTCCTCAAAAAACTTCTCAATTAGCAAAATAATGTTTGAACTTTTTTCAATTCAAATGCATTTCAATAATCAAACATCACACCCTACCCTTCCAAGCATTTTAATCCCTAAAGTTCTATGACTATATTTTCACTGAAAATGCTTAAGAACTGCCATTTTTAGTACAAGTATTAAATTGACACATGTAACCATAGGATCTTGTATTATGCTGACTTGTAAACATGTGATAAAATTTTTAGAAACTTGCACCGCGTGGATTGCAAAATATAAGTAGTCAAATTCACTAAAATCATTTTTTCGGCCTTGCAAAAATTAGGCAGTTGCACTTCACAAATTCACTTTTCTATGAAATAATGTCCAAAATGGTGGTGCTTCCTTGAATTCATTTCTCTATCCAAGTTAGCTAAATGCCTGAAAATTTTCACATCATTTGAAGTTGTACGATATATAGGAAAAAAATAGTAAGTAGAAAGAAGTAGAGAATGATTTAAAATACAAAATTGTTAACCATTTATATATGGAATTGAAAAATGCCAATCCCAATGGTTTAAATGTTGTGATAAACAATCTACATCCTAAATTATTTTTTTGCAGAAAATATTGAGTAAGATAAAGGACTTCAAAGTTTATTTTAGAGTACAAAATCCAAAACTACCCGCAAACTAAATTTCCTCATAACTTTTGACTCATTGGTCAAAATGGAATGATTAAAAGCTTTCCACATATATATAACTCTAGAAAACCAGTTCCAAATTTTTGTTTCTGAAAAAAGTGATTTTCTTCTAATCTGCCCGGATTGCCTGGCCGGGGAAAAAAGTAACATATTAGAACATAACTTTTGACTTGTATTTCCAAATGTCATGAAATTTAGTGCATATAAAAGATATTTCTCGCACACAACTTCTATTAAAATTTCAGAAAAAAATACAAAAAAATGTAGTCATAGGTACCTGCCCAAAATTTCTATACTGCCAAAAAACACTTGGTGGTCCTTTAGGGGTTAAACAATTAATTCACTATACTACCGAGATTTGAAGCACCAAAATGGTGACATTCAAAGCACAAAGCTCTAAAAATTAAGCTAAGAGTGATATCGATTTGCATTTCAAGGCGTCGCCCTTGAAAGTGGCAATGTCGAGAATTTCCAACAATTTAACGAAATGGATGTTCCATTACAGAAAGGGCTTGTGAATGACTCCTTCTACAAAATTTAAATTACTAACAATCGGACACGTATACACATGGTAGTAATAAGTACTGAAGTTGCGCAAGTGCTTGCCTTTCCATCGATGTCCTTGTCACACAAGTCGTTGAAAGCGCAAGCGGCACTGCGAAAAATCGCAGCCGCAACGGCAAGCACTGTGAAAATTCTCCAACCAGGCAAACTTCCGCTTTCAGCTGCCAAAGCTGCTCCCCTTCCAAGAGTGAATCAACAATGCATACCCGAATTCAGTTGAAATTCAGTTGAAATGCAATAAGCATCATTGAATAGATGGTCACATTTGTTAAGCAAGATGGCTTTTTTCAGTGACAAATATTGTGAGATTCAAGTGCGTGCACAGAGCTTTGATTACTAGGACCACTATAGATCTGGAACGTGAATTTCGGCGGCATAAATAAATGGTGACATATATGTACCAAAAGTCTAAGATCTAGGAAAGCGTAAGGATTTATGATTCAGAACAGTGTTCAGAAAGGTGCCAAGTATTGGAATACCGCCCATTTGAACGAAATACACGTTTTGAGGTCTTAGACATGTACCAACTTCTAGAAATGTCGCTATTCGCTAAATATCACTTTAGTCCAGAGGGGAATTCATTTGGGCTCAGAGGGGTATTCATTTGGGCTCCGTCTATTGAGTCCATTACAGTACTCGCCATTCAAGCATCATGAGTATCATCTAACCCAACACGTCTCCTACTTTTCCTAGAGTACGTATCGACAGCTTTTCAGGGCACAGGGAGCTCTGAGGATTCCTGAGGGCAACTCCGTAACACATCTGAGAATTTGATGACTAGATAGCACTGGCACCGAAATATGCCTGAAGAAAGAAAAAGAGATTGTACTCCGACGAATCACGACATTCACTTTTAAACAGCGTGCCCCCCCGTATTTGCAATTAACAGTACAATACAGACTGCTATCATATAGTTGGCTCAATGGAAAATTCCGTTAGAACTGCGGTATTCCATACACCATTTTCCGATTCATTTCCTTCTTCAGCTCTAAAGTCTAGGACTGGTGTAGAGTCTTGGAGTGGTGTCGATTTCAGACAGCATGGTCTAAACGTAAAAGTGCCAAGTTTGTTCAATACCACCATTTTAACGAAGTGTTGGTTCTCACCAGTAAAAGGGCGATAGAAACAGCAACCACGTTCCATTCAGCCACCGCTTGTCCACCCTTGCCAGTTGCAAATACGGCTGCAGGCTCTTGAACACCACATCTATCAACTGGGGCACAGACTTGTCCGCCGGCACTGTCGCCTGGACAGCACTCTGTGCAGGCACCTCCTCTTCCTCTTCCTCCCCCCCTCTCACTGCCGAACATGTTGTCCGAGTCACACGTTGTCGGGAGGTGCTGAGCTTGGCAGGGGAATGTTTGCGAGCACCAAGTTTGAGCAGCATGGAGTCACTGCCGAACAGCTGAGATCCGGCGATCCTGACATCGAGCTTCGTCGACTGACGTGCTCGGAGAGTGGACGACACACTTGATCTGGTGATCGTGGAAGCGACGTTGCTTCGGCTCAGGGCCAGGGAGTAACCATACTTGCAATTGAAAGCCATGGAAGTGGAATTCAGTGGATACGGTGTATCGTACTAAGATAGTTCCGACCGATAATCAGAATCGATCCAGTGGTTTTGCAGCGGTATTTGCAATGACTGCCACAAATCTGTCAACAATTTTGGAATGGTTTGGTACAATGTATCAGTCTCATCTGTTTCAAATGGCATGAGAGATTGCATTAGTTTTGTAACAATTATGGCATAAATGATTAAATATGCAGCATTGGTTTCCGTGTACGCAACTCTTGTATCAACCCCTGGAGCACGGAGTCCATGACTGTGTAGTCAAATCTGGGTATGTTGAACGGACACTTGGGCCTTTAGGGGTCATCGGCATTAAATCAGCTTAGTGTACAACTTTTGTAAAAATTATATCAAATTAAAAGGACCAAAAAGTTAGGTGAAGATGAAATAAAATAAAAATGGGACTTTGAAATGTTGGGTTGCTTATTTATTTTAAAAGAAACTTCCAGTATATATGAAGAAATGAAAAAACTATGTATAGTTTTTTTAAATCCATACAAGAAGTTCCTTCCAATTAAAATCAAAACACATGTGTTTCTAGTAAATTTTTATTAAAAATCTACATAAAGGTCATTACTTAATATCTTATCTCTAGGACTATACTTAAAAACACACTTAAAACACCCCTTTCTCTTGTAGTGCTTTCACTCTATTTTCATTCATGAATTCAACTACAGTAGAGAGATTTGATAAATCCTAAGAGCACCCCTACAACAAGTCTCCAAAGGCACTCAACTTGGGCAATGGATGGGCCGTGGCTTAGAAATTGCCCCATATGATGCATGCCAAGCGAAAAGATATGCCCGGTCACTTCAAAAAGTGAAGAGGGCATGGGCAAATAGAGTATTTTGGATGCGGCTCACGAAGCAATTTAATAATCTTCTTGATCTCACCTTCTGAAATGCTTCTCTTCAAAAGTTGAAGAGATTCTTTCTAAAATGATAAAATAGGAAGTATGGCTCACCTTTTGAACACTTGGCGAGTCTCCCTGTGAAGTTTAAGGTAAACCAGCCTATGACAGGCAGAACAACTGATTTGGTATGTTGCCATTAGCAAAATAAAATCAGATTTTTTTCCAGCAGAGACAACTTTGAGAAATGGAAGAAGCAGTTAAAATTTTAGTTTTTGGACAAAGTAGGAATTTGTTATGAATTTTTTAAGTATTTTTTCAAAACAGTCTGTAGGCTATCTGAAATCAATAAAATATGTCTTCATGATGGTCATCTTACCACCTAATGCAGTCTTCAGATTTCCTAACACAACCACAAGAATTTTTAATGTGGCCATCTCACAAAGGAATAAAAAAACAACTCTTTATGATGAGTTTACACTCACAATGTGTAAGTGTCCTATGCCAGTCATTACTAATTCTATTACAATCACCTAATGCACTAATGTGGGCCACTAACCAACCTAATTAAATTGTAGAAGCAAAAATCTGAAATGGACTGTAATGGGGGGTTATGTAGATGTCTGCATTAGACAATTGGTCTGTCATAGGCTGGTTTACCTTACATGTTTGGCACCCCTGTTTGTTTTGCTAGCTAGTTGTGGGGATGCTCTAAGTATAATTGTTAATTGTTCATTACAGAATATGATGAAACAATGTACACTATCTGTCTATAAATTATGATAATAATGATAATAATAATAATGATGATAATAATAATAGTAAAATTAATAAATAAATAAAATGGCTATCTCCGCTTATGGTATACATGTCTGACATCAAGGACAACTCTGTTTTGTGGGCGGCTCGAAGGGAGTTACGTACAAGCCAACCCTTCTTGCCAAAGGATGGCCATAGGTCAGGCACTGAAATGAATGATTCTACAGCTAGATCTTCAGCAGATACTCCCCAAGTGTAAGCTCCAGAAGACCTGGTCCAGCTGTTGAAGGCCACGCAAACAAATACCATTCTAACAAATATGTTACTTGATCTTCTACGTAACATCGTATGACCACACACAACGTAACAAAAAGATGCGTCATGTCGTATTTGTTTGTCAGCCTAGCATCACAGCTCCTCCGCCAGTTTCCGCCGGCACTTGGCATGTGCGCTGGCCCATTGTAGGCCGTTTACAGTATGTAACAATGAAGTCTTCCAAAGTGAATTTTTTGTAAATCACAGGGTGCACAGCTATCAGTTTCAGATGAAGTTTTGGAGTGCCCTGGAAGGCCCTTGGCATGTGTAAGGTAACACAGGCTCTAAAATTGCACAGGCTCTAAAATCGTCCACATCCTCAAACGTATACTGTGTGTACATGTTTCCTTTTCATAGCCTTCAGCAATGTACAAAGAATGTACATTTTAGGAGGTGGGCAATTTTGGAGCCCTATGCCATTTCAACTTCAAAATTTTATAACTAATTTCACAAAGCTCCAAAAAATATGAAATGACTTGAGTTAGATGCTGATTCCACTTGTCTTTCAAGGAAAATTTACTGAAAATTATTTCAAGAAGCTTTGCCTCCCCAAAATTCAATTTCAGCTCTTAGGTGGGCGATTTCTGGACCTGTTACCTCAATCAAGGATTACTTTCCGAAATTTTTGCTTGGCAATGGCTGCAAGTGAAAGGACTGACAGTTAAGGTGGGTACACCCACAACCGCCACTTTTTGCTACTGAGCCTAGTTACTACTATTAGACTGGTCAAATTTTCATATATTCTTGTTGGCAAGTGAAAGGAGGTTCCAACGCACCAGAGAACATGACATTTGGACATCATATGCAAAAGTTATTAAGGGTCAAAGTTTGTTTCTGAAAGCGCTCCATCTAAATAGATACATAACTGATTTTGGAAATTTACACAACCTGTAGATGGCGCTTTAAGGTCAGGTGCCATTTGGGGGGGTGCCTACCTTAGTGTCTGCTCTGGTCATCAGTATTATTGTTATTGATATTATTATACAATATATTTGTGCAGTTTATATTCATCTGTACTAAGACCCTTAATTGGAAGCTGTGACATGGGGGCTTCAACAAAATTTCGAGATTCCTTTAGGATGTTAGCAAATGGCATAAGGTAGGAGGTTGTTAAAAGCAACCCTTTAAGAGCTGATTGCATTTTCAGGGAAACTAAACTCCTTGAAACAATTTTCAGTAAATTTTACTAGGAAGAAAAATGGAATTGGCATCTAATCCAAGTCGTTTCATATTTTTTGGACCTTCATGGAATTAGATAAAAAAAATTGAAGTTGAAACGCAATGGTTTCTAAAAGCGCTCCCCCCCCCCCCCCCCTAAATGTACAAGCTGGTACATTGAAGAAAGTACCTCTGTGTTAGAGGTTGCTTTTACAGACCCCTACCTTACATGAGCAAATTTTCAGCGTATTTTTATACAACCATTGTTTAGTAACCTTAAACCATGTTTGTTTGAGGTGGGATTTTTACTCAACAACCGCTTGCAAGTGTGCTACACAATTTTGCAATCAAAAGTGGCTTTAATAAAAACAACCAATGGCAAGAAATTCTTGACTCACTAGAGATGGGTGTTTGGTGCTCTATATACAAAGACTATACTATGTGAAGCCAGAAAAAGAGGAAAAGTCAACATGAGATTGCACGTTGAACAACCTCACACACTTGTTCTAATGCGGCACCGATTGCAAATTAAGTGTATATCAGAAATAGTCGTGCCCAAGCAAAATGTGGCTCCAACTCTTGGTGTTACGTGTTGGATGTGGGTCCTCTCTCGGCACTACCCCTCTTGTTTGTAGGTCATGTCTATTTCTATTTTTGTGTAGTGAGTCTATGGTTTTGATGTATCTTGGTAGGCCACTTGTAGCAGTTGGTCTTGTATTTTGCTCCATACAATGGAATTTTGTTTCATTTGTTTCAAAAAACAAAGCAAAACGTGGTTCCAATAACTATGACAATAGCCCACTCACCAAGGTACTTTACATATGAGAATTTTGAAATGTTTATGAGAATTTAGATCGTAATTTATTTTGAAATGAAGAATCTATGAGGGCAACAATGTATCAACGCATTTTAAAGTTGCATCCAATTTTTTGTGATTTTTTTGGCATAGTCAAAGCTTAAAACAAGAAATAAATAATCAAGAATGTAGACTCAAAATGTTACATAAAATGAAAGATTTCAAAACCTAGCTTGTTACAAAAATACAAAAACAATCAAAGACACTACCTTGTTCTAAAAATAAATAAATCTTATTTGCTAATTGATATATAATATTGTAGTTCACATTTTTTTTCAATGGCATGGTTGGTTTCATTTCTGGTTGAAATGACACCATTCAATAAAAAAACGCAAAACACAACATTCAAGTGAATCCTATTTGCTAATTGACATGAAACATTGTAGTTCATATTTTTTCTTGATGGTATGGTTGATTCCATTTCTGGTGGAAACAATAGTATATGTCAAGAGAAAATGCAAAGCACAACATTCAAGGGAATCTATTTGTAAGATGTGGTGTAGAGAGGTCAATTTTATAAATAAATCCATTATCCATCATGAGTCCTCAAAGGGTATGGGACAATTTGAAGATGAGAGTTTGACCGCTCTTTGTCAAGTCAAAGGAACTATTTTCAATGTGGAACTTCAGACCTCAATTTGGCATAGTAGAATAATTTATTTCAAAAAACTTTAAACCCAAAAAACTTTGGAAAATTGAGCTAACTTTCATTTTCAAGAATCCATTTTTGAGTTTGATCCTGCAATCAAAAGTTATGGACAAAATTCAAAGAAAATGTAAAAAAAAAATGTCTCTTTCAACCCCTCTCTTAATTTTCTTTGTAACTTTTGATTGAAATCTTAAAATCGCAAACGGGATTTTGTAAATTAAAGATAGAGTGATTTTTTATCTTTTAGTAGTTCAAAGTTCTTTGAAAAAAAGATTCTTTCTATATCAAAATGAGGTCTAAAGTTCTTCATTGAACACAATTTTTATTTTTTTGACTTAACTAAGTATCAACATTTTAGTTCTTGCTAATCCTAATTTACATATCCCATGTGAGTTGTTTTTACCTCCTATGATCCCACTTGTATAAAATTTCGTCTCCTCACTCTGATATACTCACAATAAGTAGCTTTCAAATGTATGTGAATTGATTGTTGAATATGTTTTAATTTTTATGATTTCAATGTTGAATTTCTTGAAAAGTGAGATTTTTTAAGTGGGCAAATGGATTGAAGAATCCAAGACAAACCCATTGTCAACACACACACACTACAACTTAGTGGAGCATATAGGATAACTACTTTTTGATCACTCTTGCCGGTATTCAAATAAAAATGCATATTGTTCAGAATATGCCTAATACGAAGCCTTCTTAGACTATAAAAAAGAGTTTGTATGCACTATAAATACATGAAACATACTCTTTATTGAGGCGTAGTTTCTACCCTTTAATTTTTAATTTCAATTTTTTAATCTCATGATTTGCTCCACAACTTTGCCAATGTATTTGTAATTTCATGTCTTGCCCAATACATGAGGGAACCAACACAAAAACATGAAATACAAGAAATTGAGGCCCAGGCATGGTCTCTACATCGTAAAGGAGTTAGGCTTCAGAAACAAGTGGAATTCTTTTCAAATTTGACAGAAACTAAAGTGGCGCTTCCACCTTCATTGCTCAGGGTAGCAGATAATTTATTTTTCATTAATACTTCAAAACTATTACATGTTGGACTCAATTGTCATAGAATTAAAGAGTGATGTTTAGCTTAGTTCACTTGTCCCTACTCAGGCACTTTGACAATTTTGAGGTACACAAAAAGTCCTCGATATATTCTTTTGGGTACGTTTGCACCGCACTGTTGGAGAGCCATTATAGAGGAGATAGAAAGCAGTATAGAAGGTGGTGTCCATACCATTGTTCCTTTGGGTCCACCGAGCCTGCTTGTTGCGGAGCTGGCAAGGCAGAAAAGCGATGGTACGTACCGAGCCAGGCAAGTGTAATTCATGACACTGCCGTTGGGCGTCGG
This sequence comes from Antitrichia curtipendula, assembly GCA_951230915.1. Classification (NCBI taxonomy): domain Eukaryota; kingdom Viridiplantae; phylum Streptophyta; class Bryopsida; order Hypnales; family Leucodontaceae; genus Antitrichia; species Antitrichia curtipendula. Next base: position 2,864,602 of record OX579636.1, on the reverse strand, counting down.
AGTGTAAAAAGCATAGAGAACTTCTGGAAACGTATTTATGACGAACGTAGTACTGGTGATACTTAATTGGTGTCTCAGAGGCCGATTAAGTTAACACGATGGCCTAACATAAAATTATATTAAAAATAAGTACTGCTAATGAAGAGGATAAATTTTTGGCCATGCCATGCAGGTCATGGAGTCGTACTGCAATTCCATGAATATTGAATTCCGGCGGCTACTGAATTCTCTGCAATGAATAAAAATCGATGAGTTGACTATTAAACTCGCATTCCACAGTGGTAGACGAAGACTGATCTCGATGTGAAGAGAGTGCGTAGTTGTTCGATTGAATTGAGTTTTTATTGAGCTCCTGTCGTACTGTCCTCTTGGCAGTGTCATTACTGATTTTCAGATCCTTGATTTGTTGCAGTTTAATTTCCGTTTATGTCTCTGTCGATTCTATCCTCCGACTCGCAGCACTGGAGATGGACAAATGCGTGACACTTGGATCAGGTGGCAGACGACCTCCTGCAAACGCACGTGCTAGTAGCAGTAAGTTATACAGTTGTTACTTTATTTCATGTGATTCGTGCATGCTATGTTTTTCACTGTGAGAATGGTTCGTGCCTTCTTGATTTCCGATAACATTTCTAAATTATACGCGACTGACCGTATTCTGGCTTCTCGTTTTCTGTGTAGGTACTCCTCGAATTCCTCGGCCGCCGCCGCCGATGTATTCCGCTTTACCGGCCAGAGAAGGTGATTATTGACCACCTTGTCGGCAATCCATGTCAGTGTTCGTCTTCCTGGATCACAATTGCAATGTGATTGTATGTGGTCGTGGTAGTTGATTATGTGTCTAGCGTCCACATTCTGTGACTGAGTCCTTACTAACAACGACCTCCTGTCCTCCTCTCCAATTGTGCAGCAACCATCGGCACCGTCTTCCGGAATTCTCCTGCCCGTCCTCCCAATGAAGTGGCCACACGTCAATCACCTGCAGCAACTACTACCGTCGACGTCACGAACCCTTCAAAGAAAGCCCGGAAGGAGCAACAACCGAACTGGAGTCTGCAGGAGATTGCGGCACTCATAGAGGCAAAACGGGATCTGTATGTGCAGGAGTTGGAAGCTGCTAACAATCGGCAGCTCATGGTCCCGGACTCCTGGAAGTGGCTGAAAATATGTGCGATGGTCATAAAAGCTAATTTGTCTCCTTGCAATCGTGATGCAGGTGCTTGCAAAAGTAAGTGGAATCAGATGATTCCTGAATACAAACGCATTTCAGACTTCATGAGGCGTACTGGCAATGACGACCTCTCATTCTGGGATCTTCTAACCTTTGCACGCGGAGCGGAAGGGCTACCGAAGTCTTTTCACAAGGACCTCTTCTACCTCATCGACGATTGGTACGGGAACAGACCATTTGTGAGGCCGCCGCACAAACGTGACTTGCAGTCTGTGGATGACTTCCATTACAAGACTCCGCAGATGTGTACTGACAACGTTGACCGTGCTGAAGAAAGTGACGATGAAAGTGATGACCTCATGGGCGTTCCCACCCCTACTGCTGATTCCGACTACGTGACTGACTCAACACAATCGCCAATGTGCATGGCTGGGAGTAAGGCTCACAAAGCAAGCATGGGTTTCTTTGATGACATCGGTTGTCCCTTTCCTACTCCTGCACCGACGAACTCCATTCCGGCTGCTTCAATGCCTGTCCTCCTGAGCTCTTCCGATACCGATGACAACGCCGGAGGCCGGAGGCCTGCGAACACCGCAGTTCGCCGGAAGAGTTTGTCCGGCTACTCGATCATCGCAGAGGCCACTTGTGCAACCGGCGATGCAATGGCCAAACAGATGCGTGACATGGCTGGTGCCACTCGTGAGTTGGAGAGAACTAAACTAGACGTCTAGCAGAAATTGTTCGGTGACCAAATGGAGTACTAGCGTGACAGAGATCGCCGCCTCCACGAGAATGCGAGACTGACAAATGATAACGCAAAATTGTCCATTCAAAAACAAGGTGATGTTGTGAAATGTTTAACGGACTTAACTAATGTTCTAGCTACCGGCCTTGACAGATGTGCTAGTGCGTCCCGTTCCAACTGGCTGAAGGATCGCTTTGTGGGTGACCGCCTTCTACCTTTCAAAACGCGCGCTGGTATGTCCTTTCCGTCTTCTGCTGCAACTGACAAAGAAGGCCATGAGGAAACCCCAGGAGCGCCTACATCGTGAGCGTCACCCACTTCTCATGCTGCGACAAAATTGTGACTCCAGTGAAGCAGTTCCGGAAGTTGTACATATTTTTTACGCTCCAAGTTTGTCATATACAGTAGTATTTCCTACATTTGAATACGATGGGATATTTAGACATGCAGCCTTCCTAGAATATTTAGCTGCTACTTCCATCAGAGCGGGTTCCTGTACATTGACATCCGTTGTAGTTACCTCCTGTGCTAACGCACTTCGTTTTGGTTTTCGTCCATTTCCTGCAATACGACATGACCATCTGTATGAGAAGCATGTGAATTGAAATAAAACAAAACTTTCTGTACTTCATTCTTATCTATTGCTAGAATACAGAAGAGGAAATGGACAGAGGTCGACGAACACATTTCTCAAAACAACAAGAACCACGCATGCACACGACACAGTTCATGAATTATTGTTGTAAATCATGCATTAACAAATGACAAGTATTTTCCCTTACCTTAAACGAAGTACGTCACTCCTAATGAGAACATGAATTAGTGCGTGCATGAGAAATTGATAGTGCAATGTGCGGTTGTTTTGAAAATCACCATAGGCACTCAATGAATCAGAAAGGCGCAATGCGTTGTAGGGAAAGAAACCCCCCAAGATTTGAGCGTTTTTCCTCGCTCCTGTCCGCATCCAGAAGATCGTCATGTCCTTCTTTGTCTGCAGGAACGTCGTGGGGCAAGTTCTGGTTGTCCTGCAGTCCTTTGCTTCGAAGCACTTCGAGGAGAGCTTCCACGTCTTCATGCGACTGCTGGAGAAGCAAATTATGGAGAATTCCGCAGGCTATGACCACATCCGGGAGAAAAGTGACATGCAAATCAGATTTGCGATGGAGTTCTTTGAACGTGACCTTGAGTTGTGCGAAAGCGTTTTCAACGACTGTCCTTCCTTTACTGAGCCTTCGATTGAAAAGCCGTGCCACAATGCCAAGGTTCCCTTGTCGTTGATGGGGAACCATCAACCATGGCAGCAACAGGTTTCCAGCGTCACCAAGTAAGTATAGTGAGTAACCATGAAAATTGTGCTGGCCGTCTTACAGAATGTGTCGTTGCTCGCGATGAAACAAGGAGGAACAACGAAGAACTCTGCCGTCATTCGTGGAGTCTGGCATTCCAACGTGCATGTCAAGGAATTGCTTGGAAGAGTCTACCACAGCTTGGCACTGCATTGAGAATCCTCCGGTTTTGAAGTAGTAGTCCGTGGGGCACACCCTTGGTTTCACAATACTGAAATGGGTTCCGTCTATGGCCCCTAGTACACCAGGAAGTCCGCAAAGTCGTTCAAAGTTTGACGTTGTTGTTGGAATTCTGTCAGCAGAGGGCCACTTGATTTCATTTTGTAGGACAACATTGATGGCATTGATGACGTCCCGGAGCATGATGGACACTGTGCTGCGTTCCACTGCGAAAAGCTCACTGCAAATGAGGAGGCTACATCCTTGACAAATCTTGAAGAGACTGCATGCGACACGCACTGTGACAGGAACCGCCTAGCGGTAATTAATATCCCTTCTTCGAATAGCTGGTGCAAGCAAAGATGTCAAAGAAAGAACAGAGCGCTTGCTCATTCTGAAAAACTTGATCCAACGTTCATCATCGTATTCCTGGAGTAGAAATTTTGTTAACCACATTGTAGACCTCGGCTTCACCCAATACCTGAGCTCGTCATCCATGGCAGTTAAACTGGTCCACAGTCTCCAGTGATTTAGCGCAGCTCGAGAGACGGTTTCTTGATCAAGTGCTCCCTGATTTGCGATTGCCAGAAAGAAATTGAAATCTATGGAGCCTTCGTCGTCGTCTAGGTTGCCTGCCGGGAGCTCAAGTGCATGATGGGAATTGAGGAGCATCATCATAATTACCATGCCAAGAGAAACGATTTCAAGTGGACTGTCGAGAACATCCATGGCTCCAAAAAGAAGAGTACAAGCGGAACATATGACTTGATGAAGGGGAGTCTGAAATTAAATCAGTCGGACTTTGTGAAATGGCACTATACTACACACCCAGGCGAAAGTCAGTATGACGGGGGGCATGAACCAATTTTTTTTGAAAGTAGCACAATACAGAAAAGGAAGAGGAGAAGGTGGGCAGGGAGACTGATTGAACCCTAATGCGAAGCGGACGTCATGGCTTGAAAACCCTGTGAATGAACCGTGGAAGTGAGCCCTCCCCAGGCAGACAAAGAGGGACTGAACTTTTCAACAGAAGAAGTAGGCAACTACGTCGCGGATGAGTTCCTTCACGTGACCAGAATTTGCGCATTGAGGACATTCAAAATGAAATGACAGATAGTACAGAAACACTGACCTCATAGTTTTGTAAAGTCGTCACCACCGCGATGCTTCAATAACATCCGTCTGCAGGCTCCTCTTCCGCACCAATGGCGGGGAATAAACAACCGTCCTCTAAGGTCACATTCAGTAATGCGCTCTTAGAAGTGGAGAACAGTGAATTCTACAGCTGCACGACGATGATGGCCCCTCATCGACAAGCCTATAAAATTCCACGCAGAAATGGCAAAATCGCAGCTGCGGAACAGAAGAAGACCTTCGCAGTCGGGGCAGGCAACATTTTCACGGAAGCAAACACTTTCACTCCACCCGTTCAGTGCAAAACCCTCGATAGAAGTTCCTCATACTTACGTAACTTGTCCTCTAAAATTACATCTAACGAATGCTAGTGCGGACACTGCAGTCATTACACTCCTCCAATATACCCTCCTTAGACCAAAAAAGTGGGTCCACCGACCTTGCGTCCACCACTCCTGCAGTCCACGAAGTTTGACTGCTTTACGTTCTTAAACCGCTTATTTGTAATTCCCGGTGCGAACGTACCCTTTCCCATGTAGGGCAGACACAGCATGAGCTGAGGGTCCAAAACCAAAATGTAGACAACAATGTCAATAGCAATTTGGTTCAAATGACTTCTGTGTGACTTCTGCAAGTTAGACCCTCAGCTTTGCATAGCTTCTGCATGGTTTCACATGCCTTCTGCATGTTACAATGAAAAAAAGCATGCTAGAACATGTACTCCACTGTCAGATCCTGAGTCCTCACATTTTTCCTGAATTTTATGGTACTCGCAGTGCATGCCTCAGGAGGAAGTAAGGTAGTCTGCTCTTAAAGCAACCATTTCGGGGAAGTTAACTCCTCAAACCAATTTTCAGTAAATTTTCATAGGAAGAATGGTGGAATTGGCATATAACCCAAGTCGTTTCATATTTTTCAGACATTTGTAGAATAAGTTAGGAATTTTCAAAGATTATTGTTGTAGACACCTATTTGTGATCATAGGTCTCTCAAAATTCGTTCCCTTGCAACTTGTAAAGAGATGTAGGGAAACCAAGGAGATTGATTGGCTCTTGCAATAAATAACTCTTTATCCTCGATCCACTCAAGGACTAAAGAGGTCCATTTAACCCCTAAAGTCCCAAGGCCATTTTTCCATCAAAAATCATTCAAAACTGCCATTTCTAGAGCAAAGAGCAAAAAGAAAAATTTAATGTTTTTTCTTGCATATTTAACCGTAGGATCTTGTACTAGACTAGTGGAAGAATGTGTGGAAGAAATTTAAAAAATTTTGACCATGTACATTGTAAGATATTTGCATTTAAAGTGAAGGAATCAAATTTTTTTGTACCTTGCTCAACTACATTTTTTGGCTTTGAACCTTTTTAATTAAAAAATTTTGCTCTAATGATTTTGAATTTCTAATTTATTGTAATGAAGAATTGAGTTGAGAATCTAGAAAAAAAAATTTAAGAAGAAACACTTATATTTCACTCATTAAAAAATTGTTAAATAGAAGTAGGTTCAAGATTGAAGGAAAAATTAAATCATTAATAGCTCTAAGATAGAATTGAAATATACTAATCTCAATGGTGAGATTGCTCTAGCAAGAAATCTTGACCTTGTGAAACTTTTTTTTTTTTAAATTGTTAAAATTGAGTTCAGAAATGAGTCCTACAAGTTATTTTTTCAAAAAGATGCTCTAACTACCCAAAAAATAAGATTGACCATAACTTTTGCATAACAAATCCAAATGGAATGAACCAAAGCTTCCCATGTAAATAAAAATAAAATCTATATGAAATAAATTTTTGAAAATTTTAATTTAAAGTTTTTTTGAGGACTTTTTTCTGCCCGCCGAACTAAAATTTGGGTTTTTTGTGCCATAACTTTTGCTCCCGGGCACCGATTGAAATAAAAATTACATTTTCAGAAAGCTAATGTGATTTTCTATCTTCACACAAAAATTCAAAAAAAATATTGATACCGTAGGAGCCTGCCCGAAATCCATTTTGTCACCCAAGGGGACAATTGGGACTTTAGGGGTTAAGGATCACCTCATGTCCATTCCATAGCTTATTATACGAGCGGTTGAAGAAGATGGGCTCTTTTAGAGCAGACTACCTTAGCGGCAGCGATGCATATGTTCGTTAAAGTCATGTTGAATGTATCAATTTCAGAGGTCAACGTCTGCTTAAACTAGTGCCAATCAGACATCAGCAAGGACCCTGAATTTGTCAAGGTAGGTCACTTTGTAACAAATAAAAACTGGTCTCTGACTGGACCATGGCTTCTGTCATTTTGGCCTTATTGCTGGTAAGCAATGAATTTTTTTGTTTTCTTCGTGGAAGTGCCCTAAGGTAGGGGGCTGTTAAAGCAACCCTTTAAGAGCTGATTGCATTTTCAGGGAAGCTAAACTCCTTGAAACAATTTTCAGTAAATTTTACTAGGAAGAAAAATGGAATTGGCATCTAATCCAAGTTGTTTCATATTTTTTGGACCTTCGTGGAATTAGATACAAATTTTTGAAGTTGAAACGCAGTGGTTTCTAAAAGCGACCCCCTCCTGAAATGTCCAGCTTTGGTACATTGAAGAAAGTAAGATGTACCTCTGTGTTAGAAGTCGCTTTTAGAGATTGGTTGCTTTTACAGCCCCCTACCGTAACTGCAAACAATTAAATACAAATAGGTTAGACAAATTGTCCAATTTTGATCGTCCACAATATAGTACCTAAAAATAGTAAACTTCATCCATATTTTGGCAAATCTCATATTCTTAGAGATAATTTTGACAATGTCATCCACTTTATTTTCATTTTTTACTGGTGTAAAGGGAGGCTTAAGCCAACAAAATTTTACTGCTGGCAAGCCAATTATCTGATCTGATTTCAAAGCAATCTATATCAACTTGCATTGTTGATTGCAATTCGGGTCACATTTGATAATATGATTGGAGCACAATTTCATACTCTTGAGTTTGGTCAATTTCAGCGACAATGTGGAATGTGAATTAAAATGTGACGCTCTAGTTTGAACTTTCAAGTCCCCAGATGTGTACTATGAGTTACTCTTTGGAATCCTCAAAGGTCTATAATAAAAAGTTTAAGGTCTAATAAGGTAGCTACACCCATAACCGACATTGTACCCATAACCGTCACCTCTAAAATCTTGAAAAATCTTAGGAAGTGAATAGATGTGATTATAAGAATGTACTACATCTGAATATCAAATACTAGTGTTGATATTAGGAGCATGTATAGTTGACTCTTTAAAAATTCACAACTTACTCTCACATTATCCAAATAATACAGTTAAAAGTGCATAGGAATTATTTTTCTCTTGCTAGTAGGGTCCAATAATTTGTTGGATGTGTATTAGTAGACATTGTGTCCAACCCCTTAAATGAATGGTTATGGGTGTTGCTACTTTAGATTTGATATTCTTGATGACGTATCGTTGCAAACCATACCAGTCCAGTCTCTAAGTCCAAAGTCTAGATGAGCTCTTCTCAAGCTACTAGCTCTAACTCTTGTTGAGTGCCTTCTTTTTCTAATAAATGCGCCAATTTTGTCAACATACACCAAATATAACGAACTTCACCAGATGCCACAGAAATTGTTACCCCCAGGTACAAGAAAATAGAATGAACGTTTACAATTCCTAGTTGGATAGATTGGGGACACCTATAGTAGGGGTAACTTCAAATCACCATTGTCGGAAGGAAGAGAGAATGAGTATCCCACCTCTCGGTCAAAGGAATGAAGGACATCTATATTAATTAAAATTTTGCTCATCCGCCTAATATTAAATATTTTATATTTTTTTATATAACCAAAAGTTCTTAGCCGGTAACAAAGATTATCCCTTCATATTTACCCTACATAGCGCCACATGCCTTGTTATTGTAGCTATGCGCTTGGTTATTGTAGCTATGCACCTAGCGGCATTCCACTACAAGCCTAAACCCTACTTGCTCCATTCTGTAGGATGTAGGTGCTACAATATTATTATAATATAAGTAGGTGATGGACATGCAATGAAAGGTGATAGACAAGTAATGGACATGCATTGGAGAAAGGGGTAGCCCAACCATTCTCTCATTGGTGTCCACAAGGTTGCCTCTGCTACTGACTACTCAATATATTGAATCTTATTGCCTGCTTATTCCTTTTTAAATGTTGTTTAGACAATTGTAAGTCACAATTCAATTCCACCTATACAAGGAAGTCATATCAGTTCCCCTTCAAAGTGGATATTTCATGCTTTTTTTCTTTTTGATCATAGTAACTGGGAAGTTTATAATCCCCTCTCTGATTTTACTCAATGAATTAATTCTCTCCAAATCCCCCACATCAAAATACAAATAGGTAGATTTCATAACAAATTGGCATATCTTGTACTATAGTTGATTCCACCCAATATCTTTAGAAGATTTCAAACAATTGTACCATATTGATTGTCAAATGCACTATGAGGTTAGATAGATAAGCAAGGTATAAGATGTGAGTAATTGAAGTGTAGAATGTTATATGAAGATTTGAGTAGTAGCAGTATGGAATGTTATATGAAGATGTCAACCACCTAAAATCAACTCAATTTGCAAATTCTACTCTTCTAGAAATGTTGCTCTGCAATTAAAAATCTATCTTTATTGTAGATTTTGGTGTGCCTAATCAAAATGATTATTAGATTTTATAGAAGTTGAAATTTAACCAATTTATAGATTTTGGGATTCAAATTTAACTAATTTCAAAAAAGTTGTCCCTACACTTGAAATAGTAAAATTGGTGTAGATGTAAGGTAGAATTGCCCATTGTCACACATATTTTCTATCTAGGTACTTTGGAATAGCTATTTGTCAGCTCCCATATTTTTCAAAAATTAAAAAGTTTGAGAGAAGTCAATTGAAAAAAGAATGAAGACATTCCAACAAGAAGTGAATTTGTTGTGATTTTTCAAAGCTGAAATGCTAAATTGTGAATAAACCCTTGTTGATTCATGAGCAAACCCTTGTTAAAGTGTGAGCTAATGTGTCTGCTCCCCAAGTCCATTGCCATCATAATAAAGGGTTGTAAAGATTGTGGTAATAGATGGGCCAGTGACACAATTGAGAGGATTTTCTAGATGGCGGAATTGGGTGGATGGTGGTATTAGGTAGTTCTACCTTAGTATTTTATTCCAATGGCCAAAACTGCAACATACGAAGTTTTACATGTCACTTTAGTATTGTATAGCTTTCAGCTGCATTGTTGCAAATCATTAACCTTTAAGCGCTTGGACGTTCATATTCAGGACGATGAACAAAGAGCTTGTAGGCATTGTTTTGTCCAACTAACTTCTCATTTATCCAATGTAACACTTGAATCTTGAGAAGACAACCTTCCTTAATGATCAATTTCATGAAATTGCGGTAAATGATAGTTCTGTACAAAAATATAAACAAAAATGTGCAAAAATTTGAAAAAAAATTGAGGCATTAATCCTAAAGCAGTAAAAGTATTCCAACGTCCAATTTATGGGCAACTAACATAATGAAACTTAAATTTCATTCTCATTACTGCTTAGATGAAAGTCACCTTAACCCCTAAAAGACCAAACACAGTTTTTTGACAACATAGCAATTTTGATTAGCTCACTATGAACAGAACTTTTATTTTCTTTCTTTGAAAATTTCACACAAGATGTACCTAAGGAGTAGCTTTAAGGCCCATCAATTTTCATAACTTTTGACTACAAGGATAAAAAGTTATTGCATAATATGTGATTTTCATTGGTCGGCGGGTAGCCCAAGCAGCTCAAAAAACTTCTTTTAAAATCATTTTTTTTTAAGTATAAAAATTTGAAATTGGTTTTTTAGATTTATATATACACATGAAGCTTTGAATCATTCCATTTTGATCAATGAGTCAAAAGTTATGAAGAGTCTTAGTTTGAGGGTAGTTATAGAATCTCTACTCTGAAATAAACTTTGAAGTCTTTTATTTAACTCACTTTTCAATATTTTTTGAAAAAATAAAGACATTGGATGTAGATTGTTTATTACAACATTACTTCCATTGGGATTGGCATTTTTCAATTTCAGATCTAAATTCTTAACAATTTAGTGTTTTGAATGATTCTCTCTACCTCTTTGTACTTACTATTTTTTTCCTATATGTTTTACAGTTCCAAATGATCTTAAAATTTTCAAGCATGTAGCCAACTTTCCTTGAAGAATGAATCCAAAGAGTAACCACCATTTTGGTCTTTTGTTCATACCAATGTGACATTGTGATGTGCAGCTGCCCGGATTTTTGTAGGGACAAAAAAAGGATTTTTGTCAATTCAAACACTATTATCTTGCAATCCACACGGTGGAAATTTTTGAAATTTTTCCACAACTTTTCAAACTAGTGTACTACAACATCCTACGGTTACATTATTAAAAAAAAAAATTTGCACAAATTTGATACTAACATTAGAAATGGCAGTTTTGGAGCGTTTTGGGTGAAAACACAGTCTCTGACCTTTAGGGGGTAATTTGTGGAGATACTTGATGAAGCTGTTGTTCTATCTAATAGTTGGATTTGATATTATTAGAGTACATTTAAAAAATATATATAAATGGGTCAAATCACACTCAAATGTACTACAAAAGGGGTCAAACCCACTAAAATCTTCAATGTTACTTCTTTTTAGATATCATTTTTTAATGCTAATCTATAATTTTAGGTAGTTTAGTCCTTTTTGACTAATATTTCAAATTATTTTAAGCCTAATACCATTTTATTCATCAAAAAAAAAAAAATTCTTTACTATAGATCCAATTGAAGTTCAAATGTCAACATGTAAGGTTTTTCAATGTTACAAAAGGGTTCTAATTTTTTATGAATAATAATGTGATTGAATCCAAAAAAATCATATATATATAATCATATGATAGAGTAAAAAAAGACTATTTTGCTATAATTTGTATACTTTTTTATTTTCTATAATATTTAGAAGTAAAAACTTGTAAACGTCCTTATCAATATAAAAAATAATCCAAATGATGGTTGTGTTAGAACAAAAAATATATATATTATTGACTTCAAGGTCCCTATATAAGCTATTTTTAGAATTGAATGTCTAAATTTTGTATTAGATGAAATTAATAAATTTTCAGTAATTAATTAATTAACTAAAAAATTATACTATTTTGAATTCAAAATTTAATCACTCAAATTCTTTTAAATAGTTGTATGTTTGAGAAGTATAAAAAAATTGGATGAAAATATCCTTTTAAAGTGCTATATTGTTAAAAAAAACAACTAAATTTAGCCTTGAAATTGGTGATTTACATTTTTTTAAGGATTTTTTTCACAAAATTTTGTCTCCAAGTTATTTAAGGGACACATTGCAATACTATTCATCTATAATTTTTTCTTTACAATGACAACATCAAAGTAATTTATAGCTTTAAAAGTTCAAAAAAGGACTTGAGTCTTGTCCTAGCAAAGTAATCTCAATGATACCTTTGAGTGTGGTTTGACCCAAATGTGGAAGTATGTCAAGTGGTTGACCAAGCCTAAATTGCATTGAGTCTAATTCAAAATTGGATTTGCAAAAATGAGGTCATGAATTTAAAGAACACCAAGATTTCAAAAAATCATTGTGTAATGAGAACCTCGTTTCAATTTCTTTCCAACATACTGCACTCATAATACAATACTATTTTGTTTGTCATTAAATTTAGAAGGAATTTTGAAGTTTTTCTTTTAAAATTTATAAAAAAATATTGGTGATAGCATTGGTGAATTCAATCGTATGGATGGAATCTAAAATTCAAAATCTGCAAATTTTTATTTGTATATTAATTCCAAAATATTCTTCAAAGTAATACTTTTTGATGATTTTTCTCAAATCGTGAATTTTGGAGAAGACTTTGGATGTTTAGGTGTTAACAAGGAACAACCAACTAAACCAATCCTTGTTTTTAGAGCTTTGAGTTTACTTGAATCTCATAGTTTTGATCCAAAATTTCATGAAAATGGCAGTATTTCAAAAAAGAACATTTAAACTGTGCGGTCTAAAATCTATATGAATCCTAGACTTTATAGCTAAAGAAGGAATTGAATGAAAAATGACATATGGAATACCACCATTTTAATAATTTTGCCAAATCTTAACAAATATGACTAAAGTAGGAGGCTCTGAAATGGAACGGGCATTAAGAACTAACTCTATAAATGGCTATGAAATGGACATGAGTTAGTTCTGAAATTGAAAGACCTAGGGTCATAAATGAGGACCTATGATCCAACTCGTTTGAAAATTCATAAGTAATTCAAAAATGTTTGGAAAAATACGAAATCACTACAAGAGAAAGGGGTATTTTAAGTGTGTTTTTAAGTATAGTCCTAGAGATAAAATATTAAGTAATGACCTTTATGGAGATTTTCAGTAAAAATTTACTGGAAATACATGTGTTTATAGTAAATTTTTACTGAAAATCTCCACAAAGGTCATTACTTAATATCTTATCTCTAGGACTATACTTAAAAACACACTTAAAACACCCCTTTCTCTTGTAGTGAATCACTTGGGTTAGATTCCTCATCTATTATTCTTTATCTGAAAAATGAGCTAAAATTATTTCCGTCCAATGAAATACACAAAAAGGTGGACCAGCCCTTAACCCCTAAAGTCCCATTGTCCCTACGGGGGACAAAATGGATTTCGGGTAGCCTTGTTTAGTCTCAATTTGTTTCACATATTTTTGGAACTTTTATCACACGTGTAGTTTTTCAAGAGCTTCACGCACATGCAATTTTTATGTAAATCGGACCTCTGATTCAAAAGTTATGGAACTTTTTTGTGAAAATGGGAGAGAGGGGGCAGCAGGGGCAGGCCTTCTGGCATTGACTTTCAAAAAACAAAACTCTGGGCTGCAATGGGGCAGAAGGCAAGGGCAGCGGGTTTGGCTGGGTGGGAAGGCCATGATTCAACAGCTGCCCCATGTCTTGGAGCTCACTTTGCATTAGAAATTGACATAGAAACTAGAGATTTTCAAATTTTTCAGTAATTGTTTTTTTGGCTTGTCAAGTATGATTACCTACTTCAATCCGCCGTTCGGATTAGTGGATTTATGAATATGTGGTGGGGAAATGTATCCAAACATTGGATAGTGTATTGTCAAATCTTGGGACATAGGTGCATTGCAGGATTTTTTTGGATGTACTCTATATTTTGGATTGACTTGAAAATTGGTGGGAATATGCCTAACATGATATTGAACATGGAAAAAAAATTAAAATGGGAGTCCATAATGTAAAAGTTTTCCACAAGAGGTGGTCAAAGCCATCTGAAATTTTCGGGCAAGGCCCAAAAAAATAAAACTTGTAACTTTGAATGCAATTATCTTTCAATCCGTACGGTCAAATTTCACGAAATGTTTACTACATCATCTCATATAAGTTCAATTCAATATCCTACGGTTAGATTTTGAAAAAATTAATCTTGTACGATTTTTTTATCAATGCATTAGAAATGGCAGTTTTCAGTGTTTTTTGAGGTAGAAAATCCTAGAAAATGCCTTGGGACTTTAGGGGTTAAGGTAGAGGCACCTAATGGCATCCTTGTACCCAATGGTGTCCCTTTCTAGGAAGGGGCTTCATTCTGAAATGCAATTCTAGGCGGACCATACATTGCTTATTATTTCAGTCAAAAAATAATAAATTTTGTTTGGTATGTCTACATTTAGGTTCTGAAATGACGCCCCTTCCTAGAAAGGGACACCATTGGGTACAGGGATGCCAGTAGGTGCCTCTACCTTAGATGTGCCATTTCTAAGACTCCTACCTTCTCTATCCATGCTTATTGCTTTCAATAGAAACTGATTCAGGGCTTGCAGCAGAAAATGGAACTTTGCCTGATTGGAGGATTTTTACAGTGCTTGTTGTGGCGGTTTTCATTCTACACGCTGCTGGTGGCACTGTCAACGACTTGTGGGACAAGGATTTTGATGGAAAGGCAATCGCATGTGAAATCTCAGTACTAACATGTGGTTGAATGATATGTCTTCACATGGACCTCAAATTTTTGATGTGCTTTAAAATTTGTAGGACAGAATCATTTAGAATACTCTTTTTGTGGCATATATTTATCAAATAATTCCTATAAGATAGACCTAGTGCAAACCCTGGGTTGAAATGACATGTTAAAATGATATTTTTCAAAAAATGTTGTTTCAACCCCCCAAATTGTTAACTTTTTGATTTGTCATTTCAACCATTCTATTGAAATGACATTTGTTGTTTCAATGTCATTTCTAGTTTCTACCAACAATTTTGGTAGATTTTAGAAGAAACAGTTGTCCCATAAAGATTGTTGAAGGGAGGGTGAGTAGAAGAAATAAATAGCGTGAGTGGGATTTGATATGGGTTTTTTTTCTCAGAGGATTTGCAACATCATTGGACTCTTTGAATATTCCGGATTCAAAAAAATCTACCAAAAATATAGATTTGAATTTTCAAAGAAATTTACAACTTTCATAGATTTGGACAAAATAGATAGATTCTAAAAATCAATGGACATAATAGATTCTAGAATCTGAAATCTATATTTTTGATAGATTACACATCTAAAATATACATGGCTAAAATGACATTCCAAAAATGTTGTTTTAAATGGACATCCTAAACCAAGGGTAGTGTGAGCACCCCATCCATTGGTAGTGTTATATTGATGAAACACTCAAAAGGGATGCTTGTTGTACATGTAATCTATCAATCAACATACTTGGAACATTTGCTAGATTGTCTCAATGCCATATTTATGTCAAATTCATAAATGTTCAGTTCTAATTTAAAATTTAGCTGAAATTCTTTCCATAAATGTTGTTCAAACTCAAACATTATTTTGACAAAGCGTAAAGTTGTTTGAAGAAATATCACCATGAAGCATTTTTTCATTAAAAAAAATGGAATTGGGAAATTGTTGTTGATAATTAAAAATTGAAAGTGATGCTTATCTGAACTTGCATTAATTTATTCCTTTGCAGGTGGAAATAAGCAAGCTACGATCACTTGTAACAAGTGAAGTGACTCCTTTCCAAGGATGGGTCTTTCTTGGAGCTCAAGTTTTTTTTTTATGTGGCAATACTATCTCAATTGGAGGTTTTAGGTGACATTATGACTCCATTGCCAATATCATATAGTTGTGGTTCAAGGCTTTCAATAAATAAGATGAATGACCTTATTCTAAAGGCTCAAGTTGAGGTCGGGGGTGCTATATTGTGAGCCTTGGAGCCTGAGCCCAGGAGCCTAGGAGCCTAGGAGCCTCCAATTTGTGAAGTAATTTTCAGTGATTATAGGTGTTAGGACCCATGACCGTGGATTTAGGATTTAGGGTGGAATTATAATTTTGAACATAAAAAAATAAAAAAATGAAAGCATTGTAAATATGAAATGGGGCGGTATATCATATAACGGGAAAAAATACCACATAATATGTCCTCAAAATGTATCATAGCTATACTAAGATATAGCAGAGAAGTGTCATGCAGTATCTTCATAAAGAATACTGCTAGAAGATCTGGAAGTAGACCTCTCATCAGAGTCTGATGACTGACCATCAGACTCTTTAGTGGAGTCATCTATGAACATCAGAACACAAGGATCTATGGAGCTGATCCTAGAAGGCGGTTTAGGGTCATGGCTCTGGAATTGTCTAGCTATTGCCTCAGCATACAACGAAAGCTGAAACGGTCTAGGTGGGCTTTGGAAGAATGCAGGATCTGCAAAAAAAGGTTTACGGGTAGAATCCTTCATCTGCGCAAGTTGCCTACAAATAGGGACACAACAGAATATTAGTATGGATGAGAAAATGAAATCACATAGAAAGAATTAAGAAAAATAAAGGCAAACTTATTTACTAAATCGTGAGGTCTTCACAATATGGCGGACCTCCACTTCTTCATCGTCAAGGTCAGCAACAGGAGGAGCAGGGAGCATAGGTACAGGTGTTGCGTTCACATGTATACGGATGAGAGGAGCAAGCAAGGCCTTGAAAATTGCCTTATCTTCTTCCAGGGCTAGAATGTGGCGACTAGTAGCTCGGCAAGCATAAATGCTTGCCCCTGCAATGATATAGAGAGAACAAAAGAAGACGGATTAGAATTCAACAAAGAGAGTAGAGCGTGAAAAAATCTTCATCGGAAAAAAACAAACTAGAACATCTAACCTGTAGACGCGGTGCAGTCCATGACAACGTCACCAGGCAAAGTTGTCGCCTCAACAAGCATCTGCATGAAGGCACGATCTTTTTCCCGAGGACCACGCCAGGCAATGTTGCCATTCATTGCCACATCGTCCTTCCCGCAACAATTCTGGAGAACATCATCCTTGGCTACGTTGACGCCAACTGCTTCGTGAGCAGGAAGGAAGTGGAACGAGAACTTGGATTTAGAACTTCCACTCCGAGATTTGACATAAAGGGACATGTTGAAACGCATAGTCTGCACAAAAATACAAAATTATATCAGATGGCAAAAACAATCAAATTTATGATTAAAACCTCCAAATCATAGAATGGTTTAGGATTTTACCGTTTTGGAGATGTCCGAGGCTAGAGCCAGGTGAAGCCTATTCATGACGAACCAATCAATCTGTAAATGGTAACCAAATGATTTGGCGAGACTAACAACGGATGACTTGACGGGTCGGCTGTATGGGTACATAACAAGAAGCCCCCCCCCCTCCCCCCGTCGTGTAGAAAGGTATCAGCAAAGTCAAAGACGGCTTGAAGCTTTTCCTCCGAGAACTGATTCCAGTATGGAACGGAGGCTTCTGGATTGGAAATGCCCGGAACAGGTAGGCCCTCTGGAACATCAACAACAATCAAGTCGACAGCGGGACGCTTGGCCAAAGCGTTGTTAAAGAATCGATCCTTGCCGGCGGCATGCTGCACACATGAAAAGACGGCAAAGAAAATGAGAGAAATTAGACCAAAGGAGACAAAATCCGAAAAGAAAATATTCAATGACATTGTTAGTATCTTGTCTAGGATCCATAAGTGAAAGTTTGCACAAGTAGGATTCATAATAAAATTTAGACTTACCCATTTCAAGGCTAATTGGTGATTCTATGAAATAAACAAAAAACATCTGAAGTGGGGACGCGATGGCATAGATATAAAACATTGTGTCATTGCAAGAGTAGTCTTCCACTGGTTTCATCTCGGCGATGAGAGAACACTATAAACAACAACGTTCTGGACCCCGACCAACTCTAACAAACAAGGAGATTGAACCTCCTCTACAAATAAAATAAAAAGAATCTCAGAATTTAATGAACACGAAGCAAAAATCAGGGCAACGTCTAGAAACTTGTAAATAAACCATACAACTGTACAAGCAAAAAGGAAATATACAAGGAAAAAGAGGCACCACCTTGTTTAAAAAAGCCACAACAAAATCGATGACGCCAGGAGAAGGACCATTGTCGACTCCAAGTAAACTAGAGACGGACTCATTCAAGATGCACTGATCGACAGGAGCCACCGAATCCAAGTCAACAACATGGAGCGGCAAGCCACGCATCAAGCGCTCCTGGGTGAGCGAAAATCCTGATGAAGACTCCTTCATAGGGCCATCACTTGTCGCTTGTTCGGCATTTGGTGTCTCTGCTTTCCTCTTCTTCCCCTTTTGCTTGCCCTTGGCCTCATCTTCCTTGGCCTTTTCTTCTTGTCGTAGTTTCTTCTTCTGTGCTGTCTCCTCCGTCCTCTTCGTTGCCTCTTCCCATTTCATCTCCTTTTTCTTATCGGATATTTCACGCCTCTTAATGGCCTTCTTCCGTGCTTCACCGTCCATGCCAGCAAATTCGTCAAACTCGGGCTCTACCACTGCACTTTCCTTGATATTGCTGAAAAGAGCCAACTCCTGGGGGGGGATGTAACCCTGGTTGCACTCCAAATACCAAGCACCGGCTTGGAGGTGACCGCTGGTCCAGTTCTTCACTTGAATGGCCGAGAACATACAATCGGGAGATGAGCGATCGAGCCATGTGTTGAGGAAAGGCGGCAAATCAGCCTTGGCGATGGCTTTCTTTGCATACAATTCAAACTTGAAATACCTGGAGGACCATAAACAATTCATCAAGAAAATATGATTAAAGAAATAACAATCTCAACACAATATCCAACAAAACCCAAAGAGGCAAAGTAAATACCTATAAATTATCCTCTTCACCACAAGGATAGAACCTTTGAAGTCTTTAAACGAGTCTGACTTCTTGAAGGCGTCGGCCCCCTTAAACACTCCCACGAACGCATGCTCCCACAACCTCATCCGCCAACCTTCTATGTATTCTTGAATAGACTCAGGCTCCGCGGTTGCATCCATATGCACCTGAATGTTGTCGGCTCGGATAATGCTGTCAAACATCTCAGAGGCTTTATCCTCAATCTGTAGAATTGACAAGAGATTAGTCAAATATGGCTCAAACTAAATAAGAGAAATCGATAAATGCGATGGAAATGCACGATGCATATGAACAACATACCACAGCATACCAACAGGCCTTCGATAAGAAAGCATTGAGTTTGTCGTCATTTGCTAGACGCTGTGGAAAGCGTTGGGCCTCACGGGTGGGAGCGGATGAATTAATCCACTTCAACCATTTCACCTTGTGGTTGACATGAGCATTTGATGTAGCTATTAGTTGTAGCTTGTCCAAGGTCAACTCCGGAACAGTATACAGACTCCAGTGTCGTTCGATCTAATAAGTCGCAAAATCAGTTTAGTGAACTCAGAACCTGATGAAAATCAATCACTAAAGTAGAGAAGAGGAAAGCTCAGCCAAAAAGTAGAACAACGAAATAGAACAGAAGAAATACCTCCAGCAGCCACTCATCGCCTAACGCAGGGTTGGCGACGGCGACAATCTTGGATAGCTTTTTGTAGAGATTACTAGTTGCATCCCTGGTAGAAACATGCATAGCTGCTGCCACGCCTTCGTTTGTGACCTCCTCCGTAGGTGTGTCTTCATGATACTTGCGGACAGCAAGGTCCGAAGCTACCGCAATCTCTTGCTACAAAAAATTGTTCTCAGTTAACACATTAGACAATTTCTGGTACATGAGAACATGAAATGGAGTTGAAAATGTGATAAACAGCCCAGACAAGAAAAACCGGAAGCATAAAACAAAATCTTACCTGAAAAATGAAAGACGTGAAGACCTCAAGAGGCATAGAGTACCAGGTCTTCTGTGTGTTCTGCTGGCAGGTCTTCTGTTCCTCTTTGCTAAGAAGGTCATTGAACTTCTCAATGGGCAGGGTATCGTACTTCCGAACTCGATACAATGTATGCACTAGATTAGTCTTTACGTGCGAATTTTCGGTGTGCCTAAAGAGAAAAAAAGGTCAAGTTAAGTTTTAGGTGGGCCTGAAGGAAAACACTACAAACATTAAATTATGAAATGGAAATGAGACTCACTTGTTGATGTCATGCATGACCTACATCGTGGCTCCAACTCGTCCTCTGGTATCCAAAATGATTGAATCCACACTTATGTGCCAATCCAATTCATCACCATGCAGTCGAGAAATATGTCGCATCCATGCTATACGCCTGTGGTTGCCGTCGCACACGTAGAATTTTGCATCTACCGGAATTTGGAGCTCTGGAAGTTCCCCCAACTGGACATTGAAATCATCATTGACAATGTTCCAAAGGGGACCCCAGTCGACCTTCTCTGCATCTGAGAACACTCCCGAGCGCCCTTCTTCATCTGAAACCGACACATAGAAAACACGAGCTCCCTCCTCATACCCATGGACGAACTCCTGTTCCAATTTAGTCAAGTCACAAGACAATGTAGGCCTCACCATAGGCATGGGCACCAAACGGCACAAGGGGATTCTCATGCGAGAGAGATTGGCCGGTGCAATACGCAAACTGGATATTGTATTCACAAAATCCAACTTCTGCGCTGCCCGTATAGCATCTTCACCTCCCGCAAACTTCCCCGAATCTGGTGCACAGCCCTCGCCTATATCCCCATCTGCCTCGTCGGAACCTAGTATCTGAGGTTGGTCATCAGATAGTGTTTGATCCGATGTAGGAGCTGCTGATGCCGAGATGAAAATACCCTTTTCAACATACAAGCATAAGAATGTAAGGATCAAGATCGAACCAGAAAACGCACAGTGATACACAAACTTAAGTGAGTAAATTACAAAGAACACAAGAAGGAATAACTCGCTCCCGATTTATACCTCTTCGGTTATTGCAGTGCCTCCGACCATATTCTCTTCTAGTACCTCCACCATCTGAGTAATGTACATGAATTACGAAGAGGAATTAGTTCTAAGCCGATTAAAACTGGTGAATGACAACACTGGAACATTCAAGAAAGAGGAGAACAACATAGATTAGCTAAGATCAGTCGGACATGGTAGAGAAACCAAGTCCTAATTGAAGAAGCCTAAACTGATCGTGTGTGTTCCATCAAGGCGGGGTAGAGTTGTTTCTCTCGTTCATGAGATGACGGAAATTATTGGTACTTGGAGCGTGACGAAGAACAGGATCAAGAGAACACCTCAGCATGTGAAGGACTGGGCCATATGAACTGATCATCCCCGAGATTGTGATCTGGTTTAACGTCTCTCGCTAACGAGAGCTCCCCCGACCGATTCCACTTGTGGGCTGAGCACCGTGAACAATAAATATTGACTCAAAGGAATTACAACCACGACATGAATCGGGGGTGAGGACTTTGAAACCTGTCCCGAGTGGGGAGCCTTGCTTGTTCTCTCTCGCCGACGAGACGCTCTGGCAAGGTCAGATTTCTTGGGAACGATACACGCGAGGGAGAGGTTGAAACCAGCGTGCCTCGTCCCGGAATTTCGTCACAGAAAATCTATCGGCGCCATAAAGCTGGGCTGAGACATATGGTGGCGGATAAAGAGAATCCCGGACGCCTTAGCTCACGAATTCTCCGCCCAGCTGAACTGATCAGCCCCGAGATGGTGATCTCGTTTCTTGTCTCTCGCTAACGAGAGCTCCCCTGACCGATTCCAATTACGAGAAGAGCGCCGTGAACAAAAATTATTGACTCAAAGAAAATACGACCACGACAAGAAGCGGGGGTGAGGGCTTTGGAACCTGTCCCGAGCAGGAAGCTTGGAGATTCCTCTCTCGCCGACGAGACGCTCCGGCGGGGTTAGATTTCTTGGGATCGATACACGCGAGGGAGAGGCTGAAACCAGCGTGCCTCGTCCCGGAATTCCATCACACAAATTCTATCATCGCCCTAAAGCTTAGGGGAGGCATATGGTGGCGGATAACAGGACCCCATGGACGCCTCAACTCACAAATTCTCCGCCCTGATGAACCGATCAGCATCGAGATGGTGATCTCGTTTCTTGTCTCTCGCTAACGAGAGCTCCCCCGACCGATTCCAATTACGGAAAGAGCACCGGGAACAAAAACTATTGACTTAAAGAAAATACGACCACGACAAGAAGCGGGGGTGAGGGCTTTGGAACCTGTCCCGAGCGGGGGAGCTTGGAGATTCCTCTCTCGCCGACGAGACGCTCTGGCGGGGTCAGATTTCTTGGGAACGATACACGCGAGGGAGGGCTGAAACCAGCGTGCCTCGACCCGATGTTCTGTCACAACAAAACTATCGTCCCCTAAAGTTGAGAGGAGGCATACGGTGGCGGAGAACGGGAACCCATGTACGCCTCAGCTCACGAATTCTCCGCCCAGCTGAACTGATCAGCCCCGAGATGGTGATCTCGTTTCTTGTCTCTCGCTAACGAGAGCTCCCCTAGCCAACTCTACTTACGGGAAGAGGACCGTAAACAACAAATATTGTCTCAAAGATAAAACGACCACGTTAAGAAGCGGGGGTGAGGGCTTTGGAACCTGTCCCGAGCGGGGAGCTTGGAGATTCCTCTCTCGCCGGCGAGACGCTCTGGTGGGGTCAGATTTCTTGGGAACGATACACGCGAGGGAGGGCTGAAACCAGCGTGCCTCGGCCCGATGTTCTGTCACAACGAAACTATCGTCCCCTAAAGTTGAGAGGAGGCATACGGTGGCGGAGAATGGGACCCCATGTACGCCTCAGCTCACGAATTATCCGCCCAGCTGAACCGATCAGCCCCGAGATGGTGATCTCTTGTCCTGTCTCTCGCTGACGAGAGCTCTCCCGACTGATTCCACTTACGGGAAGAGGACCATGAAGAAATAAATATTGACGCAAAGAAAAAACGACGACGACAAGACTCGGGGGTGAGGACATTGGCACCTGTCCCGAGTGGTGAGACTTGCAGGTTCTCTCTCGCCAACGAGACGCTCTGGCGGGGTCAGATTTCTTGGGAACAATACGCGCGAGCGAGTGGCGTAAACCAGCGAGCCTCGTCTCGGAATTCCGTCACCGAAAAACAATCGTCACCCTAAAGCTGAGCTGAGGCATATGGTGGCGGAGAACAAGACCCGTTGGACGTGTCTGCTCGTGAAGGCTCGGGCCACATGAACTGATCATCCCCGAGACGGAACACTGGTTTCACATCTCTCGCTAAAGAGATCTTCCCCGAACGGGTGCACTTACGTGATGAGCACCGATAACCGCAATTTCTGACTGAGAGAAAAGACAAGCACGACCAAATGCGGGGTAAGGAATTTAGAACCTGTCCCGAGAGGGGAGCTTGGCAATTTCTCTCTCGCCGACAAGACGCTATGGCGGGGCCAGATTTCCTGGGACTGGATTGCCCGGGGGAGTGGCTTAAATCAGCGGCCTCGTCCCAAAATTCCGTCGCAGATTATCTATCGTCGCCCTAAAGCTCCACTCAGGGATTTTGGATCCGGAAACAAGACCTAATGGACGCCTCAGCTCACAAAGGCTCGGCCCAGCTGAACTGAACTGCCCCGAGATGGTGCACTGGTTTCACGTCTCTCGCTAACGAGAGCTTCGCCGACCGGATCCTCTTATGGGATGAAGACCATGAACTACAAATCGTAACTCAAAGGAAAGAAGAAAACGACCAGAAGGGGGGGTAAGGACTTTGGCACCTGTTCCGAGCGCGGACCCTGGATGATTCCCTCCCGCCGACGTGAGGATGGTCGAGGGTCAGATATCGTGGGACCTATACGCGCGATGGATTGGCCGGACAGAGTGCGTCGTCTCGAAATTCAAGCACGACCGAATAACCGTCTCCCTAAAGCTGAGTCGATGGCTTGACGTGCCGATGAACGAGACCCAGCGGACGCCTCAGCACGTGAAGGCTGCGCGGAGCTGAGCTGATCAGCCCCGAGATGGTGCAACGATGAGATGCAGAAACCCTAACGAGAAGCTATACCGGAAACTGAACCCTAGGAGAGACGGTTCTTTCTCTTCCTTTGCTGCAGCGGTAATTGGCGACCCTAATCCTTTACTCACGAGGCTGGACGTGCGGAGGGGACATCATCTTCACGGGATTGTTCCGGGGGCGGGGACATCTTGCATGAAATCGAAACCTCAAGATCGCACCGTGTCCTAAACCCCTCGACACCGAATTCCAAAGCGACTGTCCCAACCTGGGGAATAGCGGATGGATGGAAGCGAAACTAACCTCAGACTCCCCCGCTTGGGGATCTTGTTGCAGTACAACATGGACGGCGGTTGCTGGTGTCCCGCGGCGAAGATTTGCTCTCCCGCTCCTCGTGTCCATTTCGGCAGCCTGCAAAACCTCGATCCGTCGTCAGTTTGACTATGAGACGAAGAGCATGGAGGTATCGAATTTGCGTGGAGGTATCGGAAGAGGTTCTCGGATTTCAAGCGAAGTACCGTCATCGACTTGAGAACCCTATCTCTCTGTCCGGTGTCGGGTGGATGAGAATCGACACTGCTTGACTTTTTTAAAGGTTATGCGCCCCTAACTATTTTTCTCCCATACTGTAACAGCCTTGATTTAGAGCATAACACAATTCAAATCAAGCATCTGTCATCCTCCCACAGGGAAATTCTCAAACAAATCGACTTAGCATATAACTTAGTAAGACTGGCGCGCAGATTTTTTATTTACTTACAGAAATGATGCCCTGCGTTTGGGCAGCCTCATCAACGTCACGATTCCTCTGCATAAATGGGTTATTAGAATTTGCTGATTCTCCAAAAAGGGGCTTGTCGAGGATTGTTCCTTCCTGGATGTGCTACCCCGTCCCAAATTCTGGATCCCTACTTAATAACACCTTCCGTGCTTGTTTCGACCTAGTCATTCTAACTCTCCTTAATTCTCTGGAAGTAGAGAAATACAGCTTACTTTTTCTTCTCTTGCATCTCTTTCCCCTACTTGAATCAGTGCTTGATGTTGATGGTCGCATTAGCATCTAAGAGATCTGCTCCACTACTTTAGTTCTATGAGATTACATACTGCAGGACCTACTTTATATTTGAAGCTACTTGACATCATCATCATCAATTTTGAAAGAGCTTTTCATTCCTCGATGTTACCATTTATATGGTGGGAGGCTGTCTTCTGACGTAATGAATCGTAGTACATACCAGTCATTGTCATTACTTATCATTCACAAATCTTATATTTCCCTGATGGAGGATATCCGTTTCCGTGGGAATTCTTTTTAGGTTACCTAAATTGATCTTAGTGGATTCTCATATTATACTGATAGCCTTATTCACCTTCATCCGCTATACATACACAATTACATATTCGTCTAAATCATTAATACCTTTCCGTCTAAGTACTGGGATCGTATTCATGATTCATATCTTCTATGATTTTGTAGAAATCAAAGGCCTTCATTGTGCGCTATATGTAGGTTCTTTGATACATGTCAGTGCAGACTAAAATTTACAATTGCTTGGATCACGAAATCTCATGTTCACTGTCATTTAATTCGAACGTATGCGCCGCTACTCTGGGATTTGAGTATTCTCATGTGCAATCATATTCAAATTACTTTAAGGTTATAGTTGAACATCAAAGACCTCGTTCTATATACAGGTCTTAGGTTCTCAAGTCCTGACCGACATGTCTGCCGGTTTTTGGTTGTTATTTTTTTTTTCGTATTGCCTCATTTCTTGAATTGTGGCATCATGGCTTCCATTAGAGCTGATGGACATGAAGTTCCTCTTCTTCTGCGTCTGAATGCTGATGGTGTAGCAGAGATTACAAGCCACTTGATTCACGTCCGGTATGGTTTCTCTCAATGCTCAATCTACGTCGAGGAGGAGATTCTATCAGAGTCGGGAACTCTTCTTCACTTTGTTCTTATGTCTAAGACTCAAACTGACCAAGGGAATTTGTGGATTCTGCCAATGGGTCGTTACAGAGCATTTGGATTGTTGTCTAATGTAATTGCTGCTTCTTCAGGTTTGTTGACACCACAGTCTGATGCATCAATTGCACAGGCTCCGTTTCTTAGAGTAGTAAAAGTCGAGTCAGGGTGTCATCTTCAGTTATATGATGGGACGGGAAGCGGTAACGTTCTTGTACCTCGAGAGGGAATTTCAAGTCCAATAGTTGAGTTGTGAAGCGACTCCGAGGACGGGATGCCATATATGAGTCGTAGTTCTCCAACGGTATCATTCCCACCAGAAACTTCGACAATGCCCTCTGCATCTCAGTCTTGTTCTCTTTGTGAAAGTAGTCCTGCTAGTTCGAACCTCTCACGCCCTCCTCTCTATCCAAGTGGTCGTTCATTCCCTAGTGTGATGCAGTGCATCCATAAACTGGCAAGTATTAGAGGGTCTAGAAATGAGCTAGCCCATCTCAATTTTAAAACCATTGATCACCAGAAGGTCCAGTTCCTCCCAACGAGTTTCGATGGTGATATTATTTTTGAACTGCCTCTATGCACATCATCCGCTTCTTCGTGTTCTTCTAAGAACATGAATGGCATGGATAAACGCTACGATGGTCATACTTGGTGTCGTACCATGACTTCAAACATTCACAATGATTTAGGTTTGAAATTTAAGAAGTCTTCCTGTGCTGGTTACTTGGCTTGCAGTAACAGTGCCTGCGATTATTTGAAGAGGTGTTCCAAAAGGAACGAATCAGAGTGGATTGGGAACACTAGCACTCCATTCCAAGTGGGGACGAATCCTCCTAAAGATTCTACAGTAGTTTGTAGAGTGTGAAAATTGACACCGACTAGTGTAAATTTCTGTGACGCTCGAATTTACTATGTTATTGGTGTGGCTGATATGACGAGGGCTTGCATTCATCTAGGAAATCATAACCACCCTGTCGCAGATGGTTTGTGTAGAGATTCCATTAACACCATCTCTGGACTCATCGAGAAAGAAGTGAAAAAGGCTCCTACTGCTAAAGCGTCCGCCATTGCAGTGGTTGCTAGTAAAGAGTTTTTGGACACATTCCTTGTTCATGCAAGTGACGGCCCGAAGGAAATGCTAAGAGGGAAGGCCTTGGATGATGTTATGGACAAGTTCCAAGTGCTCAGTTCGCCAAACGTTCGGAACATCATTGTGTCCTTCCGCAACACCGGCAGTGGAGGAGGGGAGATAGATCACATATTGGCAATGAAAAAACAAGCGAAAATGGAGTTCATTCATGACAGTGTATTCCCTGGACAAGGACAAGAGAAGGTGTACCTTTTCAAGATGCTCGTGGATGGCCCAGGCAGCGGAGTTGACCTCGTCAGGCGGATGCAAGTAGGAGGAGATCTGGCCAATTCCTAGCTCATGTTTGATCATGTCAAACGTGTCAAAGGTTGGACAACTATCGCTTGCCATGTTTACAACTCTGCCTATTGCAAGGTGATGACAATTGCAGTATGCGATATGCAGTCAGAAGATACAGAAGGTCAAATCATCATGTGGCGTTGCCTTAATCGAGTGATGGAGAAGAACGGCTTCCCGAATCCTAACTTCAAAGGCTTCATGGCCGATGGTGCTCAAGCGAATTGGAATGCTGTTCGAATCGTGTACGGCACTGGCAACCCGAAGGACAAGATGATTGATCGGGAACGGACGTGCCTTTTTCATTGGGCAACCTCCATGAAGCAACACACTGAGAGACTTATCAAGCGAGAGTTGCAATGTCAACATGTTCGGCTATGTAGATCATACAAGGATGCAAAGACATTAGAGGAGGCTGAAAGTAAATACTTGCAGATCAAGGCATGGTGGTACTCGTCCGGTGCAGCATCTACTGAATCTCTGAGGGAGCTTGAGCTCTGGTTGGCATTCTGGCACTTCAGATATCGACAGTGGGGTGGTTTCATGGAAACGGTTAGTTTCTTACTTTATTTAAAGTACTTCACACTTGCTCAAGATGACAACAGACTGAGGTTTGATTTCTGTGTTATATATAACATGACATCTTTAAGTCTTGCAGGAAATGTCCTCAGATGAATTGGCTGATATGCCTTCTTGCAATTTATCTGAAACAATACACAACAAGTGGCTCCAAGCATCTGGGAAGCGCGGCACAGACTTATACGTCGCGACCTGCGACGATTGGGTGAGAGCTTTTATGCAGATGACAAACTTTCGAGTGTACCTAAATGGCGGCCCGTCTGGATTCGGCCCATCTAGGCAGGACTTGAAATTGAAGAGGGCAGTTGCATCTATGGATGGAAAGAGAATCACCGACGCCCTATGTAGTATGCCCGGGGCTGAGGAGGTTTGCACGCGCATACCTCATTTGGAAGGAGAAGAAGTCTTTGGTTCCTCTAAGCGTCCGGCTAATGTACCTATTGGGTCCGAGGGTAATTCTCATTGCCCGGACAAGGTCAACTTCTCCCATCCCCGAGTGCAAAGTAGATCTACTGATCTTTCAAATGCAAATCAAGTTGATGCTACTCCTGAAATCCCTCATATTAAGCATGTACTTGAGACTGATTGTGACCCTTCAGAATGGCACATATCTCGTCTTTCTGTGAAGTCTAAGAAGAAGTGTCATGCCATTCAATCGCAGACAGAAGTGAAGTGCAAAATGACCATAGTTAGGGGCTCCAGAGCCACTGCTGCTTCAATGTATAAGGGGCAGAAGCGCGAGTTCAAAGGCACAAGAGTGGAGGTAGACGAGTTCTGGTTCTGCCCGGACGACATTAAGCGTTGCGTGATGGGACCTAGGAGGTCTCACGTCCTTAGTCGACCACGAATCCCGAATATTTGGCCAGTGTTAATCGGCACGGCCCTCACCTCTGAGGAAATTATTCTCTTTGAGGAGGCAGGGTTCCGCCTCCAGGAGCGCCCGTCTATGTCTCCAAGACACCTATTCACTTCCTCCAACCTTTTTGAGGTTATGGAATGGACTTATGCAAGACCACCTCATACTGACAAGCCCCCATGTATTCGGAATGGAAAAAGCATCCGGAGGAATGACAAGGCACCAACTGATGATCACCGCAACCAATGGGAGAGTGCCAGGAATGTGACCGGAATTATTCTTGGTGTGAACATCTTGCCGTATCCGGGACTTGGAGCTGTCATCACTCTACAATCTGGCGTAGAACCTCACCACATGATATATCGCATCAGTCTCTGCAATTTCCCAGCTTGCACGTGCCTGTACTTTACCGGTATGATATCTACATCCATTGGGAAGCGAGGGAAGTATGTCAATTGCAAACATTTGTATTACATCTTCCGGTTTTTGTGCAAGTCCGACTTCAAGAAAGACAAGTTCATTCATGCTCCAAGCATGAGTATGGATGAAGTGATGATACTTCTTCAATTAGCGGGGATGATTAAAAACAATGTTTAATATTGCAGTATGAGGGCTAGAATATGCTATACTAGAATACTTAGAATTTGGACGACTCTATGTATCCAATTAGCAGCAAATGCTTTTAATGTATGAGCATCTTTCTTGAATCTGTCGATTCTTAAAAAAATGCAAGTATATCCAGTATTTCAGTTTTTATCTTTTGTGACCTGTTTGTGCATATTCCAAAGTGATTCATGAATGCAATGTGTGCTTTCAATGTGTCATAAATACTAAACCATGTATGGCATTAAATTGGATTTTTATAGAGACTTGGTGCCAAAGCACGTACACTGAATATACAATATAAGCTAAAAATGATCCGTTCAGGAGTTTTTTTAACACTTACCCGTAGTAATCTTTTCTAAACTACGCCAAGGTCTAGCGGCCGAATTAGACGTCTCGGTACCAAAAGAAGAATTTCAGGGGGGTATCTTCGCGATAGAATCCAGCGAGAAATTTGTAAACTGCTCCATACTTTTGTGGCTTCATTTGGCGTCTCGGTACCAAAAGTACAATTTCGTGAGAGTAATATTTGCCACAAATCTTTAGGAATCCCGTTACAATCTAATAAAGGATAATCTTTTTGGTCCCTTGGATGCACGATTAACACTGAATTTTAAATCCTGTAAATCACTCACAGGATCATCCAAAATGCAGGAACAAAAACTGCTACACTTGTGGGCCCAAGTGTCTCGATTGGGGCCTCAAGTGCTATATGTGGAGGTCCAAAGTGTCTCATCTGGGACCCCAAGTGCTACACAGGGTTAACACTAATCCGCAGGTATTGTGAACAACTACTCTAAGTCCTTTTACATTAGTTTATTTCAAAAATTCCAATTCTGTGTTGTATCCCTATTAATAAATGAAATGGCAATAGACGTCATCACGAGAAATAATTTTTAGAACTTAAAAACATGAAGTACCTAAAGTAAAGAGGGATGTAATTGTCTACTACAATGATGGATGGCAGTCAACTCACGCCGATCTTAAGCTTGCCTAATCATGTATCTAAAGTATTCTTATATTAGCTTATATTTATAATTCCAATGAATATGGGATAATCAAAGGTCATTGTTCGATATATTGAATGTACCTATAAAGAGTGTAGAAAGCAAAAAAATCATATTCTGAATCTGTTCATAGATCCACGGTAATAGGTCCACGGCCGCAAGTCCGCAGTCATAGGTCCACTATTTCTTACCTAGAATTTTTAAATATATTCGGGGTTTTTTTCCTAACACTAATAAATTTAAAAGTTATTGAAAGTCAATCTTTGGGCTCACAAAATGGACGTTCACAGCTCTTAAGCTCGCAATTCTAGGCTCACAAACTAGCGTCGTTGAAGTTGAGGTCATCCCATTGCATGCGAATTACTTTTTGAAAATGATGTACAAAAGTGTCAATTATACTATTGATTCCTCTCATTGTATTGTATATTGTATAGAAAATCATTGCAATATATTTTATAAAAAAGGACTTGAAATCTATAAATAGGATGATAAAATACATTCAATTGGCAAATGTTCAACTGTGACTAAATTTCCATTTGGTGATCAATCTTTCGAGTCAATTTTAAGTGCTAATTGTTATTCAGTTTATTATCAACATCCTATATCCTTTTTCAAAGCATTGGACATATTGGGTGAGTTTCCTATGACTATGATGTCATTAATCTTCATCCTTCATTGAAGTTATTATAGCCATTAATTGTCCCAAGCTATATAGTAGAATAGTGCCTTTGGAATCCAATCGTGTCATCAAGTGCAAGAAAAAAATTAGTCTCAATATTTTCATTCATTGGAACTGAAAAAACAAAGTAGACATTTTTCTAACATTTTAGTGTTAAATTTCAATTATTTTTATATTAAAGTGTCAAAAACAATTATTGAGAATCAAACACCATTATTAAAATACACATTTACAATGTCTATGAAGAATTGTGGAGTTGAGACATGTAACTTATTGCTCTATGGTCTCTATTTGCTTGAAGAGTTAGTGGTCTCTATTTGCTTAAAGTTTAAAACCTGCACATTTTACCTTTGGTCATTTATGGTGGGGGAATATTTGTACAAGTTTTTAAATAAAAATATGAATGTTTTTCAATATCCTTCCCTAAATATTCTTGGAGATTTCAAATCAAAAATGTTCATCGATGCCTTGCTAGTAAAGTCCCTACATAGGGGACGCAAAAAAAGCTTGTTCAATATAGTTAAGTTCTATGAGAGGAAATTTTATATTTCGGGTATAATTTCAAAGAGTTCTATAGGATGGAAATGACATTATTTCATCCAATTTACTTGGAAGGATTTGCTTGAATTATTTTTCAATGAACATTGTTGAGTTCCTCATCATTATGACAATTTTTGACTTTCCTGCATACAAAGATGGCAAATTAATGGATCACATTATAATGTATTTTGGCAACTTTTGCTCTTTTAATTTTATCTAAATTTTAGCCATAAATTTTTTTTTTTTTTTAATTTTAAATTTTAAAATATGAAATCAACTAATGAAATAAGATTGACTAAATCTCATTTCAACTCCAATTTGAAATATTGAAATATTTTAAAAATTCAAATTTGTATTATAATTTGAATTTTGGGCCTATATTTGTGGAGTGCTAAATTTCTAATTCTAAAAGGGCATGGTGAATTGAATACCATAGAAATTTACATAATAATGTATACATACAAAGTACATTTCAACTCAATATTTAACCCCAAATGCCCAAGGCCTTTTATGAGCTTCTACATATTGGCATTAAATTGAACAAAAAGCCAACATCTTGATAAGTTGTATCAATTTTTTTGAATTGTAACCATACAAATTCAAACTAAATATTTTAGAGATCACATAGGAAAAAAAAATACAACAATATACCGAATGGATTGAAAGATAATAATGCTTGATTTGAGGGTGTTAAAATTGCAAAAGTGATTTGAAGTCTTTCAATCTTCTTTTCACATGTCAAATCTAAACAGTTGGTTACAAAATAATATAAGGATAAAGGGCCTAACATGCATAACCCCAATCAACTTATGGCTTCTCAAAATCTACTCTACAATTTTTTTTTAAATGAATTTCTAATGTGATTTTTTCTCCAAGATCTAGTGTATTTGAGGCTCATTACCAAGAGCCCTCAATACTATAGAAAGTTAAGATTGCAGTGGACACCCTTGCACAAAATCTTGAATAGAAAAACTATAATCAATTATTTTCATAATCAGATTTTTGATACTAAAACTTGACTTCAAAAAGAATTTGTCAAAAATATAAACTACTAAAAATAGCAACTTGGTTAGGTTTTATTTAACTTCAAAGTAATGTCGACACCAAAAGTTGGTGCCTTGGGTATTTAGGGGTTAAGCACATTTTGTATTTGAAATGAATTTTTTTCACTAGTTATTTAAAAATTCACAATAATTTCATATATTTCCAAATATAATATGAAAATTTGAATTATAAAATAGATGTGATTACATCTTTGAAAATAATAATTAAAAATTAAAATTAATAATAATAATGATGATGAGAGCATGATTAGAGGCTTGCATTTTTCTTTAGGGTTACTACTTAAGCTTATTGTTACAAATGTTTTGCCATGGTGTGTAGACGCCTGCGGGTTTTGGGGTTGGGCATCAACTAAGGTCTGTTCCTGGGATGGTCTGCCGTGAGAGGTCCCGTGGCAGGGGGCTGTTAAAGCAACCTTTTAAGAGCTGTTTGCATTTTCAGGGAAGCTAAACTCCTTAGAAACAATTTTTAGTAAATTTTAGTAGGAAGAAAAATGGAATTGGCATCTAATCCAAGTCGTTTCATATTTTTTGGACCTTCGTGGAACTAATTACAAATTTTTGAAGTTGAAACGTAGTAGTTTCTAAAAGTGACCCCCTCCTGAAATGTCAAACTTTGGTACATTGAACAAAGTCAAATGTACCTTTGTGTTAGAGGTTGCTTTTAGAGCTAGGTCACTTTTACAGACCCCTTCTTTAGTTCCAAACTCTAGTTCACTGGCTTTGGCATTGCATTTGTTGCCAGCCTAAGCATTTTTGGGCACATCGCAACACTTGGTAGACCTTGAAACCATATTTACTCTTAAAAAACAAAAACAAAAACAAACACTAGCTCTACTCCTTAGAAATATTTGACTTTCTTTGAACTTGAACCTTGTAATGTTGTTGTAGACACTAACTATTTGATGAATGACAAAGAATCCCTATATGTAATACATAAGTGCATATGGTCATCTTTGAAATTTAGTATTAAAAGGAGAGGTCTTGACCAATAGTCTGACTTCCAATGAGTGTTTTTTAAATAAATGATTCACAAGATATGAAAATGGATGATTTCCAAAGTGACCAAATTTTTTCATATAAGTGATTTCCAACCTCTCCTTTTGGAGCTAATAGTAAAAAGAGATTCATCTGAAAAACATTGATCTAATGCTACCGTACCCAATGGTCAAGGTCCACATTCCTTGTCAAATAAATAGTTAGAGATGAAAAATGCAATTTGGAAGTTGCTCAAAGATAGAAATTTTGTTTAATTGCCCATACAAAATGATTTTCAATAGTCTCAAAAATTTCATCATGTATTTTTAGAAATAAATTTTGTTAGCACTAACCATTGGGGCAGTATCTAATAGAAAGGAAGATCTGGGATATCAAAGTTTTCATATTGTAATTTGGTGTCTTGTGATTTCCTTTCTACTAACAGCATAAAGCTTTAGTTGGACAATTGAAATTAGGTGACATCCATCATTTTAACAAATATAAAATCATTATATTGAATGTGATAGTTATATTGCATGGCTTTTTTTTATGACTAAATTTGTATGTTGCAATGCAACAAAGTGACCATTCTATATAGGTATTGTAGCTAAGGCAATCCATGTGGGTTGGCAAATTGTTACAGTGGATTAAAAAAATCCAACCAATTGTTTGGCCAAGTAAGCACATTTGTGCTTAAATTTGAAATTGATAGTAATCTTGATAGTTAATGCAATATGGAACAACCATAAACCACCACTAATAAAAAAATTGCTACTATCTATGGTAATAATACATTACAACATGCAAAAGACTTTAAATGTCCAATTCCCTTATATAATAATGATTTAAAGTTAATGATGTCCATAGACTATTCTAACTTAAAGACTATACAATTGATTGCAACCCTTTTGCTAAATTGATCCCCTACAAATTCTTGCAAAAATATACACCTGTTAAACATAAAAGTCTGGTGTTGATTTTGATATACCTATACTCATCACTTTTGAAATGTATGTTTTATCCCTTTGATGATCTAAAATATACTATTGAGCATATTCAAATTTAAATTGTCATCTACATACAAAAATAATAAGGGCAATCTAATACTCAGATACATGTTTAGATCCTATTTGGTAGTTTGGCAAGAGGAGGTTAATCTCAATCAATGCAAAAAAGAATTTTATTTTCAACATTCTTTTTGACACTTTTTCAACTCTTGAATGCCAAAATAAATGTAAAAAAACACACCTTTTTTGTATTGGGTGTTAATTACCTTCAACATCAATATACACAATTTTGTCTATTGACTATGGTGGCAGGTAATGTTTTTGTTGTTTTGTTTGTGACAAGTTTCACTCCAACAAATGGGTAGGTGCGTTTGTATTTGGAGGAATTGTAGGTGCGAAGCATCTCTCATGATCAACTACAAGTCTTGATGAAGACTTGGCTAATGTTCATGCTAAGTACACATTGTAATGTTCCGTAGTCAGTATTTATTTTAGCAAGTTGAGGTAGGATTTCAATGCATTTTAGCATGTGTATATTTGTTATTTTATAAATAACTATAAATGTTAATAACCTATAAAGGAACAAGGATAATTTTCAAGAGACAATGTCCAGAATTGCCATTTTTTAGTGCATTGACCAAAATTGAGAATATTATTATTTTTAATTTCAATTGTGAAATAATGTATTAGTCCATTGTGACAATGTGTGACAAGATTTTCAGCCCAATTCATGTTGTGCATTGAAAGATTAAAACATTTGAAGTTTCAAGAAAACTTTTTTCATCCATACTCAACAAGAACAACAAACTTTGAGCACTCTTGAAGGAAATGATTTTCTCTAAACAAAATTGAGCCTCTCCACATCATTTTAGTATGTCTTTTTAAATGCACTCATGCACAATTTTATGAGAAAATTTTGTAGTGTAGCTTATTCTTAATTACCCTATAATACAAAGAAGTCTAAAATTTTAATTTGGTAGTACATTTACCAATTATTGATGAATTCTTGTGCATTGAGGATATTGTCTTTTTGAAATTTAAGTAATAAAACATAAATTCCATGATCTTCTAGAGGAATTAGTCTTTTCATGGTAAAAATAAAACACTTCTACACTTACACTAATTTTTTCTTTTCCTTTGTCCATAGACTACTTGAAAAACCAATGTATAGTACTAAACAAGAATCATACTCTTTTCTCCTACATTTTTCCGTATTTAAGAATACACCCCACTATGATCATTGTTGCTACCCTCCAACCATTGAAGGGATCACAAATATTTTCAAAAAATTCAAAAAATTCAAATATGTACAAGTCACCTTTCAATACAAACATAATTTTGGACAACTTTTTTTGCTATATACAAAGAAACTAAAAAATCATATGTCATTGTCTTCCATGTGCTAGAAAATTGTGATATTTATTGAAACATCCCTAACAAGCAGATATGTACTTACCGTCTCAATTTCAGCAATAAGTATATTATAGTAGTAGAAAGGCAAGACGTTAAATCCATTCCACAAAGTGCGACCAAGCTTATGCGACCTACAACACTAGGCATGGGGCTTGGCCAAGCACCCACTTCTTCTCATGGACCCAACTACATGACGGTGACCTCGACGAAGCAACGGAGGACACCCACCCACGTTTGTTGATAACATGTCCTACATGATGTTAAATGAAAAGATGTCCTGGTTGGAGAAGAGACATGTTCTTCCCAGTGCGGTGTTTTTCATTTGGATTTCATCCTTTTGTGGTTCTCGTAGAGAATGAACACATGAAGTATTTAGGATTTACAACAGCAACTTAGGGTTTATGGCGACAACTTAGAGTTTGAATTTGTTTTGCAACTTAGGCGACAACATCTACATGTGCTTCATTTGAAATTCAAAATGTCCTTGTGTGGTTTATGCACATCAAAGCAACTCAACTAGTTTAGGGTTTACGGCAAGGGATTAGGGTTTGGATATCTTCTTCCTACACTTCATGTGGTCTCCATTTTTCTTGAAATGGCTAAGCGTTTGAGTCACATATGGAGATTGCAAGATGTTTCTTCATGTGTGAGGTTACATGACGTGTCAATCTTTACGGTTTGAGGCTTGCTTATTTGTCGCTTGAGGCACTACTATGTATTCTTTATCTTTTGAGCACATGATTTATGGTTTAAGAGTCATATGTTGTTTTAGCATTACTTACTACTGGAGATAGTCACAACACTCTTAGCATTTAAGTTTGAAGGCTTTTTTGATTTATTGTGTTTAGCCATTGGAGTCTAGTGGTAATGATTCTCCATGATATATTTGTTTAATTCGTTGCGTTCCAATAGTACACATGACATGAATGATTTCTACTACCTACTAGGAAAATTGTGGGCTACTCGATGTATGGGTGGTCCAAGAATTCAATTTCTTCCAAAGTTTGCGTAAAATGTTCTATAATAGGCTTTGCCCACTTGCTTTTGAAGCATATAAATCATACACTTCACTACAAGGATACGGTTGTAGTCATCACTTTGATTTCAATTTGGTTACCCAAATACTTGTAGATTTTTTTTTACCTTCTTCAATTCAAAGTATGAAGATTATTTATATGTATATATAGTTTTGTTTTTTCAAATGTTCTTCATTTAGTTGTGAAGACATAGGTACATAGCTAAGGAAGTTTGGAAGTTTGGATGTACAAGTTTTTTTTATCCTAATGCACGAAAAGGCAGTGTTTTGAGAAATTTAAAAAATGTTTGTATTAAATATACATTGAACACATTATTGAATATGAAAAAATAGACTTTAGATTTTTTTTAAAGGTGGAATGCAATCTTATTCTTACCTATAAAAGATGGTGGTACAAGCCTTGCAAAGAATATGAAGAATATATAAATTTGGGACATCGAATAAATGTGTGTAGATTTGAAAAATTGTTTTTTTTCTGTATGGCAACATAGAATTTATAGCAATGAATTCCATCTAGCATTTCAAGTTATTGTTGATGTTTTAGTTTTGTTCATTAATTCAACAAAGAATCATTGATAGTATTAGAGAAAAATGGAGCCTTTATATATAAATTGCTAGAGTTGAACTAGTAGTTCAAATTATTTTTTATTTTTTTATTTGCACTTTGGGGGGAACTAGTCTAGGATTTAGCAACCCTCTTGAGGCTCCAAATTGTATATAATGATCATTTTGACTAGATGTGAAGATTAAAAAAATTCATTTTGGTGGATGATGAAGAGACTTGGACAAAAAAAATGAGGACATTAGCTTACTGTATCAATGATTATAGAGTATATGCCAATCAACTGATCATTGACATTAACCCATAAAGGACCAGATTGCATTTTTTGGCAACAAAGAGATTTAGGGCAACTCACTACAAATGGAACTTTCATTTTTTTTTACCCCAAGAATGTGCCCAAAGAGTAGCTTTAATTAAGGCACGATAATTTTCATAAATTTTGACTACATGATAAAAAGTTATTGTATGATATGTAATTTTCATTCTTAACAAGCAGCCTAGGTATTTCAAAAGAATTCTCAAAAAATCACTATTTTAAGAAATAAAAATTTGAAATTGATTTTCTAGATTTATATATACATGGATAGCTTTTATTCATTCCATTTTCATTAATGAGATGAGAGTCATGAAGAGTTTTAGCTATGAAATTTGTACTCTAATATAAACTTTGAAGTCCTTTATTTAACTCAATTTTCAATATATTTGAAAAAATATTGAAACATTGACTATAGATTGTATATTACAACATTAAAACCAACGGGATTGACATTTTTCAATTCTATAACTACATTCTTAACAATTTAGTAAAATAATCATGTTCTAATTTTTTCTACATACTATTTTTTTCAAGCAAGAATATTAAATATATTTGTTTGAAATTTTTAATATGTTTTATCTATTTATTTCTTCAAAATATTATAAAGAATAGCAAGTTGTAGGATCTACTCACTTTTGTATAAATGGTTTGAAAGATTAAATCTAACCATTTGGAAAGAGTTGAAAATACTTCTTTTTGAAATTCAAACAATTCAATCTTGCAATTTGGATAAATTTCTTATTTTAAAATTTTAGGCGGGTGTGCTCTAATAAGTTAACTAAAGGATCCTACAATTAGATTTGGTAATGAATAAATACAAATGAAGATTTTAGCCTTGCTTTGGATTTAAGTATTTTGAAGTACTTTTGGGGCCTGAAAACATCCAATATCTTTAGGGATTAATGCCTATTGTAAAAGGACTTGAATAAATTTACCCTAGTGTATAGAAGGTAACTATATTTTTGGATACAAAACTTTATTTGAATGAAGAAAGTTTGGTATGGTTTGAAATTTCAAGAAGTGTAGATGTTCTTATTGTATAGAATTTAGGGATCAATTTGATTGTAAGAAGCATCATCCAAAAAATATTGCATGCTTAGAACAAAGGATTATGGTCCAATCTCTTGAATATTCAATAGTGACTTCAACAAGATATTGACATAGAGGGAAGCTTGAAATTCAATGTCAATTTTCTGTATCTAAATCACTATTATAGTTGTGATAATAATTTTGCACATACCACCTATTCTATAAAAATCTTGAAAATGTTTATATAGAAAGGAGTGCAAAAATATATTAAATTTGTTCTATATTAGAAAAAAAAGGTTGTGGATACACTCATGTAAAGATGGCTTGTGTAAGTAGCAACCTTCAAAGTAACTTGTGAGGTACATGTATTTTTAAAGTGCACAATTCATTCTCCCAAAAAGTATTGTACAAAGACCAAACTTTGAATAATTATGTGTATAGTGAATTTAGATTAAGCAATTGCATTGATTTTTATCATAGCTATTCTTATATATCAATTAATATAATTTAAACTATATTTCATATTGTGTTTTTAGAATTCCAATATATAGCCATATAATGGGCTATAAAATACACAAGCTATCAGTCTTCTTTTTATTATTCAAAAAATTAAAAAATTTACATCATCACCTTCTATAGATATTTATGATTTTCACAAAATTCCAATACGGTCATTTTACTTGTTGTTTTGGCATTTCTAAGATTTTTGAAAACTTTGTTGGTACTCCAAATCCTTTAGAAATTAAACATATATTATTTGTTCATACAATGTTCAATAAATACATGTTAACCTCTAAAAGACAATGGTACATTTATTAAAAATTGTTAAAAATTGCCATTTTTGGAGGTAGTGCAAACAAGTAGGAAAAAAAAGTCTTTTTTTGAAATTCAACTATATAAAATTGCAATAGACTATAATGAAAGTATGTAGAAAAAATTTAAGAAACTTTGACTGTATAGATTGAAGGATAATAGTGTGAAGTTAGAAAAAAATATTTTATTCAACCTTGACTGATAGGGTCAACAAACTTTGACTCATCTTGGAGTGAGATTTTTGCACTAAATATAGTTTTAAGAAAAAAAATCTATACTATATCATATTAATTCTTTATATGTCAAATTTTAGTAGTAAAAAAGGGATTTTGCACAAGTTTACTAAAGTTGCCCAATTTGCCTACAAACTTTGGGCAACATAATTTTTAATTTAGACACCTGGGCTTCAAAAAAATTTAATTCCTACTGCAAAAGATGTACATGTCCACACCTTGTGTCAAAATTTCAAAAAGATCCATTGAAGATTGACTTCACAATAACCTACCCAAGTTTCCACTTGTTTACTTGATGGACAATTATCATTTAAGAGTATATTAATATCCAAAAGATGTTTGCATCCTTTGGGTACACAGTCATTTAAGAGTTGAAATGCATTAGAAGCCTACTTCACTTGCAAATTGAATTCAACAATAAACTAATCATTTTAATTATAAAAACCAAAATTGGTTTCTATTTGATTACTTTTAATTATACATTCCAACCTTGGACCTTACTAGAATATTCAATACATATTAAATGGTTTTTTTAACAACAAATTGTACTTCTACAAATTTGAATGGAGACTTCTTTTCCTATTTAATTCTAAAAGGACAAAATACATTACTAAGGTAGTTAGTTAAAAATGATTCAATTTTTGGAATAATAGATGCATTTTTCATTTCTTGCAAACTTGGAACTCATCCATCAATCAAGTACTTTTGGGCCTCACTATCTTTAGTGGATTAACTTGTTATTGCTCTTGGCAACATCCAAAATCCAATGAAAAAAGAGGTTCCAAAAGGGGGGTTTGGCCACAAAACTTCTCATTCATCCAAACCAACATTTGGCTTTTTAAAACTACACTTTTTGTCTTATAAATTTGATGAAATTGAGGTAATACTACAAGAAAACGGGTATTTTATGATTGCAAAAATATGATTGAGGATGACTGACGACTAGTTGCAGTCATATTCTTGAAGGCCAACACCTTGAAGAAAAATATGACTACAAAATATAACTGTCAGTCATTTTTGGGCCTTCTACTTCACAAGTATAAACTATACCACCATTAGGAACACCAAAGTACTTCATAGGGAACGTAGGGAACATGTTTGGGGAACGCTAAGTCATATCGTCAGTCGTATTTCCATGGTAGTGAAATTTTTTTGTTTTGGGCAACCTAAGAAAAATACAGACAATTCAAAAAAAAATTGGACAAGCCATTGTTTAAAATTTTGAAATCCTACTCACCTATTTTT
The DNA here is from genome assembly GCA_951230915.1 of Antitrichia curtipendula. NCBI lineage: Eukaryota > Viridiplantae > Streptophyta > Bryopsida > Hypnales > Leucodontaceae > Antitrichia > Antitrichia curtipendula. Next base: position 2,823,447 of record OX579636.1, on the reverse strand, counting down.
TAGGATTTTGAAACCTAGTCACCACTTTTTTAGGGTTTTGAAACCCTAGCCACCACTTTTTAGGGTTTTGAAACCCTAACCACTACTTTTTAGGATTTTGAAACCCTGGTCGCCACTTTTTAGGGTCTTGAAATCCTAGCCGCCACTTCTTTTGGCCCTTCTTCCTTGCCTTTTATTGTCTCTTAGCTCATACTTGTTATTGCTTCTTATTTTTTGTTTCTTAGTTGTTGTCTTTTGTTATATCTTAATTCTTCTTTCTTGTTGCTTCTTAGTTCTAATCATACTTTTTGTTTCTTATTGTTGCATCTAAACTCTTTTTTTTTCTAGCATTTTAACTCTTTTTTCTTCTTAGTTCTTGTTTTTTGTTTCTTCTTATTGCTTTTTAATTCTTGCTTCTTGTTTCATTTTGTTGCATCTTAACTCTTGTTTCTTGTTGTTTCTTGTTGTGTCTTAGTTGTTGCTTCTTGTGTCTTGTTGTTGCATCTTAACCCTTGTTTCTTGTTGTTTCTTAGTTGTTGCTTCTTGTTTCCTGTTGTTTCTTAGTTGTTGCTTCTTGTTTTTTATTGTGTCTTAGTTGTTGCTTCTTGTTTCTTATTGTATCTTAGTTGTTGCTTCTTGCTTTTTGTTGCATCTTAACTCTTGCTTGTTGTTATCTCTTAGTACTTGTCTATTTTTTCTTCTTGTTTTCTCCATCACCATTCTTATTTTTCTTACTCTAAACTTGAGCTACATATTTTGTGTTGTTGTTAGCCTTTGAAGGTTGAGCTTTGTTGTTTATTCACTAAAAATTAACCTCCCATTTTTTTAATTGTTTATGCAGGCACCAAAAGTTGAAACAAAGTCATTGGAGGCTATTTGCAATCTAATAGAACCATCTTCACATTATTGTAAGGAATATAGGCCTTATTGGATTTTGTGAATGATTCATTGTGGTATATATGTTTTGTATTGATGACTAATAAATGTCAATGAAGAGAGTTGCTTTCCTTCCTACATTCTCCCTTTTCAATATGATTATCTCTTGTATATCTCTAAAATCATATATATTCATTTTTAACTATGTAGAGTCTTTTCCAAAATATGACTTTGTATTTTCTAAAATATGACTGCAATTAGTCATAAACTACCAATGACATCCATATGAACTACCACATCAACCAAAATATGACTCATAAGAGTCATATTTCACATTAGTAAAATATGAATCACAAAAGTCATATTCCACATCATTCAAAAATATAACTAACAAGAGTCATATTCCACATCTACAAAAAATATGACTGTACAAAGTCATATGCCACATTAGCCAAAATATGACTAACCGCAATCATATTCTACGTTAGCTAAAATATGACTAACCGCAGTCATATTCCACATCAGCCAAAATATGACTGACTGCAATCATATGCCACATTAGCCAAAATATGATTGACCGCAATTATATGCCACATGAGCCAAAATATGACTGACCGCAGTCATATTCCACGGCAGCCAAAATATGACTGACCACAGTCATATTCCACGTTAGCCAAAAAAATGACTACATGGAATTACATGCCACGTAGGATTTATTTTTGTTTGCCCGGGCAACTCAAAAAAAAATCAAGCCCTCAAAGATAGTCAAAGTATACGCCTTGTTGGCAAAATACGGCTAATTATGGATAATTATCCCTCCCAAAAAATATGACTGCCAATATGACTGATGTCCTAAGCCACTCGTCGGAAATGACTCATGTCAGTCATGTTGCAGTCATCTACAGTGATTTCTGCGGCCAGTCATATTTTTTTATTTTACGACTCATTGCAGTCATATTTTGCAGTCATAAAACACTGGTTTTGCTGTAGTGTAAGAGTTATATATTTATAACTTAGATAAAAAAAAATATGCAAAAGTTCAAGAAAAGATTTAAATACTAAAGGGTTAAAATTGCAAAAGAATTCTACATAATTATTGAATCTCATGTCAAAGAACTTCATCTAAATAGTAGAGGATATCATTAAGTCATTAGAAAAAAATTAAAACTTCAAGAGGGCTGCGAGTTTTCAGTGGCAGTGGTGCAATTATAGTGGAAATTGAATTTTTTTTTGGTTAGCAGCTAATGTGGCACTAATAGTGCTACATCAGCACCACATCAACGCCACTTCAGATTATATATACATATATATATATATATATATAATTTATTAATTTGTTTTTATTTGCACTGGGGGGGCCAAAAATAAAAACTTAGCGGCCAACTACAAATGAAGTGGCAAATTCAAAGAGTAACATACAAAGTCAAATGAAAGGCTCTAGTTTTTATGTGAATTGAAGTAAAACATTTGGAAATGTGATTTCCAACCATGATTGAAAATGTTGTGAAATCTTAGCGAATGCGGAGAGGCCCCTATGCTTAAACCAATTAAGCACTATTCATTAATATTTTTAGTTTTGAATTTTACTTTTTAGCTTGTATCAATTTTAATTTGGAAGAAATTGGCCCATGAAAATTTTAATATTGTAGAAAATTAATTGGTAGATTTTGTGGTCGAGAGAATGCAAATGATGACCATTGAAAAAAAACAAGTCTATTTTTATGGAAGGAAGAAATCAACCAGGGAAGCTCCAAAAGTTTTCCAAACAATGGTATATAGTATGGATCCTATTGTCAAATTGGGTCTTACTTGCAATTGCAAGAGGATTCCAAATTCACTTAGGAGTCTCAGTTATTAGACATCAAATGAATCAAAATAATGTAAATTCTTTAAGTGTTAATGATAGATATTACTCAAATCAATTATAGACTTTCATATTTAGAAGTTGTAGAATTTAGGCAAAAATCTTGTGAAGGTCAATTTTGCAAAAAGATTGCAACTAGGTGAATTTTTTGAAGAAAAAATAGTTTAAAACCACCATTGACTTGAATCATCATTATTTATGACAATTGGACATTTTAGCATTACATATTCATTCTAGAGTTGCAATCTCTTGATGACATTTCATAGGATTTGGGGATGGTTTTGTACACTGCCTATTGAGTATTTAAATTGTTTATTGAAAGAGAATGAGTATGCAAAGGGTGAATCAAATAAAAGTGCTTTGATTGCATTTTTGAAAGTTTCATTGAAGAAACTTGAATAAGTTTGATGTGTACCTATGTAGTTTTGAGTTCATTGAAATATTGTTTGTGTAATTTGTGGTTGTGAGTATAACATTCTAGTAGTGTTGACTAGCCAACGCTATACTAGATGAGAATGGCGTTCCAGAGGAAGATGACCAAGCTTCGACATTGAAAGTAAGCGCCTTCTTTCTAAATCTATTATTTTTTTGTTTTATCTTGAGATTGTTGAAAACTGTTGCTTGTCGTATAACAATTAGAAGTTGCACCCCTCATGTCAATTTCTCTTGATCAAACTTTGTTAATGTAGTACAATGGATGTGGCTCAAGGTTTTCTATCTTGACGTGACGTGGGCATTTTAGGTTGGGATGTCTATCAACGTCAGTCAAGATGTATTGTGACATGTCAAGATCATGCTTGCATACATATGGCCAAAAAAAATTCCATTGGAAATCGGAATTGGAGGCTCATCTCGGTTTACCATGGGCAAATAGCTCAATTTTTTTCGAAGTCTTGGCTTCATGTACAATTTTGAAACCAAGCTCTGACAAAGGGTTTGGAAGTTATGCTTTTTACTTTTGAGGTCCAAGGGTTGGACCCCTCCAACCCCTAATGACAACAAGCTCTAACCTTTAAATGCTTGAGGCACCAAATTTTGGTGTTGACAATACTTTGAAGTTAAATAAAATCCAACTAAATTTCTATTTTTAGTAGTTTTATTTTTGATAAGTTCTTTTTGAAGTCTAGTTTTAGCATCAAAAATTTGATTTTGAAAATGAATGATTATGATTTTTCTATTCAAGATTTTGTGCAAGGGTGTCCATTGCATTCTTGACTTTTCATAGTATTGAGGGCTCTTGAAAATGAGCCTCAAATACACTAGATCTTGGAGAAAAAATCACATTAGAAATTCATTTAAAAAATTGTAGAGTAGATTTTGAGAAGCCATAAATTGATTGGGGTCATGCATGTTAGACCCTTCATATTTTTTTGGTGAATTTTTTTTTATAGATTTGATATGCAAAAAGAAAACTCAAAGATTTTCATAATTTTAACACCCTCATGATTAAACATTATAATCTTTCAATCCTTAAATGATATTGTCAAGTTTTCTTTTCCTATGTGATCTCTAACATATCTAGTTTGAATTTTCATGGTTACAACTCCAAAAATATTGATAAAACTTATCAAAATGTTGTCTTTTTGTTCAATTTAGAGCAAATTCCAAGAAGGTCAAAACAGGCCTTGGGCATAAGGGTGTGGATGCTCTAAAGGAATGTGCAATTGAGTGCGGGAATTAGGTTTTGTTTTCAGCATGGTTCGCAACTTCAGCATCTCCGTCGTCGTCCAGGTTTTGTTAACTGATTGGGAAAATCCCAAGGTCGCGAGATTCACCGCTGCAAGCACAAAGGATACAACCTCAGTAATCGGTAATGCTGCTAAGCTTAGTGGAAGCTTTCGATTTTCGAAGAAGAGTGTTGTGGTGTCAAAACTGAGTCGCCGAGGAATAATGCCACCACTTCCGTGAGTTGCACGGCCAGTTTCTCTATCTTCGAGGTGTAACTTAGTTATTCACCACGCCGCTTCCGAAATTTATGCTATCGATGATCAACATCAGAAGCCTAAAGTCGTCGCAATTGAGAGAATGGGCGGGAACTCTGCGTCTTGCAAACTGAAATTTCACAGCGTTCATCATTTTTTCTTAATTGCTGAATTAGCAGTGGCCAGAGTACTGTCGATGTAACAAATATGAAAATTACATTCTTATCTAGAAATAGTTGAAATTGAGCGTGCAGGAACACGACTTATTCCATCTAGTCGTTGCGGAAATCGGTGCAAGCGTTAGCGAATGTATCCTTAGTTTTTACTTAGCTTTAGGGACAAGTTTGGTGTGAGTGCCTTCGCATGATGATCATTAATTTTCAAGGGCCATTATTGAGGTTTCGAGGCTAGCTGTGAAAGCCAATGAGGCTGGGCGGAGGCACGAGGCCCCTTCACATAAGCAAAAACGAGAATTACAAGTTAAGCATGTCAGGAAAATTAAAATGCCAGACCCTAAGTCCCGGGTGCAAAAACACAGGGGACCAGAGCGACTCGAATCTAGACGTTTCGAGGCTAGCTGCTGTGGTTTTTACTCGAGGATTTTTCGTTTAGGTCCTTGGAATTCGTCAATGAGATAACGGAGCTGGGAAGAATTGGCAGTAGAGGAGAGGCGCAATGAGGCATCCGATTGCTGTGGTGCTGCCCCTCCTACTTTTCTTGCATTGCATTAATGCTCACAGAGAACAAGGGGATGGCAATTCTGGAGGAGACCATGCCGTTTCTGTGGCGTTTGAGAACTTCTTTACTCGGTACGTTAACGTGGCTGAAGAATACAAATTTTGTATTTAACCTAACATTTTAATTTTGGTGTGAGAAATATGAAGAGTCTGGATTGAATTATCCGCATGTGCTTGTGGTAACAGCGACATTGGCAGAGAGCCGATCAATTGTGGAGCAGCGCTCTTACAGGGAATGCGTCCTCGGCAGGAGGATCGCATTCTTTGTATGGCTGACATTGCGCTACCTCCATTTGGTAAGTCTGACGTATTCTTCTTCAAATTTTAGGAGCTTAAAGGCTGAAGGAATGGCTAAATGAGTGATGCAGTTTATTCGAATGTAGATTGTGACAAACTTTGAGGCTTCACTGTTTAGTGTAGCTTGAATAAGTTCATGTCTATCTAGGAGCGGATGGAGGAGATCAACCGGTGCCAGTGCTTCTCATTTTGGAACTGCTTGCATGAAAATTGAACTTGTGTTGTTTTTGAATTACTTAGCATGCATAATCAACTATACTTGGAATTTGGATCATGTAGCTGGTTTGCCAGATACGAAGGTTAGCCTGTACGCAGTCTTTGATGGCCACGGCGGAGATGAAGCCAGTCACTTAGCATCTCAAACCCTCCACAAGAGGTTCATTTATCATTTGTATAAAAGATTTCAGTCCTCTCTTTCGGCAAGTCTTCCAAGTGAAGCCCCAGAAATTCCCTCCGCTGGTACAAAAGAAAATCCGGGCATACGCATGCACGGGTCTAATACGTTCATTAACAGCTCGACTTCGAATGCAAGTAGGACAAACGCAGCTGGGGAGGTGTTCGTGCACTCTGCGCTTGGAGTTATTTTGAAGGAGGCTTTGGCGGAAGCTATTTCAGATGTCGAGTCAAGTTTTTCAATTGTAAGTTACACCTCAGTTTCCCTTAAAAATTGGTGGATTCTTTGTTGAATAATATTTGTGCACCTCTCAGATTGATAGCTCTTGATGTGATTTCTGGTTCTTTTGAAATTTGGTTAGGAAGCGAAGGAGAGAGGACTGCAGGCAGGCAGTACCGCTTGTGTTGTTCTTCATGTAGACGACCATTTACTGGTCGCTAGTCTTGGTGACTCCAAGGCACTTCTATGTCCTGCTACGGCTTGTTCATCACCTCCAGATGCCACAACAAGTACGATTGGTTTTACCGCAGTTGTCTCTCTAGAATTCAGCTGCTGAATTTCATCATAATGATTCTATAAGCATGAACCATCCCTACAGAATTCAGTTGTGATAAATTGATCCCTTTTCTATATCATTTGGTTCTGTTCGCGTGCCCTCTTCTTGCCTCTACGATATATTTTTCTAAAGTAGGGGGGCATGGCTTTTCTCTGCCTAAAAACTGTATGCTTTACGGACATATCATGTCGGCTAGCTTGGTGGAATTTTCAGGTGAATTGCTTGATACTAGAAGAAGAGCGATTTTAGAACGAAGGTTGAAGAGAAAGAGTGGGAGGCACGCCATTGTTGGTGCTTGTGAGGGTGGGTCATCTACCCTAGAGCTCACTAGAGATCATCGACCGGATAGAGAGGATGAGAAGTTAAGGGTAGAAGCTGCTGGGGGGTTTATCGTTGATTATGGAGGGCTACCCCGAGTCAATGGGCAGCTTGCAGTTTCGCGCTCAATTGGTGACCTGGCATTGAAGAAGTGAGTTTTTTTCACTTCAAGGAAGATATACTGCTAGAGTGTCTGGTTTCTGTTGAGATCTCTTTGAAGGATCTTTGTTAGTGAAGCAAGAACATGCGCAGCTTAAGACTACCATGCACGTCACGCTTGGCAATGAGTCGAATGACTAAACAGTTCTCATTTGATTTTGTGTCTCATGACGCAGGTTTGGAGTCAGCGCTGAACCAGAGTGGACTGGCTGGCTGAAAATTGGAAGTAATGCAAGTCATCTGGTTATAGCATCTGATGGCATATTCGAGAAGTTGACAACTCGTGAAGTTTGTAGTGTCGTATCTGCTGTTATGTCGGGGACTGATGTTTCTGTTGCTTTGAGGCTAGCACAAGTGTCAGATCCTGTAATTGCGCTACCTCCCAGACACCCACAGTTGGACGAGAACCAAAACTCGCGGTATTTCCTCGAGCGAACTTGCCTTTCTGGGGAGCATTAGAGCATACTCCGCAAATACGATATTGGCAATTGGCATGTCGAGTTCCATCCCCTTTTAGTGCAAAGGCAGTGGTGGCTATTGATGTATTGAACTATTGCTGTGTACAGTACAAGGGTAAGGAAGACTGTTGTAATCCGATGAACCAAATTTTGCTCTGCTTCCTGCCGAGAACTTAACACGCACAGGTATTTGCTGCAGGGCTATTGTACCTGTGCCTGAAGCTAACTCCGTATCTGCATTCTCAAATCTTGTGGATACTGCACAAGTGATGAAATTTGTTCAAGAAGAGCACATAAAATTTGAAGACATAGCGGGTCCACTTGAAAAAAAAATCATAGAAAATCGAGAACCAGATCTTCAAGATGAAGAGCACGGCACAGGAGCAAGAGATGTTGCTGTTGGCAGTGAAGTTTTACCTCATTCGCCTGAAGATCCGGCTAGAGTTCTTGCAAAAGCTATTGTGGATGCAGCTTTTAGAGCAGGCAGTAGGGACAACCTGGCTACGATTGTTGTTCCACTTCATGATGGTGAGCCAATACTTATCATGTACAGGTTTCGTTATCTTTATGGTCAGAGATATAATGCATAATTCCTGAAAGATCATCTTTTATGTATTTTCATGTGTTGATCCAGCTGAAACGGTTTTCATAGTTCAATTTGAAATACTAGAGTTACGAATTGACCTGATCGTTAAGTTTGAAAGTGACTCCGCGCATGTATCTTGATTCTTAGTAGGGTCATAGTTTTTGAAAACAGGATGATGTGCTTCTCTATTCCGTCACCACTTTCAAGAACGAGACTCTCTCTGGAGCTATATGGCTTACTTCCTAGGCTCCTCAAGCACTTGTTTGATGTCATAGTGGGTCATCTGCTCATTTTGACAGGTTTGTGATGTTGACTCAGGTATCAGGCATGGCCACAACTCAATATCGCATGAAAACTATAATGAAGATCATGCTGCTCGTAGGGTATCGGAGGCTGGCAGTGAGTCAGTTCGAACTTTGATTGATATATCCAGAGATTTGCATAGAGGAGAACTTGCAAACGACGAATCACTTATCATTTCTGGGATGCTGGTAGGTTGTGTCTCACATCTTTGCTGATTAGTTTGATTATTGAGTGGGTTGGAGACTTTGAGCACGAGGGAAAGATGGTGTAGAATCTTGTTTCGTTTATTGCTTTCATGTCATCAAAGCCAGGCTAACGAAAATAGTGACGGTCATATCTAGAAAGGATTTTGGATATGCAAATATACGTAAATGTTTTGGGTTAAATTGCAGGTTAAAGGCATTGGAGATGGAGACTGCTACGAGCTTGTTGACACAGTTGTGGGGAGCTCAATCCTTCCATGGCGCCCTTTCATTGAGTCTACCTTTTCCAAGAACTCCAACGAGGAAGTTCAACCGGTCTTCGAACGTCTGCCACCTAGTTCTCCTCAAGGAGGTACTCTCTTTTCTATTTGAGCTTTTCTATCCGTGACCGTAAAATAATGCACAAGATCTCGTCTTTGAACAAGCGAATCTTCCAATTTCGTTTCGGAGGTTGTTGAGTAGAGGTTGAACATTGTATGAAGACATCAAATAGGCTCACCTACTCATACACTTAAAGTGCACATCTCCAGCAATACCTATGAGTACCATCAATTTTGTTGGCACCAAGCAGTTTTTTTTCCTTGAGAAATGAGAATCTGTCAATCTTATGGATACGGTGTGCATTTTGCAGGGGTTGCTGGCGGTCAGTTAGAGATTTATCGTGAGCATCTGATATGTACACCAAAAGTTACAGCAGAAGGGGATATAAAGGAAGTGTGTTTACCACCTGAAGGTCTTGCTCGATTTCTGAGCCTGATTGGATCGATCCCTCTAGACAAGCAACGCTTAATGCCAAGGCATTGGGATTCAGAAGGCCGATCTCGAGGCTCCAAATCAGTTCCACCGTACTCCATTTATCACCATAGGTATGGCAATAACATGATTTATTATCGTATTGTAAGCCGTCATTGACAAATATCACGCCCTCCTTTAGTCTATTTTCTCAAGTATGTAGTCAGTATGGGCTACTTCCTTTTCAGAGTAAGTATATAATGGGGTTCTGTCTGCTTTTGAATTTTTTTGAAACCATCAAGCTCTGCTGCTACAAATTTGGATGAACGCATTTTGGACTTCGTGTCGATCAATTAACCAAACATTATCTCGTCATTCTCTAGATATATGTTGCAGAAGAACTTCGCTAGAGGGGCTTTCGGCGAAATTTGGTTAGCAGTTAAGCGACCGTGTTTGAAGGAAGACATTGATAAAAAGGAGTTCTTTCCTGTTCATGATAAAGCTTTCGTGCAGAACAACTCCTCTGAACGTGCAGGGAAACATTCTAGTAAACATCGCAGTACCAGTGGTTGGGCACCAGGACATTTTCGACATAGTGACACATTTATATTGAAGAGAATCATGGTGTGTTTTGAACTTCAAGCTTCTTGAGCTCTAGATATATTGTGAATTTCCTTGCACAAGCTTTCAGTTTTTTCTTGGCCTCATCCGTTATATTTGAATATACCAGATTGCACCAGTTTATACACCATATGTTGTGCTGATATATGACAGATCGAGAAGGGTGGCAATGCGTATTTAAGTGGTCTCCGGGAGAAGCATTTTGGAGAGGTATTCCTCAACGAAACTGATGTTTCTAGGAAAAATGACCAAGGTTTTTTATCTTCGGATGCAGGCATCAATGGGAAGGGTTCTTATTGGACGGGTTCGTGGAGTCCGAAAAAAGTGTTGGAGTTCTTTCATTTTCCCAACGCGAGTAGTCAAACTGAGGACCCTAATTCGGGTTTAGACCATATAGCGCGCTATGTTGAATCCTTTGAGTGGCCAGGTAAAGAATTGTGGCTCGTCTTCCATTGTGAAGGGAAGTCGCTATCGAGCTTTTTGTATAATGCAGGGGTGGATGCCGAGGATGACAGGGATCTCAAGGGTTTCAAAGTTGTGCAGCCATCGCCATGGTGGAGGTGGCTCAAGACAACAGAAGATGGTAGATTAGAGATGCGCAGCATTATACACCAGTTGTTACTAGCTGTCAAAGCGTGCCATGATCGCAATATCACTCATCGGGACATCAAACCTGAAAACATGGTAGTCAATACGGATAGAGGAAGTGACTGGCCTTCCAACTTGACAGTGCGGATTATAGACTTTGGAAGTGCTATTGACCGATATTCTTTGAAGCATCTATATAACCCTTCTGGTCCTTCTCAAGCAGAGCAAACAGTAGAATATGCACCTCCAGAAGCTACTCTTAGCCAACACTGGCTTTACTTTCATCCTGATCAAGCACATGTGTACGACATGTGGAGCGTTGGAATAGTAATGCTTGAGCTAGTGCTGGGCACCCCACATGTGTTCCAAATTAGCTCTCGTACCCGGGTTCTCCTGGACCAACAACTTGAAGGCATGGATGAAGCAGCCAAGAACACTATCTACTTATTGAGAGCATATTTGGAGATGTGCATCTTGCTTCCTGGAATCCCGCCGCATCATCATCATCACCATCAATCAGGTTCCATTGAGCAATTTGAAGAAGTGCGCTTAGCAGCTTGGAAGTGTACAGAGGAGTCGGTCATGCAACAAATCAAGCAGCGGGACCCCCTTGGCATTGGAATTCCAGATGTATGGGCACTTCGACTTCTTCGTGAGCTACTGCAATGGTATCCTGAGGATCGAATTTCAGTGGATGAGGCTTTAAAGCATCCTTACTTCCATCCAAGTCAGAAACGATGATTGAAACTTTTTCTTTTGTTCCTGAAATACACGCAGGACTTCTAAGATGGTCAAGAGTCACAGATGATTATGCTACGTCAAATCAGGCATGGTGGTCTTATATCCTATTTGAGGTACTCACTCCTAAGCTTCTTTCTTTCCAGTTCCATCAGTATTACTAGTGTAGTTGCTGTACAATTTTTGAACCTTTTCTTTCAAGTTTGGTATATGACCTTTTCTACTCATCCGCAGGAGTTGGTGTTTGAATTTGCAATGGCTCTATGCCAAGACAAGAAAAGACCTCTTGCACCTGCTGTGGCATGGATAAGCCCCCCATTTTCATCTCTGCGTTACATTTCTGTTTCTCAGCATTGATGACAACTTGGGTCTGAAGGACTTTATTTTTTAAAGCGGAAGAGCGCGTGCTATTGATTCTTACTTTTAATCTTAGTGATGCAGATGCAGTGCATTTTTTCAACAGTCGAATTACATTACAGGGATGTGATCCCACTCTTGTTGGCGAGGCCATATAGGATACTGCAGTTTCTTTCACTTTGTAACTGGATATGTTCGATGGACGACTTGGCGTTACCTGGTTTGTCGTGTAATATTGCATCTCTTTTGCACGTTTCAAACAATGCCGTATGGCACATGCTAAGTACTACCAAAATGCATATGATGGCATTGTTTCCCTGACCACTTGAATGGAGGTCACCAAAAAAGTTCTGAACCTAAATAGATGTGATAGCAGTACCAGTGCAGAGAGAATTTCAGACACTGATTCATTAGTGAATCACATGGATATCTGTTACTTCAGACATCTGTTACAGTATGTTCCTGCTTACAATTTTCCAGTTTTGAACGTACTTGCGTGTGGGATCAAACACCTCCATGTGCCTAGGCTCAGCCAAGTAACCATAGAGTACCCGTTTAGGATTCCCTGTGTCGTCCAAGCGCACAAAATCAGTGCCATCTTTGATACTGTCTGGACCCAGGTGTCTCCATCGGGGTTTAACGGCCAGCCACTCAGTGTAGCCCCGGGCATTCATCTTGAATTGCTTGTGTAGGGTGGTTGCGTCAACCAAAGCCTGCCTGGAGGATGGGAACTCGACAAGTACTCGCCCCTTGTGCCCATTCTTCCCACAGATCGGCCTGAAGGTGTGATTTCCCTTGTGGGTCATTGCTACTGCAATCACAGTAGGCCCATCAGCAAGCAAGAAGTGGAGGGTCTGGAAAGCAGCAGTGGTATTTACTGAAGAGCATGTTCAATGAAATGGCTACATTTTAGCTGGATTGTATATGTGGACATCCCTGGTAGTTGACGTACCTTCGAGAACTTCGGTAAGTTCTGCCTCATCCACACCCTTCCATTGTCCATCGGGACCTTTCTCCGTGCGTGTGTTTTCCAGCACCAGTACTGGAGGCCATACCATTATGTCATCAGCTGGCTTTTTTGAGGACTTGTCAATTGATTTGTTGACATGATCTAATGCCACCATGTCAAAGTTCATGAGTTCGCAGATTGCTCGTGCGTAACCTCGGTGCTCGGCCATCTTGATCCTCTTCATGCTCTTGGCATGCGACACCAGTGCCTTGACATCTGGGACGCGTTTTATTTTCCTGAGAGAACAATTACCTTGTGGTACTCAGTACAGATTTTTATCTGCTGCAATCATGCTGATTCGATTCGATTCGATTCGATTTTGAGCTACATGAACTAAGTTAGGTGATTGGAATCTATAAGTCGGAGACCCAGCTAGCTCCCCCATCTACTTAATTAGTGGCTATTGTGCATACCATCATGCATCAATTTGGTAATACCATCTTACCCTCCGAGGTTGCAGACATCGCATGTTAGACGGTCTGCGGATTCAAATTCGTCTTTCCAGCTCTTATCATCTGCAAATAATCGTAAGTATCGAATGACAGCTCGTTCCTCCCGCTGACACGCCTCGTCATCGTAATCTTGGTCATTTGCACTCGTGCATACCGAGTCGAAGGAGCTTTCAGACTTTTCTGGAGCGGGTGTCACAGGGGCCTGATAGAGTGGGGATGGTTTCCAGGCAAGTGTCTTCTCACCCTTTGCACCTATGAGACACAACGGCGTAACATGAATTCAATAGCACCATGCACCGTGTCGGAAAGAAACAATACAACCCTTAGACGCACAGCTTGCCCTGTAGCTGTTTGAATAAAAAACGGTTTTTTATATTCCAGGATAATAGCACCTGTCTCTAACCTGTGGAGAGAGATGTTTTCTTAAGTTATAAAATCGATCTGTGGATTTCAGTATGGGTGATGTACCAATGGCGTTTTTATTTTTAGCTAATGCACACATAAGTAGCAGTTGATTGCTACGATTGTGTCTACGATTTTATTAAGAGACCCTGTTGACACTACGATTGTTACCATCTTCCAAGTGTAAGGGACGGGCGGACTTGACTTGACACCAATACTGCAGAACCGAACAGATGTCTAAGATGAAGGAACGGTTTTCACCTGGATGGATCAGATCCTGATCTGGTACAACAACAATGTCGCATTCTGGATTCCCATCGTGATTCTCCCTTGATTCCAGATTGTCACCGTCATCAATAAAGTCAGGAGGATCATATTGTATTCGACCTCCAAATTCGAATCTTGGCATCGCCCGGAGACCATGCCTGCTGTCAAAAGGGATTCCGCTTTGTCTTGTTCCACGACCATGAACCAAGCCTTCTAAATCACAGGGTTCCGGGGAAAGGGATACATCAGAGCTGTCAATTCTTTTGAGACGACCTGATACGGTAAGCGATGGGGTGGAGAGCTCCTGGGGCCTCGACTCTGCATCCGATTCTAACATGATTTTGTCACCTCGTAATGCAGGTCCTGCCCCTGGCGGACCAGCTGGGTTCAAGCAATCCCATTTTTCGACATTCCTCAAGCGCAATGTCTTGCGACTTGCAGGATCCATTGGGCCATGGGTAGGGGTGAATACGTCTTGTCCACAGATCCCAGAGCCTTCGTCAGATTTCGAGGTCGGGTTTTGACTTCTCCCTGCTCCATTCCTCCGTGTCGACCTGGCCCTTGACCTCGGGCCATCTCGTGACGAATGATGTCGATCAGACCTATCCTTGCGTTCATTCCGGTATCGATGCTCGCCGCGACTATTTCCTCTCTCCCTGTGCTCACCGTGCCCACTTCCTCGTTCTTTATGTTCGCCATGGCCATGACCATGACCGCCACCTCCCCGCTCTGGTTTTCTGTCGCTGCACTGTCGCGCCTTCTCGAGCTCGTTCCAGTTTCTGCCGCGACTAGGTGGGCGATTATTATTGTTGGGTGAATCAGTGGGCGGCGGCGTGTCCCAGGGCGAAACGAATATTTCAAGAGGCGATGATCTCTCTGCATGACCAGTGAAGCAGGTCAGTAGACAGCCTTTAGATGCTAGTAATTGGAAGCTTGGATACCGACCTTACAGCCAGCAGTCATTTCAGAAATGGAGCCCTAATTCACAGTTAGAGAAGGAATCATGGCGTCGATTGGAGTCGATCGTACCACAATGTCTTGCATCATCTCGTGGATTCTCAACCCTGCGAAGCTCGGATGGGTGCAGCTCGTGAAGGCGTGTTTCGACTGCAAGGCCATTACGCCCATCTCTGATACTTCCATAAAGCCGATCATATGATCTCAGATCAGCTGCAGTTGGATGTAAATCCTTCTTGTTCTTTGTTGCACCGGCGATATCAGTTTGCAATACCTTGGAGTCACAAGGATCAGTAGCTCCATATCTAACGTCGCTGCCTACTTCTCGTCCGTGTGGTTCGTGGGCTTTTGGCCTTTCTGGACCTGGACTTCAAAGCAACTTCGTCAAGATGCTAACAGTTCAAGTACTCTACCGCCTTGGAATGACAAAACGTTGAGAGCATGTGTAGACAAACAGGAGTGACCTAACTTTCACATTTGGGACGCAACAAACAGGGGTAAGCTGTTCTAAAGATCACATACCATCAAAAAAAAGATGTGTTGGATACTTTTTCGAAAGCCACTGCGAACATTCGGCCAGATCCTCGGACGAGCATGGGCGAGCGATGGGTGTTCCGGTGGGAGTTGCCAACGCGAATGCGAAGTGGGTGCTGTCGCCCAATCGGACTTTGTGTGCAATCAGCCCGAATTCACAGAGCACTTCCTTCAGTTTCCTCTTCCTCTCGAACCTCTTCATTGTCTCCTCGGGTGTCTCCATCATCATCCTTTTGTAATCCATTTTCCTTCTTCGTCCCCCTCAAAATCTACAGCAACCTAATGATCACCTCCGTATCCAGATTTTCATCGCTTCCATTCTGTCTCCCTGCTCCTCTTCATCCCTGCCCATCCCAACTACCAGATGCGTCAATACTCATCAATATCGCCTTTCTCATCTTACAATAGACTCAGACGCCTTTAATATGATATTCTCTAGAATATCCTGCACACTTGGTAATCTGTCATTAACTGTCGCACTCGTCACGCATTCAAAATATGTCAGTGTCGCTTATTTGGGACCCCAAGTAGTCAGATTGAAGAGGTCAGGGTCTATCCAAGTGGAAGTAAATGTCACGGCTCCCGAATTCCGCTAGACCATTTAAGTTTATTGTAGATGGATACAAAACAGGCATCTTTGCAACTGCACTTGCAAATGACCTATTGGAATTTATACAGAATCTTCAGAGCTTTTGTGTAAAATCTGCAATCCAGTGCCAATTGCTGCACCCGTCTTTCTGCCCCTCTGATATTTCTTTTCTCGTTTTATCTCCGGTATTCCACAGTGCTCACTTTCATGGATTACGGACATCATGCAACTGTGGAATGTCTGACAGGCAGTCAGAATCCAGGACAAGGAGTACGTAACGGGCGTTGTCACCAGGGACGCCCTGAACCCCTGCTGCAGTGAACCGTACTCCGACTTCCGAGTAACAAGCATTCATAATCAAGCATGTATTGTGGCAGGAATTTCTCTTTTCACAACTTACTGAGATCGAGACACTAATTATCTATTAGTTCACCATCATTCTGGTAATGATTCGAGCGATGTATTGCCCTTGAAAACACTGCCCTCATCCTGGACTACGTACTGCACCTTGATCTGACTTCGGATTCCAGATTTCAATGACTACAAGACATGAAGAGTTACCTGCGTACCGGCCTGCTTGAAGAGCCTGAGAAAGCGTGCAGGCAGGCTTTGGGGAAGACGGCGATGACAGAGCTTGACTGGTCTCGTCGCTTGACTGCAGCAGCAGCTCCTCATGAGAACCCATGGACTATCCCAGCAATGGTTCGGCTGTCTTGGTCACGCTCATTGGATGGGTCATGTACAAAAATCGTAACGGGAAATGGAAACTCTAACTGACGTCGTACACGGCAACACTGAGTATGAGTGTTTCAATGCAACCCGGGCCTTGGCTACCTCCAGGCACACAAATGTCGTGGGACAGCATGCACTGAAATTCGGGAGAGCAGTAAAACTCCTCTCGTGGGAAACGTGAGACTGCAACCACTCGATCTTTGTTCAGCCGGCCCCCAAAGCTAAGATCGTCTGTAGCTTTGCAGCCATGCTCCTCACACTACTCTGTTTCTGCAAGTGAGGTCTGAAGAGAGGAATCTAGGTCAGGAATCGGGAAGGTATATAACAAGAAATTATGGTGGCGCTGAGGTCGACGATGATCTCGCCGCTTCAATGGCATCCATCTGTAAGTACGTCAGGACGATGACGACGGATACTGAGGTTGTTGCAGGGCAGGTTGGAGTTTCTTGCAGGAAGCTGCCTTAGCCAGGGAAGGAGACGAAGGTGGTTGCAAAGAGACTGGGTCCATGGGCTTCCCTAGCTAACAGAGTATTGCCATCCATCCATCCAATTCTACCATCAATCGAGTCTCAACGACTCAACGTCTCATCCAGAGCATCTCACACGCATTTATTGCTGGCTGCAAAACCGAGGAGTCAGTGATGTCGCATGTGCAACGGAGAGAAGAAGAAAAAAAAAGGAAAAAAACAAACTAACAGCCCACTCAGATTGTAGTTATTTTCTGATGGGGCAGGTGCAAATATGGAATAATGCTTTCAAGGATGATGCCGACTACATTGAAGCCAGTATGATTCCGTTTGGGGGACCCTGTATGTATGTCACGAATATTCATTTATGAGTTTGAAATGTCACAATGATTAACTTAATTAAGAGTCAGTTTGTCAGTGGAAAAAATACCTTACGGATGCTTGCTTTTCATTTGTGCCAGGATAAGTTATGTGGAGATCGTTGGACGGATAGGAGTTGTCTGCATTGAGGAGCTCAAGAAGGGCACCGAGCAGGGCACCGAGGCCGGCAGAGAAGAATCCAGCACTACGGCGGAAGTTGATACGTCACGCTTGGTGGTGGATTATTATCGGAAGAAGCTTCTGTTACGGAAGGAATTGGAATCCAAGGACCGAAGTTGTGAGTGTCCTGCATTGCACTCTTCTTCTCACCAGTTGCTGGCCAATGACAAGTGGAGAATGATTACATGCCTGAATGAGCGTTATACTTTGAGGTATGAACCTCGCCGGTATTTTGATCATCATTGCATACTATTATATCGAATGTGGGGAGATCTGTACTTGTGTGGAAGGGCTGATTTTTGTGGGTAACTTTGGAGTAGGGATATACCTCACCTCCAGGTTAATAGAATGCCTTCATTTGGGAATGTTAGCCTTGGGATAGTTTTTGGCGTTCCGGGAGTTCAGTTAGGGCATGCATGTGATGTACTGCACAGAGCATATTCCAATGGGGGTGCTGGCTGTCCTTATATCATGCTTGAATTTGCATTGTAGAGATTCTGCTACGCTATGTAGGCGGCGCAACACATAAATGTCAAAGAAATAATAGAATTTCATGATCGTGTGGCCTTAAATCCTTAATGCATTAAATTGCGAAGATTTTCACCAGGATGATCCCTACCTTGCATACGAATGCAGGGTTATAATGAATAGGAATATTACAGATCACTATTAGTCAACTCGCCTGTTTCCATTTGTCCGGTTGCTAATTAGGGTTTGTGATCAGTGCGAGACAATGTTAAAAACTCGTAAAAGGATTACGATAAAACCGAGGATGACGTGTAGGCACTCCCGATCGTCGGCCAAATTATTGTTGAAGTACTTCGAGAATTAGATAGCGATCGATGTAAGTGTTTAAAAACAACCACAAAGCTCTCCTTCTCAAGCTAGCGTAGCTTCAATTCATATCGACATTGGAAGAGAAAGCCTGAGCTGTTATTTAGACTGAATTTCAGAAAGATGAAGAAGTATCAATCCTGCTATGACCATTTTGGTATAAAACAGGGTTTCAGTAAAATTACTGTTTCGGAACATTTGAGACAACATTATGAAAAGAGTGTTTTCCATGATTCATGGGGAGGTGACCATAGGTGGTTTCCTCATGATACTTAGGGAGGCCTTTGTATCTTCTTTGTGACCATAGGTATGCTTCCCCATAAATCATGGCGAAGTTTTTATTTGTAATGTTGTCTCAAAGTTCCAGAAATTCGTTTTAATTCAATGCATTGTAATTTTACAGAAACCCCTATTGTCAGCATCGTAATGTTATCGCAGAAGTGATTTGCATTTTGTTGCAGAGTGGATCAAGTCGATTTCTCAAGCCTCACCAGGAATTTAAGGAATCCAGTTCCCAATTGTCAAGAAACTTACATTGTGAATGCTTTTTGGTTTTTTTATGGAGCAGTGATTGTGAAGGCAAGCAATGGTCCTCGTTATGTAGTCGGCTGCCACAATAAGGAGAAGCTTGTTGCAGGTACCAGAGCGGCACTGAACATGACCACAC
This sequence comes from Antitrichia curtipendula, assembly GCA_951230915.1. Lineage (NCBI taxonomy): Eukaryota > Viridiplantae > Streptophyta > Bryopsida > Hypnales > Leucodontaceae > Antitrichia > Antitrichia curtipendula. The sequence goes on along the minus strand of OX579636.1, from coordinate 2,804,309 downwards.
TCATCATTATGCGAGCCCTTCCAAGAGAGGTAAATTTACTTATTTTCGAGCCCTGACTTAAGCTGGAAGAGTGACGTTTCCAAAATCCTCACAATTTCTTGCACCCTTCTTGTTTTCGGAGGGGATGATGTCGACATGACTGCGCCAGCATTTCATGTACTGATTTATTTTCTGATCATTTCAGCAATCATGATATCAATGAATTTTTTTTTCGAATTAAGTGGATTCAGTGGTGCATAGTATGCTCCACGAAGATCCTCGTAATGTAAGCTATGCAGCTGTTGGAGGTCTGACTGAAGAAATCCGTCAGTTACGAGATTCCATAGAACTACCGCTTGTGTATCCTGAACTCTTCCTTTGAGTTGGGACCAAAGGTATGGATTGGTGACATGAACCTACCTGCTACACCTTTACCCTACGTATAATAATATCATCAGATTTTCCTTGCGGACATTGAATAACGAATTGAAGGGTTGTGATAGCTAGCGTGCGTGATCTGCTGTTTGATTAGCCAGTCGTGCTTCTGCAGGGTGTGCTACTCTGTGGACCTCCAGGAACCGGAAAAACATTTTCTGGCTCGTGCAATTGCCAGCAATATTGACGCAAATTTGCTCAAGGGGCTTGAGAAAGTAGTTCTCTGTGCAACAAACGACAATTATTAAAATATATTCTCTTGCACCTTGCATCTAGAGTTTGTCATTGGCTGAAGCTAAGTTCCTCAAGTTTTCTGACGATCAACAATATACATGTATGTTATCTACAGGTTGTATCAAGTGCAATCGTGGACGAGTACATTGGAGACAGTGCAAGTTTGATTCGGGAGATCTTTGGGTATGCCCGTGATCACCAAGTTTGTCTCTCTCTCTCTTTCTCTCAAGATGAGTAGTTTCCCATGACCCAAATTCTACAGAAGATATTACCTCTTGCTTGCTTGATGCTGTCGTTGTACAGGTTATCAGTTGCATGAACTTACTCGGTTGCTCCCATGCAGAAAATGATGAGATTTTCCATTCTCTTGTTATAATGCTCTCATGCTTGAAGCCTTCCGCACGTTTAGATCAGTTATTAAAACTGACCGTAGTACCTAACGTGTCAATGATGTACTACGGTAAACTCATCAAGTGTTTTACGGTTCTCATGCATGTGTTGCGCTGGAGTAGCCGTGCATCATCTTCATGGATGAGATCGATGCCATTGGTGGTCGGTGATTTAGTAAACACAGGGCGCTTATTTCAGTCTTCGGTGTTCAATCCCCCGTGAGTCTCACTTTCTTCTGTGTATGCGTGATTGCCCGACACCTGTAAAAGTTTACAAAAGTTTACTAATTACAGTAATTTTGGACACGTGTTGCAATCACGCATACACAGAAGAAAGTGAGACTCACGGGGGATTGAACACCGAAGACTGAAATAAGCGCCCTGTGAAAGGTACAAGTGCAGACAGGCAAATTTAGCGTACATTGATGGAGCTCCTGAATCATCTTGATGGTTTCGATCAACTTGGCAAGGTAAATTTGGTCTCTGTACACATTATAATTGTCCTAAATCCTGAGTGGTCCAGTGTTACTCCTCACAATGTTCAGGCCAGGAGTGATTTTACACGAAGCTTTTGCCCGTCAAACATCAAAGAAAGACCAAATTTTTTTGAACAAGTCGGGAAATCTGGTAATTTGAAAACCAGTAGTATAGAAAACTCGTATTAAAAAATGCATGCAAATATTGAAGCAGCCAGTAAAAAAGCCAGTTGAGGTACTGTTGAAAACCAACGCTGATTGAGACGGCCAGGGTGAACTGACCCCCTCGCTCGGCCCTGCGGGCCGACCCTGTTTTCCGCACAAATTCTTTTTTGCAAATTTTGAATTCATATTTGGGATCAGAGACCCCTAATTAGTTTATAAACATCAATAATAATCCCTGGATCGGCCCAAAATAGGGGGCGTTTTTTTTACATGCACCCCTGGTAAGGCCGAGCGAGGGGGTCAATCCACCCCGATCGTTGAGACGACCTTGAGTTCCATAACTGCGTTGGTAGAAAATTTTTTTGGCCAGGTCGAAATGACCATGGCTACTCGTCGTCCAGATGTTCTAGACCCAGCCTTGTTACACCCAAGTCGATTGGGTCGGAAGATTGAAATTCTGTTGCCAAACGAGCAGGCCCGGACGGAACTCCTCAAATTCACGCAGCAAGCACAAGAAAGCACGGGTGAAGTAACTAGGAGGTCATCGTTAAGCGTGCTGAGGTATTTTATTTATTCTGAAACACTTTTTCTTGTTGATTTTCATAGGAGAATTCCAAAATGTCCATCTGTGGAATTCTTCAAAATTCCGATAGTCAATGTCCAGCGATGGATTCTTCGAAATTCTCATAGCCAATGTCCAGCGACGGATACACTACGAATGGAATTTGGACACAAAAGGAAATTTGTCCAATTTCCATTTTGTATTCCTCTTGTGCTTTTCTAGTGATCATTGAGATCGATGATCACCTCAGATCCGGGTGAGAAAGGGTTTGCTGTGGTGCTTTTTTGTTTCTGTCCTCGGAAAGAGACTAAGGTAACTACACCTAAAATCGCACAAATAAGCAATTCAGGATGGTTCCCATTATTATATTGGAAATCTTGAAAAGGGGATTCAAGATTCTCTTAGAATGCATTTTTTGAACACCGTATGAATAAACTATGAATTTTTAAAGTGCTGAAAATAGGTGTTCCTAAAAGCGATCGTAGACTCTCATGAATGGTGGGAATATATCTTAAGCAAGAATCTGTAGTGTGCGATTTTAGGAACAGTGCGATTTTAGGTGTAGTTACCTTATATGGCATGGACTCTATGGTTTCTGAATCCGAGTTTCCAAATCCCACCTACAACCGCATTCACAATGGACTACCCTGATTGGACTTTGAGTAGACATAGCCCCTCACGGTCACACCGTTATTGTTCTAATATGCGATTTCTTGTTCTTTGGGCTCTTGTGCAATTCACACAATATTATTGTCAGTGTCAATCGATTTCCACCTTTTAATTTGATATTGATTTATCCAGGGTTTATTTGTGCCGACTTGCGTAATGTATGCACGGAGGCAGGCATGTTCGCAATCCGAGCAATGCGAGACTATGTCGTTCAGGAGGACTTCATGAAGGTGCGACACTTGAGCCGGCATTCTTTCGAAGAGGTAAGTTACAGTCTTGGTCAAGGAACACCCGGTCTATGGAGAAAATGAACCATACTTGGACGTTTCAGGGGCTGGTGCTCCTTGAGCAGCACTCTTCCAGCTACTGTAGTATTCACAGAGTACAGCCATGGCCATACTGTACACTGAATTCATGCCATGCAAGAACTTGTTAATTATCTAATATAGAGTGCATTTTCACTCGACATTCTTTCTTGCTTTTGCTTCATTTTGACAGGCTGTGCGGAAATGCAACGACGCCGAAATGTTGGATCAAGTGCACATTATAATGCGGATTTCGGAAATGAGTACTAAGTAAAAAGGAGTCCAAAGCACTTAGTGTACAGATTACTTCGTTGTTGGTCGCGACCGACAAGCTAGATTTGGAGAATGTGTGGAAGCTTCGGTGGCTCTTGGATTTAGGTCTGACCGGTACAGTTGCTGAACCGCTCATCTTGCTCCTCCTGGCAACTGTAAAACTGTGCTCTAGAATTTAGGTGGGAAAAGTGACGGCATCTTGGGTGATGCTGTGTCTGACGTAACGACCACTCTGTCAGCAATGACGTTCCGAAACCCACCCACCCCAGTTCGCAGCAGAGAGCGCGCAATTGGATGGTTCCACTCTATACAGGGGGAACTGAATATCCTTTGATTTCCATAAGGGAATATTAGAAGTTCCCCTGCTGAATTTGCACTAGGAAAGGAGGGATCAGGGACAGCGGCCATCAGAGGAAATTAGTGGCACAAATTCTCCCTGTTGGCAAACTGTAAAGCGGGAACAGCAACCCAGCACCAGCGACAATCTCCCTGTGATACTCTGAATCCAAAGCCTGTGATTATCTCTTTCCAGACTCCAATCTTGAAAGGATAATTATTCACCAAGACTGTCAAGGTGTCGACCTTTCTGCGGCTGACTTGAAAAACAGGATAAATTGTTAAAATGTAACCAGAAGTACGACATACATGTAAGGTACAGAATGTGCAGGAGCTTATCCATCAGTACTACCGTATACAGGGAGAACTAAATTACGATGCAGGAGTTCTGGATATGCAGGAGCTCAGCTGCCTGGCCTGCAATCAACACGTCATCCCCAGCGGCCTTATCGTGTCAGGTGAAACTCCCCCTCACCAGACCCAGCGCAGTCCGTCCCTTTTTTCTGTAAACTACTGTGAACTGAAGCGCGCATTGCGTCCCTCGGTGCACGTCGAGACGTGGGACCCCAGTTTTCCAGGCTCGTCACTCTGACTACAGTATTAATTCGAAGTCTGCTAACTTAGACAGGTCGAGCTGGCCTGGCGAGCACCTCATTAAACCAACTACCGGCGGGGAATATCTAATGGCAAAACCTTGTGATCCGGAGCATTTCATGAATCCTACTGTGCATCGATCAGGATTGTCACGGTTTGACGGAGTCGAGACCCACGTTGCGGCGCTTCCGCTCGCAAGGCCAGAGTGAGCATGTGACGTCGACCGCCGACCAACACTTGGTTGGCTGGGCTTGATGAAATGAAGGGCCACTCGCTGCTGCAGGTTGTGGACGGAGCGGAGCAAGGTGGCGAGAAGGGATTGCGCAGCAAAGGGGGAGGGATGTGCGCACTGGACACGCGGGGACAGGCGAGCGAAGATCCTCGCGGACTGTCTGACTAACGAGGACGGCGGGTTGGTCTGTCTGACTGACTGATGACTGACTGAATAGGGCCCCGAGAGTTTCGTCCGGCGATTCCGCCGTGCATGGGGGAATGGCGGTGGCGTTGTCTGGCATGGATGGGCACGAAATTGCAGCTGCGGCCCCGGCAGACCCTTGCGTTTTGTTAAGATGAAGGCATAGGCTCTAAGTATATCAAACAACACAAATGAGCAAGAGAATACCTCTCCCCTGGTACAGGGAAGATGATAGTATCTATTATCCCAATTAGGTGTCCAACACCTAATCTTGGGTGGGGGTAAGGTGGAGAGCTTTAGATAACTAGTAGATCGCTCTATTTAATGACAGTTCATTGGGAGTACTGTCACCTGGAAGTAGCACTTACTATTCTAATTATGAGTTAGCCACTACTGCAACACTCCTCTTCGATCAATAGTTACCTCATTAACCCCTAAAGGACCAAACACCGTTTTTTGACAACATAGCGTTTTGGGGCAGCTCACCACAAATGGAATTTTTATTTTTTTTCTTTGAAATTTTTACACAAGATGTGCCCGAGGAGTAGCTTTAGGGCCCAACAATTTTCATAACTATTGACCACATGGTTAAAAAGTTATGGTATGATATGTAGTTTTCATTGTTCGGCGGGCAGCCCGGGCAGCAAAACAAAATTCTTTAAAAATCATTTTCTAGAGAAATAAAAATTTGAAATTGGTTCTCTAGATTTATGTGCACAAGGAAAACTTTGAATCATTCCACTTTGATTTATGAGATGAAAGTTATGAGGATTTTTAGTTGTGGGTAGTTTGCGGGTAGTTATGGAATCTCTACTCTAAAATAAACTTTGAAGTCCTTTATTTAACTCAATTTTCAATATTTTTGGAAAAAAATATAGACGCAAGGTGTAGATTGTTTATTACAACATTACAATCGTTTGGATTGGCATTTTTCAATTCCATAATTAAATCCTTAACAATTTAGTGTTTTGAATCATTTTCTACTTCTTTCTACTTACTATTTTTTTCCTATATATTGTACAATTCCAAATGATCTGAAATTTTTCAAGCATGTAGCTAACTTGCTTTGAAGAATGAATCCAAAGAGTAACCACCATTTTGGACATTTTTTCATACAAATGTGACCATGTGAACTGCAGCTGCCCGGTTTTTCGCAGGGACAAAGAAAGGATTTTTGTCACTTCAAATGCTAATATCTTGCAATCTACACGGTGGAAATTTCTGAAATTTTTTCCACATCTTCTCAAACTAGTTTACTAGAAGATCCTACGGTTACATGTGTCCAAAACTGTTTTTTTTCCAAAATTTGGTACTTGTACTAGAAATGGCAGTTTGGGAGCGTTTTTTTGTGAAAACATAGTCAAAAACCTTTAGGGGTTAAAAACTAATCTGTAATAAAAAAACTAAGTTAGGAAAAATCCCACAGACAGAAAAGAGTGTAACTTTTACTAAGGAACTATCTCATGCAACAAACGCATGCCTGCAATGTCAACATGTCAACATGTCTGCAATGTTGTGCTCTGATTATATCTTCTTGACTTCTATTTGTCCAGATTGAATGAGATCTTGGGTGAATCCAAATATCTATAGAGAAATGTGTTTGGTGCGGTCAGTTTTGATGAAGCTGGACGCCACTTGAGCTACACATGCAGCGTTGTCCTCAAAGATGATAGTTGGCTTGAAGTCTTGAGTAATTTTGCACTGCTCCATGATGATCTTGTTCATGTTCCTCAACCATACTGCTTCCCGGGTTGCCTCATGGAAAGCAATAAGTTCAGAGTGGTTCGAGGAAGTAGCAGTAACCATTAGAAGGGATTTGGAGCCAAGGGAAGGCCGTTTCAGGCCCGTTCCCCAATCTGTCCCCATGTTATGGGCTGTCAGAAAAATATATTTTCAAAAAAATAAAAAAATAAAAATAAAAATAAAAATTAAAAAATAAAATAAAATAAAATATATATATATATATATATATATATATATATATATATATTTACCCAAATTTCGTTTTTTTTTTTAAATTTTTTTAATTTTTAATTTTTTGAAAAATCTGATGTGGCCGAAGTTCGGCCATGTCACCCTGCTGTGGTGGCGCAGTTTCAGCAGTCAGGAACCGTGCATAACTTGTGGAGAACTCATGGGAACTCGCGGCCCTCCCTTGGCCCCAAATTCTCTCTAATGCTGTCTGCTTCATTGACTTCCACGAAATGGGGAGTTATTCTTCAAAAATATATATCCAGTTTGTGACTTTCCAGTACTCTCGTTGGATTTGAACCCTGCATCAACATAACCTGTGATATATGAGGTCCCTTCCTTGGTATAACAGAGTCCCACATCTTCTGTCCCCCGGAGGTATTGGAACAAGTGTTTGACACCGTTCCAATGACAAGCTGCCGGTTTCTGGCTATGATAAGCTAATACACTTGTAGCAAAAGAAATGTCAGGCCTAGTATATGTGGACAAGTAAAGGAGAGCTCCTACTGCTGCGAGGTACCGAGTTTTATCATGAAACTCCTCCTCCTCCTCGCGAGGACGGTAGGGGTCATCTAGAGTTTGACTTCGTCTTATCATGGGGGTGGAAAGAGGGCTAGCTTGGTCCATCTATAATTTCTTGAGAAGCCTTTGGGTATAGGCGGTTTGATGGAGAAAGATACTTCCATCTAGTAAGTGAGTCACTTCAAGGCCAAGGCAGAAAGAAGTTTGTCCTAACAACTTCATCTCAATCTGAGTGGTTAGAAGATTCATAGCATGATTACAGGTAGATAGGGTGCCTACTAGATTGAGGTCATTTACATAGACAACAATCACTACAAAGCCTATGTTATTCTTAAGTGTAAAGATGCAAGGTAGGGATGGATCATTTTTGAACTTGTGGTGGAGTAGGAAGTTCCGAAGGTGTTTGCACCACATTCTACCTGTTTGTTTAAGGCCGTAAAGAGCTTTCTGAATTTTCAGACCAGAATAGAATTCCGGATTGTCATCTAATGGGATCTTGTCAAGAAAATCAGGTGCTGGTCTGATATAGATGGTGGCATCTAGGGGACCATAGAGGTAGGCTGTAACAATATCTAGCAAATGAGTTTCTAATCCAAGTTGAGCAGCCATCGCGAGATAATATCTAAATGTCACGGAATCCATAACAGGAGAATATGTAAAGTCATAATCAAGACCAGGACGTTGGATAAAACCTTGGGCAACTAATCAGACTTTGTATCTAATAACATGTCCCTAAGCATTCCTCTTCTTAGTGAAGATTAGCTTAAAACCAACGGGTTTAGTAGGAAGTTTTGTATCTAGGGGCCCAAAGACTTTGTGTTTTCTGAGAGATGAGTACTCAACTTGTAAGGCATCAGACCATTGAGGCCAATCAGATCTAGATTTTGCTTCAGCTAGGGTGATTGGATCAGAATCTGAAGTGAGAATCCGAGTGATAAAGGTAATCACAGAGGTTGTTTCACTTGGGGTACAAGAAAACGACGGATCCGGATGAGAATCGGGAGAAAGATCACTATGAAGACTAAGAGGATCAGGTTTTGACTATTTGGATGAAGATACTAACTGAGCTGGTTTCCTCTTCTCGGGAAGAACACTAATTGATGGCTGGTCGACTCCAGGAAGTGGATTACAAGTAATCCTTAAAGTATTAGTGAAACCATCCGGGAGCTTTTCAGCTAGGGATTTCAAATTAAGAAGTTTCTGTACTTCAAAGTCTACTAGGGCAGTTCTAGGGGTTGGATTAAGAGTGAATATTTCGGGTGACCAGAATTCTAAAGCAGAATTGGATTTGGAATTAGAGATCAAAGGAAAATGGGTTTCTTCAAAATGGCAGTTTTGGAACCGGGCTCTATGCAGAGTTCTAGTGGAAGGGGAGATATAGCAAATGATACTAGTGGAATCAAATCCTACGTATATTCCTTCTTGTCGGTGGCTACCAATTGTTTTCCTCTATGGTTTAGCTACGGGAACGCATACTCTACATCCAAAAGTTCTAAAATGAGAAACGTTAGGAACTTGTCCCGAAAGTAACTCTAAAGGGGAATGATCATTAAGGAGAATAGGACGGAACCTAAGGAGAGTAGCAGCATGAAGAACGGCATGTCCCCCATAATGTAGGGGGTAGATTTGCATGTAGCAAAAGCAGCCGTGGAATGAGCTGAATTTTCTTAATGAATGCTTCAGCTAAGCCATTTTGGGAGTGTTCATATGGAACCGAATAGGTCAAGGTAATCCCAGAGGCTACACAATAATCTTCAAAGTGTCGTGACCAAAACTTCTGGGCATTATCCATCCTCAAAGTTTTCACAGGGTAGTCCAGATAATGAGCCCAATACTTAATTTAGCATAGCTAACAGTTTGGAAAAAAACATATTTCTGGTACTAAGCAATGATACCTCAGAATGAATCCCGGATGCATCAACGAGGACTAAAAAATATCTGAAAGGTCCAGAAATAGGGGTAATAGATCTGCAAACATCACCTTGTAAACGCTGTAGCTTTGGTGGAAGCTCCGTTGGTAGTATCTACCTCGAGGGGCACTTGATTAGCTTTCCTTGGAAACAAGCAACGCACTCCCCTACCTTGTGAGTGTCGCTGGCGCAAATGTTATGGCGTGCTAGCAACGGCAACATACGCCTGAACATTGTAGTTCTAGGATGCCCCAACTTGCTGTGCCATAATCCAGTCTTAGTTGGAATCATGACAAAGAAAGTAGAGCCGAAGGGTTGCTCAATTCCAGTAGCTTGATGCATCAAAGTCAGTCCGGTAGTACCGCTCATGTGAATTGCATATAGGCCTTTGGCTCCTGCACGTGCAATGGCAAGGAATCTTTGCCCTTGCCTGAGTTCCAGAACCTCTTCACCATTCCTCATTGCGGTAAGAACGTGGACTCTGTTTGCCCGCAGGTCCCGGTAGCTAATTAGGCTTTGGGGGGCTGACGGAGCATACATTACTTTCGCAATTTTGAGGGGGGTCCCCCTAGGCAAAATCAAAGTTGCATGGCCCTCACGGAACATCATGTCCCGTTTTCCTGCAATGGTGGTAATGCCACAAACTTGCCAGGAATCGGCTAGGTTGGAGAAGTCAAAATACTTCTGATCCCGCAAGATCGTATGCATGGTGGCACTATCCAATAGAGCTACATCAAGTTGATCTACGGATTGTATCGTGTTCACCATATAATTTTCTAAGTAGTCTCATCAATCGAGGGGGCATCAAGGGTATGGACCTCTCTCTACCCAGCCTTAAGCTATTGCAGCTCCTTGTAAATCTTCAAAAGGTAATCGGAAGCTCTACAGTCCTTAGCAATGTGCCCAACCCTACCGCACTTGTGACATGTCCGAGTATCATGAGACTTAACAGCAGATTTTGAATCAATTGACTTTAAATAGGTTTGTCAGAGATTTTGGACTTATCTCTAGGTTTTGAGGAAGACTGTTGCTTCTAATGTTGCTTCCACCGTTGTTGTGTCTTCATATTCCGTGGCCTACGTGTTGGTATCTCCACCGTGTGTACTTCCTTAGTAGGCTTGGATTCAGCATTCTTCAAGAGAAGTTGATGTTGCTTTTCCGCAAGCAAAAGATAAGACATCAACTGAGAGTGAGTGTTAAACTTCATATTGCGGTATTGTTGTGCTAAAAGAGCAGAAGTAGGAGAGAAGGTGGATAGAGTCTAATCAATGAGTTCCTTATCGAAAATTGTCTCTCCACATAAGCGCAACTGGGCAGTGATCCGGTGTAGCTCTGCGTTGAACGCCAAAAGGTCAGAAAAATCCAAGACACCCAAATGAATCCAATTGTTGCGGGCTTGAGGAAGAAAAATTGTCTTCTCATGGTGAAATTTGGCCTCGAGCTGCTTCCACAATTTGGCTGGATGATCAACTTGAATGTACTGTTGTCAAAAGGAGAAGTCTAAGTGCCGCCTCAAAACAAGAAGCGCCTTCCACTTGAAAGATGATGGTTCCAAATCAAGCAAATCGCCCATTGTTCTCATCAAGGTACCATCCAATCCCTCCGCACACAGATAAGATTTGGCATCAATGCTCCACTCCAAGTAATTGCTTCCGTCAGCTTCCAACGCCTCAAAAAGCAACAGTTGAACACGTGCTTTTTCTTCCGTGGGACGTTTTGCTACAGGCATCGCCATCGATAGAGAAAACTAGGGCGGGAAGGCTATAAAGACAAGGGAGAATGAAAACTAAAATAAACAATTGAAAGATCAAAGAGAGTCTTGTGTTGATAACGTATTAAGATGAAGGCACAGGCTCTAAGTATATCAAACAACACAAATGAGCAAGAGAATACTTCTCCCCTAGTACAGGGAAGATGATAGTATCTATTATCCCAATTAGGTGTCCAACACCTAATCTTGGGTGTGGATAAGGTGGAGAGCTTCAAGTAACTAGTAGATCACTCTATTTAATGACAGTTCACTGGGAGTATTGTCACCTCGAAGTAGCACTTACTATTCTAATTATGAGTTAGCCACTACTTCAACACGTTTGGTGCCGTCGGGGCCCTCTCGGCCTGGAATTGAAGCCTAAACCCTAGACCCTAAACAGTCGGTACTAGCACTACCAGAAAAGGGTGTTGTTTTATACACTTTTCCTACACTTTTTTGATACTTTTTTTCCTACACTAAAGTATCGAAATGATTGTCGAAAATTTTTACCAACATTTTAGTGTAGGAAAAAAGTATCAAAAATTTATAATGTGGAAAAGAATGTTGAAACAAATGTCAAAATTTTATAATGTGGAAAAGAGTGTTGGAACAAATGTCAAAAACAAAGTATTTTACTTTGAAAATTCATAACTAACTCCACAAAGGCCCCAAAATACAAAACAACTTGGGTTTGATTTAGCTTCTTCTTGCCCTTCAAGGAAATTTTAAATAAAATTCTTTTTGAAGGGTTGTACACCTTGAAAAAAGAAGATCAAAAATACAAGAATTGCTAAATATGCATGTCCTCTCATATAAGTTCTAAACAAAAACTCCAATTGCACATGTGTTGTAAGATGCTAAGAATTCCCACAACAAACTGGAGGTGAGGGGTTCAAATCTCATCGCTTGCGTATTGAGAATCATTTTGTTTTTTGTTAGATTTCTTCAATAGATTCCTATGTCAATTTTCGAACACTTTCAACTTGCTTAAGTTGTAAAATAATTATATGGTTTCATGAAAATCTTGAGCAAAAAATGGTGTCTTTAGAAATAATTATTAAAGCTTCGTTTTTTAAGTTCAAGCATTACACTCTAACAATTGGTTGTTTGCTTTACTTTAAAAATTTAGAGAGATATACTTCAAGTCTTCAACAAGTTAGAAACAAGATCCAAATATGAAATCCATAATTTTAATATATTTAACATTGTGTTTAGAATATATTTTTGTAAGGGAGTTATGACCTTCAAAGATGATGGAATCTTAGAGAAGAAGGGACATTTCTCAAATGGATTTTTGAGTATGAAATTTAACTTTCCAACTTTTTTTAGTTCAAAGGTTTAAAATGAAGTTATTCTATTATGCCTACATGAGGTCTAAAACTCTACTTCAAATACAATTCTTGCTTTAATTTGACTTAACTATGAACAGTTGAGCTCCTCCTGATTCTAATTTCCATATCTTATATTATTTGTTTTACTTCCTACCACCCCATACGTATAAAAAAAAAAGCTTGTTTTAACAATTCAAAACACAAATCATGATGTCTTTTAAAACAATGTGGGAAAATTCAAATGTTGAAATCAATGATCTCAATGAATTGAATGCTATTTTGTTTAAAAGTCATATTTAAAAAATACTTATTTTGCTTGTGACCCTAGCATGCAACTGCAACCCAGACAACCAACTAAGTGTACTTCATTTTTATGACAATTTTTGATAAGTGTCCCTTTAGTTCGTGATTGTTTGTAAAATATTCCACATCATTATGTTCAAAGGAAGGCAATACTAATGACTACTACTAAATGTTGTATGGGACAAATAAGAAATCCTTATGTTTTTCTCACATCTAAATTCACCATATAGATCCTAAGATTTGGGTGAACCACCACCCTCACTTGTCCCCTTGAAGTCAATCCAAAGATGTATGTAAAATAAAAGATCCCCTATTTTGTGCTTGATTAACCCATAAATGATGTCGAAGATTAGTTTTCCAGCCAATGAATGATAAAGAATCTTTTCATGTAGGACAAAAGTGCAACTATTCATCCTCCAAATTTTGTGTGAAAAGGGAAAGTCTTCTACAATAGTTTGTCTTCCAATGAGTACTTTTGCATTTTTTTAAGTCAACAATTCACATATTACCAAATCAGATGATTTCTACGGTGACTGGTTCGTCATTTATACGTTAATTTATCTTGTACACCTCTCCTTGGTAAATTGGAGCCTCTAATTGGAGATATGAAATTAAAATTTTCAAATTTTGTCATGAGTGGCAAATAAAAAAATTCTGCGTTTTCCCTCAGGGACACGGACGAGGGAGGGGGGCGGTCAGTTCCCCTCGGTCAGGCCCAGTTCCTAGGACGGGTTTAGCGGCGGCCTGCAAAGGATAGAGGCAAGTCAGGCAACTCATGCAAGGGACTGAAGTATTTTGGGGTTCGGGTTGGGCGGTGGGAAAGTGGCCGTGCGTATGAACTACAGTCGGGACTCGGGAACTACGGCATCTTCCTTCCGGCAGTCAGCCCCCCGTTTCGGGTTGACGGGGTGATTCACGTTGCCGCGCCCGTAGTTCCCATTTGGACTGCAATCCCCGAACGTAGGTCGTTTGGAAGCCATAAATGACCTGCCCTTGACTCTTTGACTCCCTGGGACTGAGGCAGGAAGTCAGACTGGCTCCTCACTGGCCGCAGCCAGAGGTCAGAGTACCGGACCGCCAGAGGGGAGGAAACCGCCCCGGAAACCGTTGGGAATCTCATGCGACGGACACTCCAATCCTGGACTTCTGGTTGCTTCCCTTTGCTTGCAAGCCAAGCCAAGCCAAGCCAAGCATGCTGGGAGTCTGGGACTGACACGCAAATGCATGCGAAAGGAGCTGAGGGACTGCGCCCCGTCTCCTGCCAGTGGGGAATCTGGCCACTGGGGCTGGCGTCGGGTGTGTCGGAGTTCGGAGCGTGTCAGGAGTTTAGGTTATTGGGCAGCTCGGTTGGAAGCAGCCCTGGCCTGGCCTGGCTCGGCTCCACAACCTCAGGATTGTAGGACCTAGAACTCTAGAACTCTAGAAACTTCGTACTGCTCTGGCGGGTGGAAATGCATTAACCTTCAAGCCCGGGGTACCCGACCTGAGAGACACATGTGTGTCAGGCAGATATTCACAAGAAATGGGAACAGTCATCAGTCAGGGTCGCAGGGATAGAAGGTATGGCTCTCCGGAGTACAGCAGATGCTTGGCAGGGGCTCAATATCAAAGTACTCAGTGTTGACAAAATCAAGGCTTAGGTACTCTAAGGTTTGGGTATCTTAAATCATGGCTATTGAACATCATGTCGTACTCGAACGCACTTCGCACTCAAACTAAATTGCAGAAAAAAAGAAAAAAGAAATGTCTAGAAATAGTCCATTGATCATTTATCATTCATTTGGTGAGTATGAAGGGTGAAGAAGTTGCTTTTATAGAGAAATGCATTGTTCAACATGAGATAATTTGGAGTTAGTTCATTGTCAAATGAGTGAAGGTACATAATTCATATAGGTCGTTAACCCCTAAAGGACCAACATGCGTTTTGGGGCAGTAGAGAAAATTTGGGCAGGTACTTGTGATTGAAGATTTTTATATTTTTGGCTGAAATTTTTATAGAACTTTCGCACGAGGAATATCTTTCATATGCACTAAATTTCATGACATTTGGAAATACAAGTCAAAAGCTATGGCCTAATATGTTACTTTTGTTTCAGGCAAGGTAGGCTGGGCAGATTTTTTTAAATCATTTTTTTCAGAAACAAAAATTTGAAATTGGTTTTCTGGAGTTATATATATGTGAAAAGCTTTGAATCATTCAATTTTGACCAATGAGTCAAAAGTTATGAGGAATTTTAGTTTGTGGGTAGTTATGGATTCTCTACTCTAAAATAAACTTTGAAGTTCTTTATCTTACTTAATTTTCAATATTTTTGGAAAAAAATAAAACCATAGGATGTAGGTTGTTTATTGCAATATTTTAACCCTTGGGATTGGCATTTTTCAATTTCATAAATAAATTCTTAACAATTTTGTATTTTGAATCATCTTCTACTTTGTTCTACTTACTATTTTAATCCTATATGTTGTACAATTCCAAATGATGCAAAAAATTTCAAGCATGTAGACAAGTTATCTACAAAAATGAAACCAAAGAAGCACCACCATTTTGGACATATTTTCATAGAAAAGTGAGCTTGTGAAGTGCAGCTGCCCTATTTCTTGCAAGGCCAAAAAAATGATTTTAATGAATTTTAATGCTTATATCTTGCAATCCGCGGGGGAGGGGGGGGCATCTGAAATTTTTACCACATGTTCTCAAGTCAGCATACTACAAGATCCTACGGTTATATGTGTCAAAAAAAAAATTCCCAAAATTTGGTACTTGTACTAAAAATGGCAGTTCTTGAGTGTTTTTAGTGAAATCATAGTCATGGAACTTTAGGGGTTAATTTTACCACTACCCCACTTGCATAAAGAGCCTTTCTTTTCATCATTCAACTCACAAAATTAAGTAAGTGGCTATTGGAGCTAGTTGCTTTTGGCTACTAGTTTTGAAAGCCAATTAATTTTGGAAACAAATTAAGTTAATTTTTGTTTCAAGTAAGCCAAATGAAGTGACTTCTAAAGCTAGTTGCATTGGACAACTAGCTTTAATAGCCACTTAATTTGGCTTATTTGAAACAAAAATTAACTTAATTTGGATTAATTGAAACAACTGTCACTTAATCATTGGTTGTATTAGTAAACACTTCGGATACATTTTATAGTTGCAAAAATAGTCATAGTTTGGCTATTTTTGCAAAAGTTAGACCAATTGACAATGCACTTTGGACCCTTTTCATAGCCTCCCTACCCATTGTTTAATCCCTAAAGGACCATGTCAAATCGGGGGACAAATGGGATTTCGGGCAGGTACCTGCAGGCTGAATTTTTGTTGTGATTTTTTGAATTTTTTTTTGAAGATAGAAAAATTGATTAGCTTTCTGGGAATATAATTTTTTTCATAATTGGTGCCCGGGAACAAAAGTTATGACTAAATAAGCTCAAAACAGGGGATAGGGGGCACTCGGGGAGGTTACTTAGTTCTACTACAACAAACCACGTGCGAACAAGTGATTTCTAATAAACTATAATTTCAACCTAAAATTTTGACCATTGTTTAATAATGACTATAGATTTCTATTGCCAAAATTTCAAACCCAAATAAGATATGAAATGATTTCTAGAAGAGGTTGAAAATGAACTAAAATGGCATGTTTTTCAACTAAAAAAATTATAGAGAACACATTTAGATGACCATTGAATCAATATTCAACTCAAAATGAGCTTTCAATAGAGAGTTATTTAAGGAATTTTTTGTTCATTTTTTAGACAATTTTCCCTTATATAATATAGGGGTGTGAAAGTTATTTTTCAGTTCTATAGTGTATCTTTTTACTTCAAAAATTTGTAACTAATTATCATTAACAAATAAAAATATCAATAATTCAAAACATAAACTTTCAAAGTAGAAAAATATATTCATATTTTTTTAATTTTGTTTTATTTAAAATTCAAAAAGTAAATAGGGGGTTCAAAATTTTGATCGCACGTGGTTTCTAATGGACACTCTAAGTGACCTCCCCGAGAGGGGGCAGCAAAAAAAATTTGCAAATTTTTTTTTTTTTTTTCTAATTTTTTTTTCTTATAGATTATATTTTTTTCTATCTCAAAAGCTTTGATCATTTCATTTGGATTTGTTATGAGAAAGTTATGGACAATCTTGTTTTTCGAGCACTTAGAGCATCTTCCTGAAAAAATAACTTGTAGGATTCATTTCTGAATGCAATTTTTATAATTTTTCAAAAAAAAAAGTTCCACAAGGTTTAGTTTTATTGCTAGAACAATCTCACCATTGGGATTAGTATTTTTTAATTCCATATAAAAGATATTAATATTTTAGATTTTTTTTCTATCTTGTACCTACTTCTACTTAACAATTTTTTTAATAATGAAAAGTAAGTTTTTTTGGATTTTTTTTGTCCCTTAGACTCTCAACTCAATTCTCCACTATAAAGATTAAAAGCTCAAAACTCTGTAGTGCAAAACATTTAAGTTAAAAATGTTCAAAGTCCTTAAATCTAGTCCCGCAATGTGCTGAAAAACTTGTTTTTTCACTTTAAACGCAGATATCTTGCAATCTGTGCGGTCAAAAATTCAGAAATTTTTTCCACACATTTTCATACTAGTTAGGTATAAGATCCTATGGTTAGATGTGGAAAAAGAACAATTTTCAATTTTTTTTACTCTTCGCTAAAGAAATGGCAGTTTTGAGTGTTTTTTGGCAGAAAAATGGCCTTGGTCCTTTAGGGGTTAATAGTTTGGTTTATCTCTTTGAAGCAACCCTCTCAAGGCCTAAGATTTCTTCTAATGGGTTGCTAAACCTTGATCACTTTGATGACCAATTTTTGGACAATGAACAGATTTGTATTGTTGTTTTTTCCTCATTGTTGCTTGGATGAAAGTCATTATAATTTGTGGATACACTTTATCAAGTTCTTATCCTATCTATTGGTTGGATTTGGTAATATTAGAATACATATTTTTCTAAAATTACAAATGTGGAAGTATGTCAAGTAGTTAACCAAGCCAAAATTGCATTCACACTATTGCAAAATTGGATTTACAAGAATAAGGTCATAGACGTAAAGAATACAGAAATTTCAAAAAATCACCATGCCAAAAGAACCTCCTTTGAAATCCATTCCAACAAGTTCAACTCCCAAAATGATAATATTTTGCATTGTAATCAAATTTTAAAGGAATTTTAAATTTTTCCTTTCAAAATTTCTTGAAGAAAATATTGGGGATACTATTGGTGAATCTAACCGTGTGGATGGATTCTGAAATTCAAAATCTACAACTTTCATTTGCATATCAATTCCAAAATAGTATTTTATAATGATTTTTTCCAAATTGTCATTTTTGGAAAAGACTCTGGGCATTTTAGGGATTAAACCATTGCAAAGTGGGATAAAACTCAAATTTAACCCTAGAAGGATGCATATCCTTTGTAATCAAGATCATCACCAAAATACTTCAATTAGTGAACCAATAGATGCAATTTTTTGAAGATAACCATAAGACCTTTTAGGTGTACATTGTTCTTCAATAGGTTTAACATTGTGGTTTACATAATTCTTTGATAATTATCCCCTAAAGGACCAACATGCCTTTTGGGGATGTAAAGAAATTTTGGCAGATACCTGTGGTTGGAGATTTTTATATTTTTGGCTGAAATTTTTAATAAAAGTTGTGCACGAGGAATATCTTTCATATGCACTAAATTTCATGACATTTGGAAATACAAGTCAAAAGTTATGGCCTAATATGTTACTTTTTTTCCAAACCAGGCAGTCTTGGCAGATTTAAAAAATCACTTTTTTCAGAAACAAAAATTTGAAATTCGTTTTCTAGAGTTATATATACATGGAAAGCTTTTAATTGTTCCATTTTGACCAATGAGTCAAAAGTTATGAGGAATTTTAGATTGCAAGCAGTTATGGAATTTATGCTCTAAAATAAACTTTGAAGTCTTTTATCTTACTCAATTTTCAATATTTTTTGAAAAAAACAAAATCTTAGGATGTAGATTGTTTAATACAACATTTCAACCATTGGGATTGGCATTTTTCAGTTCCATACCTAAATTCTTAACAATTTTGTATTTTGAATCATTCTCTACTTTGTTCTACTTACTATTTTTATCCTATATGTTGTACAATTCCAAATGATGTGAAATTTTTTCAACATGTAGCCAACTTGTCTAGAAAAAAGAATCCAAAGAAGCACCACCATTAGACATTTTTCCATAGAAAAGTGAGCTTCTGAAGTGCAGCTGCCCATTTTTTCGCAAGGTCAAAAAAATGATTTCCGTGATTTTGAATGCTTATATCTTGCAATCCACGCGGTGGAAATTTCTGAAATTTCTACCACATGTTCTCAAGTTAACGTACTACAAGATCTTACAGTTAGATGTGTCAAAAAAAAGTTTTTTCCAAAAATTTGGTACTTGTACTAAAAATGGCAGTTTTTGAGCATTTTCAATGAAAACATAGTCAGGGAACTTCATGGGTTAAAATATTTTGACAAAAGCTTTGTTAAAGTTTAGCTATAATTGATAAGGGTAGTATGTACACCTATTATGGACAAGAACTAATTGGTTCACCCAATTGCGTCACAACTAAGAGCCTTATTTATGTTGATGTGAAGACCTTGGTGTCATCTAGATTCTCCGGCTTTTTTCAATTTTTGTAGGCATCACAAGTTGCAATCTTTAGTGGAATGATGAAACTATTTTTTATAAATTTTGAATCCAATAAGTTGAAGTATGTAATGGAGAAATATGGTTAATATTTTGTAAGACAATGGATCTAAAAATTTCCTTGATGTCACTGAAAACCCCAAGTTTATAAACTTCAATCACCTGCTATAATATGTGCACTTTAAATAAAAATGAGGATAATGGTTTATTAGTAGTCTGTTATTTTAAGATTTTCACAAGCTATCAATCACATGATTCGATCAAAAAATTAACAAAAAAACTCAATAAAACAAAGTGTTGTTGGATATCCATGCAATTAGTTTACAAATTTGTCATGCACTTTCAATTATTTACTTTCTATGATTTTATGCTTCAAAATATATATGATGTAGTATATCTCATTAGAAGCACATTTACATTTGCCTCCCAATTAACAGTCTTTCAATAAGTTTTTGTTAAGAATTGAGAACAAAAATTTAATTTGAAAGTTTGCATGATTAAGGTAACTACACTAAATTTCGACCACTTTCTAGAATTATACAATGTAGATTCTTACCTAAAATGTACTTTCACTATTCATGAGTGTCTATGGCTAGTTGCCCTAAGCCCTATTCTCAGTACTAAAAAAACTTCTAGTTTATTCACAAGGTGTCCCAAAAAAATGCATTCTAAGAGAATCTAAAATCCCTTTTTGACTACCAACAAGACCCCACAAAAAAAATTTCAACATAATACTAGAAACCATGCTGAATTGCTTATTTGTGCAATTTTAGGTGTAGTTATCTTATGCCATCTAGTTGCCAACTTATTCTTGCCATTTCAATGTAATGGTTAATCCTTAAAGGAGGGTGTCGGTTAGAGAGGCCTTGCTTTGAAAAAACGCGGGGTTTCTAACTACAATTAGATGTGTCTCAAAAAATGAAGGATCTTGTAATCATAAAACTCACAAACATAATGATAAAACTCCATACAATATCATTTAGACCGACATATTATCATATGCCCATATAACCCCTATAAAATGCCGTATGGTCCCAAAATATTTCACATATTTGTAGAAAAATAGAAGAAGTTGCATATAAATCGCATAGACTTCTTTTGAAGAAGTAACCGATACAAAAATGAATATCACAGTCGCTCTACAACTCCAAAATGGGTGTGTGTTATCTGTTTGAAAAGTTGACACAAATATCTACAAATCCTACAAATTTCACTCAAAACTAAGATATTTTTCGACTTTTATAGCCTATCAAAGTTCACTCTCTCCAACTCACTATTCTTCTCTCAAGCTCAAAACTTCCACATACCAACTTCAAATTAAGATAATGATAGCTTTTTGAAAATCTATCATCCAAAAACATAAACACTCAAAATAGCAACAACAAAAATCTTCTCATCAAATAGTTATGAGCCCTGGAAGTTTCTACCCCCACTCTCCATGACAATTATCCTTATTTTTACCTCCTCATGCATAACTTTCACATAAAAACTCCAAATTGAGTGAATGATAGGTTTTTGGACCCACAAAAACAAGATGAATAACTTCACAAAAATTTCATTGCAAACCTTCTCTTGTACAATCTACTATGGCTCTCCAAAGACACGATTCTTCCAAGCTAACTATAAGAAAGAAGAAGAAGACCCTCTACCTTATCTTCCACCTCATCCTCCATCCAATCCACCTAAGCAAGTAGATTTTAGCCCCTAAAATGTCACATGAACCACAATTCATCCATTGTCCATCCATTTTTTTCCATAATTCTATCCTTATTTCCTACGTGGCCTTCAAATCCTTTAAAAGCTTCAAAAAAAGTAAAACAAACTTCACCTTTCCAACTAACTACTTCAAATACATCAACAAAGTTTAAAATGCCTTTAATTATAGAAATAAAAGAACTAATGCTAAATATTTGTCTAGTAGAGGTAAAAAAGGTAGAGTCCACTCCATCTAGATCTTCAGACTTCCCGAAAAATCATTTAATTTGACAACAAATATATGTTTTTTACGTAATGAACAAATGTACAATGCAAAAACGGACTTGTGACCATGGAAGTTATCTCCTTTGGCATTGTGTGAATAGTTGGTTAAAAAAAAAATCTAAAACACTCATTGAAAGTCAAACTATGATATAAGACCTCTCCTTTTCATGCAAAATTCCAAAGATAAATAGTTGCACTTCTATCCTACACACAAGGATTCTCTATCATTCATCAACCAAGAAAATGGCCGCAGTGTCGTTTATTGGTCAAGCTCCGTTATCATATGTTTGGACTGGATCCTGAAGTCATTCAATACTTTCAGTTGGTGTCAAAATGCAATATCTCCGTCACATTCCAACAGGTTGCAACCAACTAAAAGACAGCATTTGTGACTTCCTGACAATCTTCATTTCTTTGAAGTGTCAATCTGGTTGTAGTGAGTTAACATCTGACTTTTCCATCATGAAGTTGGCACATTTCTGGTCCGTAAGTTAGAATGAAATACAAAGCAGGACAAACATCAATCAACCATAACTCTACTGCACCAGCGTGGTAGCGAGACTTGAGGAATCTAAATCTTAGATTGCCCAAATTCCTGACAGAAGAGTCAGAGCCAGAGCAGTTTCAGGAGCAAAAATCCTCTGACAAATTCCAATCTCAAGCAGACAAGCACCACCTATCATACGACAAGTTAAGTTAAAGTTAGAGCAGTACTTTTCATGGAAGGCCCACAGGCACGCGTAACTTATTAATCGGTATTCATGTCTCAACCGACTCCTCGACTCCCCGATCCCGTTGAAACTGCCCAGTAAGTTAACTGAACTCAAAGCTGACAACTACTGTACCAGTGGAACTCCGTCAGGCAGAAAATTCCTGAAATATCCAGGAAATCGACAACCGTGTGTACCTTATGTGCCAACAAACAAATGTGTGGCGTGCAGTTCAAGTAAGCTTCAACATGAATCAATGGAGGTCTGCACATAGACACGGCAAACCCGGCAAACCCTAGCTGCTGCAAGAGAGCGAGCGAAACAACTGGGTTCTTCTTGGAACGGACCGGCATTGCCTGAGCTAGAGTTTGTTCGATCATTCTGTCAGACAAGGTCCCACAACAAATTAAGTTCAGTGGACCCAAACTGATCGATTATGTACCTCTTTCAAGGGTCTACTAGACTCATTAGAACTGCAGTAAGTTGCTGGAGGTCTTATAGATTCTGTTGCTTGCCTTCGAGGCAGGAAATAATCTAAACAAACCCAAATAGTCTACTGGAAGTCTGTTTTGTTCCTTGGAGACAAATGAAAAGCGTTTTTCCCTAGCTCTCAGTGTACAGTCATTGGCATACTTCGAGCACATCCCCCGAGCACATTCCAGGGGACACTTTTGCACCTTTTATTATACTGCAGTTTGTGGAGGGATGTTCGAACATATCCTCCGGAATCGAAGTATGATTCCTCAAGTCTTCTTGACAAGCTAGTTTAACTGACAAGCATCTACGTTATGGTCTTGGAACTTATCTTCAGTTTCCTCCCCAGCAGACTGGACTATTCCAGTCAGTCGACTTCTGAAGAATCCGAGGAATAGGTTTTGGATAATGCCCGAGGAGGAGGGCATTTTGGGCAAGGAAAAAAAAGGAAAAAAAAAGGGGGCCGACGAGGAGGGCGGAGCCCAACGGGGAGGTGCTTTTTTACCCAAAATGCAGGACAACGAGGGCATTGGTCGACTTAAACTACTGCCAGGAAACCACAACTGGATGAAGAGAACCATTCCGAGATGAAAGTCGTGGATGAAGAATTCGTAATTGTGGATTACGGCTTGATTGCACCAAATAACCCGCCCACAAAATGAACGGGAGGTTGGTTTACGAAGGAAAATACACCTTTTGTTGCAATCTTGGAGCAATGGATTTTCTTATTGCAGGACAGATTGCAGTAAGAGCAGCTCCTGCAACCCTCCAAATAGCCAAGCTCCTTCAATTGAGATCTATCCAAATTAGAAGGGATGGCCACTTGTATCCCCAACAGTACAACTCCCGAAAATATACATCCAATCAATCACAAGTCAAAAAACTTGCAAAAGCAATAAGTAAACTCATTTATTATGATGACTTGTTAATCCCAAGCGAATATACAACTTGTAGAGGGGTTACTAACCCTTCAAATATGACTTATTTGAAAGGAAAAAAGTGAAGGTATAGGCAGACGACCCGACGTATACTAGAATTGATTGCTTATCATCCAAAAGCTAGAGGGGAGGGGATATTTGGAGGGGTGCAGGAGATGCTCTAAGTTAACACAATAGTCTTTTTGGAAATATTTTTATGAAGAGGAAGCAGAACCGAGGCAAAGAGTTAGTTGATTCTCAATTTGGTCTTCAATTCTCTGTGAATTTGTAGCTCTTTTCCTCATGCTAAGGCCATGCTACATTCTTCATTCTACTGGTGCTTTGTATTATAACCCTTAAAGGTCCAAACACAATTTTTTGGGCAACACAACAATTTTGGGCAGCTCACTATGAATGGAATTTTATTTTTTTCCTTTTAAATTTTCATACAACATGTGCCCAACAACTCAACGAGTAGCTTTAAGGTGCAATAATTTGTATATCTTTTGATTGAATGAATAAAAAGTTATTGCATGGTATGTAATTTTATTTCTCGGCGTGCAGCTCAAACACCTCAAAAAAATCACTTTTTTAAGAAATAAAAATTTGAAATTGGTTCTCTAGATTTATATATACGTAGAAAGTTGTGAATCATACCATTTTGATTAATAAGATGAAAGTTATGAGGAGTTTGAGTTTGCGGGCACTTATGGAATCTCTACTCTAGAATAAACTTTAATCCCTAAAGGACTATTTGTCCCCTTCATCATAGATGTCAATAAAGAATTGCCAATAAAGGATAGTTTCAACTACATTGAAAACTTAAGTCCCAATTTTCTCGCAAATTTTGATTAGCCTAGGACCTCTATGCTCAAATAGGATTTGGAGCTTACACTAACTCGCGCACTAACTAAGTCCCAAATCCTAATTTTCAATCTTCAATCATCTCCCAAATGCCTATATTGCAATATTTTTGGAGAATTTTGGTGCAAAGGAGTTGTAGCTTGGAGGTTGAGTTTGATCAAGCCAAAATCCGAATTGTTCATTTTGACCTCTAAAGTTGAATTTCTTTCTAGCATAAATAGTGAATAAAAATAAATAAAGTAAAGTCTTCTTATGTGTTCATTTAATATATGCATGTCCAACCTATAGCAAAATCCTGGGTACTTAACTAGCAGTAAGTTTAGAAACAATGTAAGATCTACTATAGGCTACATTTTAAATGTTGGAGCTAATAATTAAAAATATATATTCAAGTTGCTACAGCATCACTATTTTAAAGCATATTGTATTACAAATATTGTATAGTAAATAGTAATGATCAATAGTACATAATTTGTAAATCTACAACAAAGAATACTTTAAAAGGGAGGAGAAGAACATGCGTGAGGAGCTTCCATTTTCTTTTTGCAAATAGACAAATTAATGAACAATGTCTCTTTTGTGATTGTTATTTGAATTTTGAAACTTTGGACTTATGTGTAAAGAGGTTTACTTATTTGATGCACTTGATCATCAAGTAGTGATCCTTACAATTAGTAAGAAGGCAATTGCTTACTACCACATATAAAGTCCTACCATGAACTTAAGTTGTATTGAAATTCTCCCTTTGCACAAGTTTAGTATAAAAAATTCAACAATTGCATCAAAATCTTTAATATTATATATGTCTATATCTATATCTATATCTATATCTATATCTATATCCCTTTCTGTCACAATTAATTCATACCTAATATTTTTTAAGAAAACTAATTTGATTACGAGCTCATAATGTGTATAGAATGGACACTCAAAAAATGAATAAAAGT
Organism: Antitrichia curtipendula; assembly: GCA_951230915.1. Classification (NCBI taxonomy): domain Eukaryota; kingdom Viridiplantae; phylum Streptophyta; class Bryopsida; order Hypnales; family Leucodontaceae; genus Antitrichia; species Antitrichia curtipendula. The sequence continues at coordinate 2,779,113 of OX579636.1, read as the reverse complement.
TAGGAGTATGATTTTTTATTCCCTTAATCCCTATAGTATTAAAGTTCCAATTCCTTAGAGGGATACTTGAAATTTTGGGTAGGCTCGTGTAATCTCAAATTTTTGACATGATTTTTTGAATTTTATTTTGAAGATAGAAAAATATTTTAGTTGTTTAAGAATATAAATTTTATTTCAATCAGTGCCTAGGTGCAAAAATTGTGCCATTCTAAGCTCCAAAAGTAATTTGTCGCGAACACTTAAACTTTTATTTTTTTAAAATTTTCTCATAAATTATGTTTTTGTCTACATAGAAAGCTCTAATTCATTCTAGTTGGATTAGTGATGTGAAAGTTTAAAAAGTTTCACAAGATTCAATTATTTAGCTTGCTAGAACAATCTCAACATTCCTTGCGTTCAACTTCAACCTTTTGACATAATTTTTGAAATTCTATTTGAAGATTAAAAAAAATGAAAAATACATTAGTGGTTATGGGAGTATTATTTTTATTTCAATTGGTGACTAGAAGCAAAAGTTATGCTACAATATGCTATTTTATGTTTCATTAGGCAACAAAAGAAAAATTAAAAAATGGAAACAATAATTATTCTTTAAATAATAGATTAGGTTTTTGTCTTTATGAAAAGCTTTAATTCATTACATTTAGATTAGAGATGTGAAGTTTATGGAGCTTCTTGTCTTGCATGTGACCAGTGCATCTTCTAGAAAAAATAACATATTAGATTTTTTTTTAAATCAATTTTCACAATTTCAAGAAAAAAAAGTTTCATACGGTTCAATTTGCTTGTTAGAACAAATAAACAATCTTACCTATGAGATTAGTATATTTTAATTCCATATGAGAGCTATGATCTCCAATTTATTTTTTCCTTCTATTTTATACTTACTTTTATTTAACAATTTTTTAAAGAATGAAAATTGAGTTTTTGTTTTTGCTCCCCCCCCCCCCCCCCCTCCTTTACATTCTCAACCCAATTCTTCTACATAAAAATTTTAATTCAAACTTTGTAGCACAAATATTTAAAATTAAGAAGATTCAAAGTCTTATGATCATGTCACCTGAGGGTGCAAAAAAGTTTGTTTTCTTCACTTTAATCACAATTATCTTGCAATCCATGTTGTCAAAGTTCTAAAATGTCTTCATAAACTATTATACTAAACTAGTACAAGATCCTAAGATTAAGGTAGAACTGCCCATTACTGCCATCCATCCAATTCCGACACCTAGGAAACTCCCTTACTTGCATCACTGATCCACCCATTACCACAATCTTACCTACTTTTTATCATTACGGCAATACACTTGGAAATATGATACGTTAGCCCATGCTTTAACAAGGGTTTGCCTATACTTCAACAAGGTTCTACTCATGCTTTATCATTTCACCTTTGAAAAATCACCAAAATTTACTTCTCATAAGAATGTCTTCAATTCTTTTTGCAAATAACTTCTCTCAAACTTTTCAATTTTTGAAAAATATGAGAGCTGACAAATAGCTTCTCCAGAGTATTTAGATAGCAAATCTGTATGGTATTGAATAGTTCTACCTTAACCCCTAAAGGTTTTTGACTATGTTTTCACAAAAAAACGCTCCCAAACTGCCATTTCTAGTACAAGTACCAAATTTTGGAAAAAAAACAGTTTTGGACACATGTAACCGTAGGATTTTCTAGTAAACTAGTTTGAGAAGGTGTGGAAAAAATTTCAGAAATTTCCACCGTGTAGATTGCATGATATTAGCATTTGAAGTGACAAAAACCCTTTTTTTGTCCTTGTGAAAAAACGGGCAGCTGCACTTCACATGGTCACATTTGTATGAAAAAATGTCCAAAATGGTGGTAACTCTTTGGATTCATTCTTCAAAGCAAGTTAGCTACATGCTTGAAAAATTTTAGATCACTTAGAATTGTACAACATATAGGAAAAAAATAGTAAATAGAAAGAAGTAGAAAATGATTCAAAACACTAAATTGTTAAGGATTTAATTATGGAATCGAAAAATGCCAATCCAAACGATTGTAATGTTGTAATAAACAATCTACACCTTGTGTTTATATTTTTTTCCAAAAATATTGAAAATTGAGTTAAATAAAGGACTTCAAAGTTTATTTTAGAGTAGAGATTTCATAACTACCCACAAACTACCCGCAAACTACCCACAACTAAAATTCCTCATAACTTTCATCTCATAAATCAAAGTGGAATGATTTAAAGCTTTCCTTGTGCACATAAATCTAGAGAACCAATTTCAAATTTTTATTTCTCTAGAAAATGATTTTTAAAGAAGTTTATTTTGCTGCCCGGGCTGCCCACCGAACAATGAAAACTACATATCATACCATAACTTTTTAACCATGTGGTCAAAAGTTATGAAAATTGTTGGGCCCTAAATCTACTCCTCGGGCACATCTTGTGTGAAAATTTCAAAGAAAAAAAATAAAAATTCCATTCGTGGTGAGCTGCCCAAAAACGCTATGTTGTCAAAAAACGGTGTTTGGTCCTTTAGGGGTATGGGAAAAGAGAGAAAACATTCAAAGCTTTTTCGCTCTTTGCAATAGCAATGACAATTATTTGAGTGTTTTAGAAGAAACACTTAGGGTTGTGATCCTCTCTCTAGGGGTTACATTTTCATCGAAGGATTAATTAAGTTTTCATTCCAAGGTCGAGTCTCCCTCGTGCACCCTTCTGTACTTTTGTATGGATGCTTCTCTTTATGCAATTTGTAAGTGCCATGAAGATTGAATGCCAAGGTAAAGTGATTTTGGTCCGATCGCGGCAGGTGTCTTTGAATTTCACTGGCCTGCCTTCAGTAAGGCCGGTGCCGACCCTCCCATATTCAATGACCCGATATTAAGTATTTGGTGGAGCACCGCCACAGGCGTGGATCACATGGGACCTTTGTCATAGGCGGTGAGCAACGAAGTTCAAAGCCATGCCCTTTCATTTGAAGCTTCATGCAGGTTGCCAGGATCTTGTGGAAAGCATAGTTTTTTTCTCACTCCGACAAATCGACAATGCTTCCTTAAGTAGGTCAAGAGCAAAGCCTACCGTAGAGTTCTGTCCTTTTTTTTGAAATGAAGCAAACTGAGTCACCAACACGGCTGCACGTCTCCATATGAAAATTATGTCCTTGCGTAGCTACGAGAGCATTGGCACTCAACTACGAGACAGGGCCCATTAACAGTCGAAGGGCCCGCACATCCGCTCCCCAGCATAAATTGGGAGCATCTCTAACATTGTTTGGTCTCACAAAAAAGGGTTGATTCCTTGCTTCAAAGCATTGTGGGCTTCTGGGAAGGTGTCACGTGGTTGTCTGGAGTTGGGAGGGTAGGCAAGGGTGGGCGACTTGTGATAGACCTCAAAAACAAATCCAGAGCAAGCCCTAGTCTCTACGTCATAAATTGGGGGTTACTTTTCTTGAGTACGGGTGACCGTGCTTTTGACTAAAGAGAAGAAAAATAACATCAAGAAAGTCAAGACATGCCATTACGGTGCCAATATGGTGCACTGAAATGCTATCAAGCTAATTTGGTGCCAAACTCCATGCAAACTCAATATCAAACCTAATATGGAGGTTGGTACCAAATTAGTTTAATAGCGTTTCAATGCACCATATTGACATGCACTGAACTTTGTGATGAAGGTCAATCTTTGGTTTCAAAATCTTGCATATCAAACATGAGGGTAATGTTTTGTAAGGTAGGAGATTCTATTGTCGGTCCAAATGTTTCAAGCAATGGTCATATTTTTTTTGGTCGTTGCACACATTTAGACTTATTGGATTTTCAATCTTTTTCTCCAATAGAACATAGAATCAAGGAATATTTCACATGTATTTTGGTTAGCTCAAGAAAATTATATATTATAGGTGATTAAAGCAAAAAACAAACAAACATATAGCTTCTCATTGATGTCTTTAGAATTAGGTCTTAGAATGGGTGGGCACTCTTGTCCTTCTGCTTGAAGTCCAACCTACAAATTTGCACTCCAAAATATCACTCTAGTATAGAATTGTATTTCTTGAGATGAAAAAGCATCGACAAATTTTGTTCTTCCTCGGGGGGGTTTAAATATAAAAAACCATGGAATATTGACATGTAAAAAATAGAACTTGAATAAGCATGATGTACAAGCGGGTCTAATGATCTTACAAATTTTTGGATCCCGATAGTTTTAGATGAGATTAGGAGAACTTTGGGAGGCTCATGTAGGCTAAAAAATGAACATAATTTCAAATTGTAAATTGCGTTGGAACCATGCTAAAGTTTACTTCATTATCATTATAAATGTACATATATGTAATTGAAAATCATACAAAGAGTTTGATGTTCTGTATACACTATCTACCAACTAGTATTGCCACCATTTGCTAAAATAACAATTTGTATTTTATGGTACATATAAGAAATGAGCCACAATTGCTTTGTAGATACTTGATCCTCTACCACTTGAATGGCTTTTATCATTTTGTGCTTATTCTTCACCCCTTTGCAACAAATCTTTGACTATCTTCTAAAGGTTCTCTATGAAATGGTAGATAGTGTATAAAAAAAAATCCAATTGTTGTATGATTTTGAATGTTTCATTTTGCACTTGTTGTGAAGTTGAAGTGCACTTCATTGTGATTCCAAGACAATTTGTAGTTTCAATATTTGTTCATTTCTTAGCATTTAAAAGCATCTTGAACTTTATGGATATTTTTGCTAAATTTGCATGCTTTTGAAGAAAAATTTGTAGGTTAACTTGAACCTCTTGTACAACAAATGGGATTTAGAAAAAAATGGAATTTGAAAATACAAATAGGATTATTTAGAAAGGTTAATGATATAAAGAGATTAAATGCAAAGTATTTCTATAGTAAAGGCCCTGTATTATTTAATACCTATTTCAAAACTTTGTAATATCATATATAATTTTGAGATATCTTGAATCAAAATTCAATTTTTGAAAAACAATTGAATTTTTTTACAGTCAAAATGACTATAAAGGCCTACAATATTAAATTTTTACAAAAAGAGTACTTGCCTTTTCAAACCAAATGCAATAATAATTAGTTAAAAACATTCTTGCCAATTTTTACAAGAATTGGAGCAAAGAAAAATTGTTTTTAAGGGTTTGCAATCAAGTCAGGTACATTGGGCAAACAAAAATTTCACTCAACCATCTCCATTTGCAATATGCTTCAGCCAATGATCCTCTTGTCCACTTGGACACGCGTGGAATTTTTTTTCTTGGTATGGCCTTTGATTGGCTAGATTTTTCTCTTAAGACAATCTATAATGAGCATTTATTAGAACATTTGATTTAAAAAATCACCCATGGTGGAATTTTCGTCCATATCAATTGTTTTTTCAATTGTAGAGAGATAACTTGACAAAGTGCATGAAAGGACATATTCTTTTTTGATTTCGTCAGACCCTAAAGGTGGGCAACGACCAAAAATGGTTGATTGAGCATTTAAGGGTTAATTCCTTAAGGACTAAGAAGATACATTATGTTGTCTTCAAAATTTCAATGGAAAATTCTCAATAGAGGGAAACAAATATTTTGTAGGCTAGGATCTTGTAGGGTAACAAGTTGACATACTTATTGCATTTATTTTCAAATTTTCAATGTAAAAGTATTTAAAATTTTATTTAGAAAATGTAGTCTAATTGAAAAAGGAAAAAAGTATAATGTTTTTCTAATAAAAAGAATAGTAGGGGTGGAAGAAAAAATTCTTAGACATCTCTAGTCTTTAATTTGCACAAATAAATTAGATCTAGAGATTTTTAGTTTCAAATTTTTATTTTTAACAATACAAGGTTCAATCTAGTGTGATTAAGAATACAAAATAATTAGAGTGATTCCAAATTTTTTGAAGTGTTTCAAAAAATATGCTAATAATATAAACTATTAAATATCAAAAATTGACACATATATAATTTTTTTTTAATTTTGTAGGATCCAATTTGATCAATTTTAATTTTCTACTCCTCATATTTGAAAATATGTGTACAAATTTGAGAGAATTTTGTGTTTATCAATTTTTTCAATTAAAAATACTACATTTGCATCATATTACAATTCATTTTTTGGAATGGGATAAAAAAGAAAATTTATTCATCTTTTTATAATTTTTCTTCCCCCACAGCTACGTTCAAAGCCTAATAAGTTGATCATCTAAAATCTCGGGGGGTGCACATGTGCTACTACAACAAACTACGTGCGGACAAGTGGTTTCTAATAAACAATAATTTCAACCTAAAATTTTGAGCATTGTTTAATAATGACTATAGGTTTCTATTGCCGAAATTTCCAACCCAAATAAATTGTGAAATGATTTGTAGAAGAGGTTGAAAATGAGCTAAAATGACATGTTTTTCAACTCAAATAATTATAGAGAACACATTTAGATGACCATTGAATCAATTTTCAACTCAAAATGAGCTTTCGACAAAGAGTTATTGTTAGGAATTTTTTGTTCATTTTTTTGGCAATTTTTTCTTATATAATATAGGGGTGTGAAAGTTATTTTTCAGTTCTATAGTGTATCTTTTTACTTCAAAAATTTGTAACTATTATTATTAACAAATAAAAATATCAATAATTTAAAATATAAACTTTCAAAGTAGGAAAATATATTCATATTTTTTATTTTTTATTTTATTTAAAATTCAAAAAGTAAATAGGGGGTCCAAAGTTTTGTTCGCACGTAGTTTCTAATGGACACTCTAAGTGAACTCCCCGTGTCTAAAATTGTTAAAATCTTTAAAATCAATGGATAATATTTTCCACAATTAATCCTACACGTACTATATAAAATAGTGCAATTAGGTTGCCCCACACTAACTTCTTGACATTTGACACTACAAAAATATTTTCAGTTATTGTACAATAATGCACTACTTTTGAATTAAATATTGTTGTAATTGGGACTTATGAACCTCCAAGTGTACAAATGAAAATAGACATATAGGTAATCAACAAGGTAACCAAACAATAACTCACAATACTACATACCTCTTTCTAACCTACAAAGATACCTACTTCAACTAGTAGACAACCCAAATCATGACAACAAGTTTGGTTCTATATTTGATAAATTTTAGATGTTAGTGACATTTAAATGAACATTGCTGAATTATCAATGTAAAATTGCATATCTTTGCCATTTCATACAATGCATTACTTTCAATTCGTATTGTGCCTCACATACTTTTTAGGAGTTTTGAAGAGTTTATTTAAAGATTCCATTTAAAGTATATTTTCTTCAATTTGATCAATCAAAATGGTTATTTTTCAATCCTGAATCCTTCATCTTCAAACATGTCTCGTGAAAAGATACAAACATCATATTTTGATCAATCCTCCCCACTTTTGATTCTCAAAAATCATAGACCAGTGATTTGCTTATAGAAAAATAACTGAAACCATTCCCCACGTCGTTGATCTTGGATACAAATACAATATGGATATGGATACAAATACAGGTATGGATAGATAATATGAATATGGCAATACCGCAATATCCCATATCAATTGCATATTTTATATTAGTCTAAAATTACAAATAGAGGTGGTGGTGGTTAGGATTTGGATTTGGGTTTGAATTTGGATTAGAGTTTGGGTTGGGTTGAAGGAGATTTTGGGAACCAAAAAATATGTTTAAATTGGGTTTAATTGTCATTTGCAACCTATGCCTTACTTTGCATTAAAAGATGGGTACATTAGGGTACAAACACTAAAGGGAGATGAAAACCTTTGCCATCCTTTTAGTGTATAATATATGGTTTAGATTACTAAACATTTTTAAGATGAAAAAAATTTCCAGTTGACCTAATTTTTTGGTGGATTCATAAATTATAAAAAAAAAATGCTACAAAGAACTTTTGATTTTTCTTGACATAGATGAGAAATTTTCATAAACTTTGTATTTGTGACATTACAATTAGAAATGGAGTAATTTGATCTAGACTATTATTTTGTCAAGGTACAAACAATGGAAGGATGGTCCAAGTCTATTGCCAATTTTTGGATTGGTCAAATGTGTCACTTGTGAAGGTGGTTAGGTCATACATTTGCCTTTGTAATAAACACTTCTAAAAATGTAGTATAACTATTTATGTGGTAATTGATTTAAAAATATAACACACTTAATTCATATATGGACATTGGTATATGCATTTAAGAGTGTGTTAATTGTAAGTGGGAATAGTGACCTTGTGATATTTGGAGGTGACCTTCATTCCCAAAGTATGGCATCCATTCCTTGGAGAAGGACATTTGTTCTTTGTAAAACATGAGAACAAAAAGAGCATTTAGAGATGAAAGGAATTTGTATGCAAGAAAATGTACAATGCTATATTGGTCACCCTTTGAATTTACTCTAGCCTTAACATGCATGTGCTATTATACCTTGGTACTTCAGTATACCTTTGCTTAGCGAGCTTCAAGGCCTTTTTAAGCTATGAGTAATCCAATGACTTTGAAACTTGGACTACAACTTTAGTGCACATTGAACAATTATTATTTCAACTATCATTTCAAAACAAGTTGTGTAATGAATTTTTAAGGCATAAAGAATAGAAGTAGCTAACTTATAAAAAATTTATGTATGTGTTAGACATAAAAAAAACTTAAATGAGAAAAAAAATGCAATGCAATGATTCAAACAGGGATTATAAAACTCTTTAAAAAAATCAAATATCTTTTGGTTAGTAACTGAAACTAGATTAAATCACCAAAAATAGAGGAAAAAAAGCTTTTATAAATGAGTGAGTTTTAACACTAAATTATGAAAACAAATATGATTTCTTACTACATTATACATTGTAGTGCATTATGACAAGTCATAAAATAACTACATTTGATAGATTTATAATTTTAAAAATGACCAAATTTTGGATACAAATCAAAATTGACACCTAAATATAGAACCTAAAAAGTATCAATATTTCACAAACCACACAATTCACAAGAAAGTGTCAAAATTGAGAGTTTGTGACAACATTTTTGAAGACACCCTTCACTATTAGACACTTTACATCTATTCATAACTATCTCTTGTGATGATGCATCCCCCTCTAGGTTACAATTACCACACCTCCCCTCTCTATAAAAATTGAGATTTATTGTTCTCGTAAGCAATAATTCTCTCCTTCTCCAACGTTGTTGATATTGAAAAATAATAATACAGATATTGCTCCTCTAGGATGCATATATGTTTAGGTATATAGAAGACAAATAAAAAAATAAAAAATAAATAAAAAAAAAATAAAAAAATAAAAAAAAAATAAAAAATATATATATATATATATATATATGTGGAATACGGATATGAAACACATTAAAAAATCCCACTAATATATCCCATATCGATTGGTGGTCAAACTGCTCCTCAAAATTATAAATACGGGGGGATACTTACCAATTTGTAATATGATTTAATTAATTTACTTTTTAGGGTGTAGGGGTTTAATGCAATAAACAATCATTTGAAACTAATTGAGACCACTACATAACTATTATTCATACTTTGACACAACTATTCATACTTTGACCCTCTACCCAATATGATCAACATTTTATTTTTAAATTAGATGATATATTGCTCTTGTGAGATCATTTCTGCCAATGCCACTGGCTCCCTCAAGATAGATATTCCCCACTGTTGAGAGGGCCCGAGGGCTTTACTGTTCCAAAATAAGGTAGGTACTGACCTTAAACCGCCATCTTTACTCTGTGTACATCTCCAAAATCAATTCAGTACCTACGTGAAAGAAACCATTTTAGAACCAAACTTTGTTCGTTAATAACTTTGCAGATGGTATCCAAATGCCACGTTCTCTGGTGCATTGGAACCTCCTTTCACTTGCCAACAAGAACATATGAAAATTTGACCCGCCTAATAATAGTAACTAAGCTCAGTAGCAAAAAGTGGCGGTTTTGGGCCGGTGTAAGGTAGGAGGCTCTGAAAGCGAGCATCTAAGGGCTGGTCTGCCTTTTTCATGTGGGTTCTTGTATGGGATTATTTTTAGCTCATTTTTCAGACAAAGAAAAATAGATTATGATTGTAACACAAGTCGTTTCGTATTTTTTGAAGCATTTTTGAATTACTTATGAATTTTCAAACGTAATGAGTCATAGGTCCCTATTTATGACCCTAGGTCTTCCATAAACCGTTCAGATGCAGTTTCAAAAGAGAAATGGGAAAACAAAGAGAATGATTGGCTCTTGCAATAAATAATATTTCTTTTACTGATCCATTCAATGACAACAGAAGATCCATTTAAAGACCACCTTATGTCCATTTCAGGTGAGTCTACATGAGCAGTTCTAAATGCCCGCTCGCTTTCAGAGCCTCCTACCTTACCCACCTTCAGAAACACTGAATGCGATTGTAAAAGTTGTGGTTCAGTTCCACGAACTTTGAGAACTAGATTTGTTTGAAATTCCCTATGGGGCGGCAGTGGGATGCTATTTTATCTGTTCAATTTTGTAGTGACTTGTTTGAATGGATAAGAGATGCACACATTCCAACACGGTCCTTTTTATTAGCAGAGATTTGGACAAGGGTACTTGGTGAATTATGATTGATCAGTATTTGGACAGAAATGATAACCTTCTATTGCCGATAAGTACAACATCATTAAACCCTAGAATTTTTTTAATATTTTTGAAGAGTGAGTGTTGAAGTTATGGTAATCAGTAGCGTCAATCACAAGCAAGTGTACTCATTTCTTCTCATACATCCAGTGAGCTTAACTAAGTTACACAAAGAGTATCCTCACTAGGTCCATTGTTGTGGTGTATGGGCGTGGTATAAAACAAAACAAAACATAATAAGTAATATAAGCAAACAAAACAAATAAGAACCTTGTTGATGTCATTGTTGTCCTTGTGCTATTCCATTTCATCCACTCACGAGGCTCTTTTGGGGCAAACAATGAAATTTATTTCAATGGCAAAAAAATGCAGAACACAATAAAGTCACCTGATGGCAAAGCTGGGAATGGACCAACAAACTTGAGGCCAAAACAAAGGGGTGTTTCAAAGTACGGTGGAAACATCCAAAATCGTCAATATAAGCAATTCAACATAGTTGGAGTCACTTTTTTCTTAAATTAATAACCTGCAATAATCAACAATCAACCAATAAAAGTTAAGTATGGGAACAATTTACTAATGTATTTGAAGGACAAATCAATGGAAGTCTAGGATATGTGAATGGAAATAAAGATACTTTTGGATGTTTCTACCTTAAGTCTCAAGTCATAACTTTCTAAATCCCAGTTTAAGGTCAAATCTCAACTTCCTTGGATTGTGTGTTATTTTCCCTAATATTCTATTGAAAACAGTGGTAGACTTGGAAGTTGAGTTAGATCTCCACTTTTTTTAGACCCAATTTGGCCTCCAAGTCCCACTTCCTTGGTGCAAAAACTCCCCCCAAGTGTTGCCATGTAGGCATTTTTGAGTGATGTAGGACTAGGAGGTAAGGTGAAGCCCCAAGTCCTAATTATCAAATCTTTACCATACGATTTCAAGAATTCAATGAAACTTGGAACTTGGGATGTAGTGTGAAACATCTCTAAATCATAGAAAGGTGATTTTTAATCATTTAAAGCCCACACGCTCCACAAGGATTACAAAAGTTGTATGATACAAAAGTAAGTAAAATCGAAGAAGAATTTGGAGTTTGATTGGAAAATAAAGTCTATAAATATTTTGGTGGAGCATCATCAGTAAAAGTCCGATCTAGAAAAAAATAGATGTATGTGAAAGTTATGGAGTCTTATACATGATTGTATTAGGAAGTCACGATTAGTAGAGTACATAGAAAAAAATGCAAAAGATGAGAGATATACAAGCCACGTGTGCACTTAAGGGGAACAACAAACAAGTTGAGAAACATTATGGGGAGAAGAGTGACAAAAAGGAATGCCTATTTGGCCTCCCACTATAGCGAAAAAGGAGGGCCTGAAAGAAATATGGCCTCTCTATCTTTGTACATCAAAGTTTTGTGTAAAATGAAAGTTTTGTAAGATTTTATGACGTTTTCCTATTCATTTACTTCCAATGTAGTATTTGCATCCTATACCTTTGTTAGTGTAAGTTTTTATAAATGAAGAATAGGACATTCAAAAACTGATGAGCATTTCCAAAAAATATTCTATACATCCAAAATTTAGTCATTTTTAATAATGTATTTGTATTTTTTGGTGCAAAATATATACGTATTTGCATGCATTCTTATTTGTTTGATAATACTACCACCAAGTGTTCACAATCCAAAACGTCTCATTCTTGCATTTTTCTCATTGTGGCTATGCATTTTTCTCATTGTAGCTAAATATGGATTTTTTTCATTGTGACATAGAAGACCTATTTGTTCACTTTGATCATAGAATTTTCTTTCAATGCAAATAGTGAATCATGATCATTTTTTGCAAACGAAAATGTCCATTACATACTCTTCCATTTTATATGGTGGAATTGTGCACATTTGTTTAGATTTCTTCTAAAACTAGTGATCTAAAAAGGATTCTTTTAATATTTTTGTTCTAGACAAAACCACCTTAGAACCTAAGGGGGTAGCTAAAAGACCTTGAGTTCAATCTAAGTGCAAACTACCATGCAATGATACCATTCCATACATGTCTCTTTCAATGCAAACATTACATATACAAAACTCAAGACACAACTCAAAATCAATTTATGAATAGGAAAATGATCTTTGTTTGAAGATACATTCTAGAATTAAAACAGAATGTTAAATTTGAATGTTTTTGACTAAACACTCAATTAACCCCTCTTGAAAATAGACTCAAATTGCATAAAAAAGACTTAAGTATTCAAGTTTAAATTAAAGACAATATTGAATTTGTAAATGTGTAGACCAATCAAAAGTTTGTATTGAATTCCATCACAAATTAATATGGAATTGAGATATTACTTGCTTTATTGAATTTGGATATTGAATTTGGAATTATTATAATTGTATTGATTCAATGAATTAGACCATAAACTTGATTTTTTTTTAATTCACTAACTACAAGGTTGATATTATGGATTTTATTTGTTTCTAAAAGGAAGGGATTACTTCTATTTATTCCATTTAAAAAGGAGTTTTTCTTTGGAGGGAAAACATTGAATTTTTGTAATCTTAGAGTTGATGGATGCATTTTAGTGCATTATTTTCTCAATGTTTTGTTTATTTGTGGTAGAACCATAGTACTTTGCAACTATAGGGTCATTGGTGGTATTATAAGAAGAACTTTTCAACCTACTTCATTTTCTTCATTAGTAAAAATTGAAGAACAAATTGACATTTTGTAGTTGTTTTAATGACAAGAGACATATTATTGTTGGAAATTACATGCCATTCTAATTTACAAAACAAAATATATTGAATTTCAAAAAATTATGTCAAGTTAAATTTCATTTTTAAGATAATAGAGAATGAAGGATTGTTGGATTCATTTCAATCCTATCTTACACAATGTAACAATGTAATGTCTCCCCCCCTCCAAAAATTGAGAGCCGTTGATATTTTACCACCACCCTCACACACCCGCCCATCCAATGTCGTTGATCTCAACAAACAAATTGGGATATAGATACATGATACTATACTAATACTGAATATGGATACGGGATATTGTACTACAACAGGATACAAATACGGGATATGGCAGACTGGGATAAATCCCATATGGAATGCCAAACCTAATGGCTTCTCAAAATTACAAATAGGGGGAGGGGAGGGGGTGATAATGAATCAAATTTAATTTAAATTAGTATTATTTGACTCAAAAGGGGGGGGGGAGTTAAATGAAATTAATGTAATTTTTTTTGAACTCATTGTGACGGTTTGTAGAAATTGTAGAATCCATTGAAATTTTTTTTAGTTGTAGAGAATATAAATTTTTTCAAGCCTTTGTTCAATGATAAAGATTTGAAAAGGTTTCAACAAAGTTCAGCTCTTTTTTATTCAACAAAGTAGATTGATTTTTGTAATACAAAATATATTTTTTAGATTATTAAATTTCAACCTTGTCTTTTTAAAAGGATAGATGCTTGAAACTTTTCAAGAAACTCTCCACATAATTAATCTTGTCACTGAAAATTGCAAGAAATAAAAAAATTAGAAATAAAAGTTTAATGGAAATCTTTTAAACCATGATATAGGGCTAAAGTTATGGATTTTTTTTGTTGCTTATGTATAAGCATGATTATACAAAGCCAAAATTATGTGCAACATTTGTGCAAAACAGTTGTTATGATTGAAGCAACAACCTACTAGTCTCTTTGAAAATGGATTTTAATGCAAATTTCAATATTATTTCAATATTATATGTTGTGTTGGTATTGAATCAATATTATGTTGGTGTTGATATTTAGAGAGGGTTATTAAAAAATATTTTCATTCCATCTATCTGAGCTTTGCACATAACTTCTCAATAAAGAATTAAAATTAAAAATATATTTTTAGAGATGAAAGTTGACTTGAATTTTCACATTTTAAACCCCTATAGTCCCAAGGCTTTTTTCCACTCAAAACTGCCATTTCTATAGCAAAGAACTATTTTTTTTAATTTGTAAATGTTTTTTTTGCATATCTAACCAAAGGATCTTAGTGAAGACTAGTATAAGAATGCGTGGAGAAATTTCACAAACTTTGACCTTATAGATTGCAAGATATTTGCATTTAAAGTGAAGGAAACAAGTTTTTTTGCACCTTGCTCAACTACATTTTTTGGCTTGAGCGTCCATAAGTTAAAATTTTTGCTCTATTGATTTTGAATTTTTATTTTTATACAATAAAAATTTGAGTTAAGAGTCTAGAAAAAAAAATCAACATAAACACACTTAGTTTTCACTCATTAAAAAATTGTTAAGTAGAAATAGGTTCAAGATTGGAGGAAAATCTAAAATTTATTTTATCTAGGGAACAATGGGACTTTAGGGGGTAAGTTGAACAATTAAAAATAAATAAAAAATTACTATGCTTAAATAAGGCTTAAAATTCTGCTAGGTTTTCAATTACTTCATTTTTTAATATAAGTAGTTATGCTTTCATCTTTCTCTAAATTATCCTATATTCTTTGCATGTTATAGACACAATTTGGGCTTGCAATAATGCAATTCCCTACAATTTGGGCTTGCATTTGTAGTAGTGGGAGTAGTTTACACTAGTATTCTATTTTGTGCACGAGGCTAAGTGTAATCTAGGAAAACTAAGGCAAAAGATAAAATGCATTAGAGAAAATCTGGTCCTTGTGGAAGGCCGTTTGACTTTTGGCCAATGTACAAATGCAAGGAAAAAAAACTATATTATTTTTATTATTTTTATTATTTTTATTTATTTATAGTCCCTAGTCCTACGTGGTAAATCAAATGATGTGGACAAAAAAAATCATTAATTTTTAAAACTTAAATTTTTTTTCTTCTTCTGTAATTGCATATTTTCATGTAGCCAAAAAGTCATGCTTAGTGTCCAGATTTTCTCTAATGTAAAGATATTCAATATGCTATTGGCATAAATCCACAAGGTTCAATAGCAAGGAGCTGTATTTATTTTAGTAAAAAACCTATGATTTTGAGGTATAAGGCATCATGGTTCCTAAAAATTTATTTCAACTTTTTTAAAGAAGTGGAGTACATTAATTTTAAGTTCTTCAAAGAATTATATTTTATTTATACAATGTCCAAAAAATGCACTCATAGAGAATCCCTCCTTTTGGACTCACAATAAAAATTTATAGATACTATAGTAATGAAAAACATGTTCCATTCTCATTCAAACAATTTCAATATCAAAAGGCCGGACTTTGATGATCCTAGAATTGGCCAATCCTTGCATAAAAGACAAAAGATTTTTTAGTCTATCATAAAAAGTGTGTAATAATTGCAAAAAGAGAATCTAAATTGTTGATTAACAAAAAAAATTAGGGGAGGCTCATGAAAAATAGACGAGGCAATTTTCTATTTTTTGAAAAACTATTTTTTAAATTGGACTTTAAATTTTTGGTTGATTGTAGTTTGACAACAATACAAAGCTATTTCTAAAATTTAATTTAATTTACTGTACACATAGTACTGGAAACATCATAAAGTTTGCAAAATCAATTCTAATTTTGAAAACCCCTTAGAAACTCATTTTCAATTTTGGCACAAATTGAAAGTTTGCTCTTATCTATTCTATTAAGTGCTAAATGTCACAATTTCATTTGTTAACCCCTAAGCGTTCAAACGACCATTTTATGATCGCTGCCCAACTTCGGGCAGATTTTTCGGGCAGAAAAAAACTTTTTTCAACTTTTTTTATTTTTTTATTTTTTAAAATATTGGATTGTCTTTATATTCAAAACTAAGATCGCTACGGTCAAACAAAAACTATAAGAGAAATAGCACAAAGAGTCTGATATTGCCTAGTGTTGAAAAACTTACTATTTGGGGAAAGTGTTGGTGTTTTCATTACTGGATCTTATGCATTTTTTCACAAATCAATAGAAACCACAACTTTGACCAATCAAAAAAAAATTCAATTGCTAAAGATAGAAATTGTATTTTTGGTAAATTTTTGAAGTTATATCTTCAAAATTCATTTGAAGAGAATCTAAGAATAATTTTATAATTTTGACCATATGGATATTTTCTTCTTTTTGTGCTTCACATTGTCTGTTTTAATGCAAACTTCAAAAAAGTTGTAGAACTTATATTTTATAACACATTTGTGTTTTGTCCAAACCCCTTGGGCTTTTAGGGGTTAAACAAAGTCTTACATTCTCATTGTCATTGTTTTTCATCCATTCGTTCTTACTAACCCTAATGACTTCTCTACAAAACTAGAACAATCTCATAGTTGGGATTTGTCTATTTCAATTACATTTTAGAACTATCAACAATTTAGTTTTTTTTTTCTAGTTTATACCTACTTTGACTTAATAATTTTTTAAAGAATGAAAATTAAAGGAGGGATGAATTTTTTTACGAACTATCAACTAAATTCTTCAACATAATTTTTTCAAATTTAGAATATGTAATACAAATTTTAGTTTAAGGAGGATTAAAAGCATTAGATGTTTTTTTGGGGGTCTAGAGGGGCGTTTCAAGCCTGTTCCCACTGTTGTTCCCGATCCAGTGAAAGAACGGCTCACTGTTAGAAAAAATTAATTCTAAAAATAAAAAAAATAAAAAAATGATATATATATATTTTTTAATTTTTAATTTTTAATTTTTTAAATGATAAAAGAAGTTGAAAATTCATTCATTCATTTTTTATTTATTTTTTGACGTGGCCAAAGTTCGGCCACGTCGGACTGTAGCACACTTGTGGTGTTGCAATAGTGTTGCAGTGGCACAACTCCTTTGTTCCTGCAGCCATGATAACTCAGAGCCCTCCAGACCTCCAAAATCTCCTCTAATGCCTTTATAATCTAGTCAAGCTAGGAACAAAAATACTTATTTTCTTCACTTTGATTGCATACATGTTGTGATCAATAGTCAAGGTTTTTTAAATTTCTTCTAGACATTCTCATATTAGCCCAATGCAAGATCATGTTGTTGGATATGTGAAAAAAGATGAATGTTTAAGTTTTTTATTGTTTGCATTGAAATTGATAGTTTTTGAGTGATTTTTGAGAGAAAAATTACCTTGGGGCTTTAAGAATTAATAAAACTTACACTAGATTGATGAAACCCTTTTTGGTGCCATGGTATTGCAATGCCATTCGGTCTAGTAATTACGCTATTATTTTCTCAATAGGGGGGCGTCACCGTACTTCTAAGATTCTTCAGCAAATTTGCAAAAACGTCTTCCTTAGCCAATGAATAATTCTTTAGTGAGTTTGTTTTTTCCTGAGTCCAACGTGCCAGCCACTTTCCCCCATACAATAATTCTTTTAACGAACTTGGCAAATGCTCCAGTGTTTGTGATCAATTGTGACCCCTATTGAATATTGAACAGAAACTAGAGTTAATTGTAAAGTGTGTGAAACAAGAGACCAAGAGCCGGAGTTTGAGAAAAACACCATTCTTAGTGAAATCTTCTTCAGACACCCTTGTTACAAACTCGTAAACCACCGCTGGGATTCGTCCCGTTCAAAAGGCGGGCGAATTTTGAGCCGTAATGCCCGATTACGCGGGCAAAACCGCGTAATCGGGGATTACAAATTTTTCATCCTAATCGTTACCTCATCCAACAAAAATTCGTTGCCCACCGGTCGTTTATGCCGGGCAATGCCCCTCGTCGTCGGGAATTTCACCAAAAAGAAGGGCCTCCTTGTCGGGCTCCGCCCTCCTTGTCTGCCCTTTTTTTTGCGAAATTCCCTCCTCCTCGGGCATTGCCCTATACAAAAGGCCTTTTATGATTACCTCTATTATCCTGAGGACTTCCTTGATGTTGTTGCAAAAATTTTAGTCAACTTTAGCAGTGTGAATGCGTCTTGTTTTTTTGTTTGTTTTTTTGTTTACACAAACGTGTCTCTGCCTTTCAGGTGATGCCTGCTCTCCTGAACGGAGCAGGATTGGATTGGAGATTGGCGGCCCCCCGCCCCCAATGTCGGTCCAAAGGAAATGTGGAAGGGGGGGCACTGGCCATGGAATCTCCGTCAACCCCAACCAGTTTTTTTCGTTTTTTTTTCATTTTGGAGAAGGAGCTAATTGTTTGTTCAATATTCATGTGATACTTGGGTGATACTTGGGTGATATTTATCTAAAAAATTAGGTGATACCTACGTAAAATTTGTCTACTGGTCTTGAAATACAACAATAATCTAGCTATTTTGATCCCCCAAATTAAAATTTCCTTTACAAAAAATAGCTAACATCACTTGGTTGTAGCCAATTGGCAAAAAATTGTGCATAAAAAAACACTGAACTCAACCAAAATTTCTCAACGTTTTTGCTCCGCCACCCTTTAGTTACACTCTTGTTCATTGGAAGTCAAACTATTGTAGAAGACCTAACCATTTCACAACATAATTCTAAGGATGAATACTTGTACTTTTGTCTTACTAGAAGGATTCTTTGTCATCCATTGGACCAAAAAATGTCCTCGTTGACGTTTTAAGGGAAGGTCTTCTACAATAGTTTAACTTCCGATGAATGCTTTTGCAATTTTTTAAGGGAATGATTCATATGGTAACCAATGGGATGATTTCTGTAGTCACCAATCCGTCCGTTAAGGGTTTACTTATTAATTTAGTTTGTCCTTCACAAGGCAATGCTTGCCAGGTATGTATTCTCGAGCCTCGGAACGTGAATGTAATTTGTAGAACACCATGAAAGAAGAGTCTCTTGCGGTAATGTAGTTCGATGATAATCTTGAGCTAGTTGGCTATGGTGAAACAGTGACTCCTAATACTAAGGTAACCATATCCATTCTTGATCCTTTGAGAAAATATTTCCCTTCTGTTATCAAGAGTTGTAATGGATTAATTTGTGTTGATTAGCCTTTTGGAGAAAAATTCAATAAGATGCAGCTGATTGCAATTCCAAAGGATCTAAGAGTTTTTTTAAATCTTAAAACTTTTAAAATAAAACTTCAAGGAATATTTGAAGTGAAAGGATAGTAGGCACCTATTGGTGTCCTTGAGACTTGTCCAAAATAATTCTTCAAAAAGTAGGAATTCTAAGGATGAAAGACCATCAATATCTCAAAAATTGAATGGACTTTACTTTAATTGGATTATCAATAAGTTGGGAATGGATTAACCCCTAAAGGTTTTTGACTATGTTTTCACCAAAACCGCTCCAGAACTGCCATTTCTAATACTAGTGCCAAATTTTAGAAAAAAAACATTTTTGGACACTTGTAGCCGTAGGATCTTGTAGTAAACTTGTTTAAGAAGATGTGGAAAACATTTCAGAATTTTCCACTGAGTGGATTGCAAGATAATAGCGTTTGAATTGACAAAAATCCTTTTTTTGTCCCTGCGAAAAAACGGGCAGCTGCCCTCCACAAGGTCACATTTGTATGAAAAAATGTCCAAAATGATGGTTACTCTTTGAATTTATTCTTCAAGGCAAGTTGGCTACATGCTTGAAAAATTTCAGATCATTTGGAATTGTACAACATATAGGAAAAAAATAGTAAGTAGGAAGAGGTAGAGAATGATTCAAAGCACTAAATTGTCAAGAATTTATTTATGAAATTGAAAAATGCCAATCCCAACGATTGTAATGTTGTAATGAACAATCTACACCCAATGTTTTTATTTTTTTTCAAAAATATTGAAAATCGAGTTAAATAATGGACTTCAAAGTTTATTTTAGAGTAAAGATTCCATAACTACCCTCAAACTAAGAATCCTCATAACTTTTGACTCATTGATCAGAATGGAATGATTCAAAGCCTCCCACGTACTTATAAATCTAAAGAACCAATTTCAAAGTTTAGTTTTTTTTAAAAGTGATTTTTAAAGAAGTTTTTTTTGCTGCCCCGGCTGCCCGCCGAACAATGAAAATGACATATCATGCAATGACTTTTTAACCATGTAGTCAAAAGTTACGAAAATTGTTGGACCTTAAAGCTACTCCTCGGACATATCTTATGTGAAAATTTCAAAAAAAAAAAAGAAAAATTCCGGTCATAGTGAGCTGCCCAAAATCGCTATGTTGTCAAAAAATGGTGTTTGGTCCTTTAGGGGTTAATAAGTAGGACTCAAAATTGGGAGGGGGTCGGGAATGAATTTGGTTACCTTAGAGGTAAGAGACAATGAATAGCAAGCTTTCAATTAATGAGAGCTTCCAAAATGAAGAAGACCAAGAAAAGTAACTTTAAATTTTAAAACCAAGAGAGAGAATGATAGAGACAATTTTTTTTTTCTATGGCAAAAACAAAACAAAACTTTGAGTTCTTTAGAATTGCAAGCAAGCACATCTCAAGAAGTGGGCTTGACTACAATTCTAAGGCCCGTTGGGCTAAAAGCCAGTCATTTAGAAAGAACTCTTGTTATAAATTGCCCTAATTTATAGAATATATTGAAATAGAAGATTGGACATTTTTGTGCCCTCTTCTTACTTTACACTATTTCCAAAAATTGATCTCTTATAAACAAGCCATGGACCTTTAGAATTTTTTTTCCCCAAGATTTTTCAATGTGAGTGTAAGAGGGCCTTGGAGCCACATGCAATAACTTAAGCCTCAATTGACGAACACATCGCACAAAATTATCTTTTGAAAGATGAATATTTGTATTCCTTGTTTCTTCAAGAATTTGAATGTCATTCATTAGATGCTTTTTGTCCTCTACTTCTTTACAAAATTAACCTTGAAAGGACAAAACCTATCACTAATGTAGTTAACCGATAATGATTCAATTAATAGGTGCATTCTTTATTTCAACGACAACATTGAAAGCCATTAATTGAACCCTTTGAAGAATATATATATATATATAGGTCGGGAGTCAATTTTTTTTGTATGTTTCTAAGGAGGTCTCCTACCATTGCTAGATATCGGGCCACATATAAAAACATGCATCCTATTATGAAAAAGTTAATTTTGTATTTCGTGACTATCCATGCCAAATTTTGGGTCTGTGATTCTAAACATAAATTTGAACTATACCAATTTTATTATCCATGATAAATAATCCGTTCACGCGTTTTTCTATAGAATTTCCCCTTTGTGAGCACACCTTTTTTAAGTCCTTTGCGGTGTTGCAAGACAAATATGAAAAAGCAATGTACTCCCTCCGTCCCAAAATGATCTTCCTGTTAGACAAAATGTTCCAGATTAAGACTAAAAATAACATTTTTAAAGCTTGTTTTGCACTACATATGGAGTTTGGTGCACTCCTATTGCCCTTGAAACTTTGAGTTTTGAATCCCTTTTTAAAGTGTAGTTTTGGATTATTGAAAAGTGAATTTTTTGGGTATTTTCAAGGAGCACCAGTGGTTATTTAGTTATTGAGTGTGAGGTCATCATTTTGTGGGTAGTTAGCATAAGTCAAAGACCATATGTGGACCTATATTTTGCCTCCCAAAACCTTCATCTCCTTCAATTAGATAATATTCAAAGAGATGCAAAAAATAAAAACAAAAAGTTTTGATTGATCCCTTCAACCATTTTATTTGTCTTTTGATTAGTGATTGCATAGATGGAGGGGGAACTATCGCTTGGAATTATTTTGTTAGTCCTAGAGAACAATCAAAAGTTAAATTTGACCAATTTGTAGCTCTCAAAGTACAAC
The DNA here is from genome assembly GCA_951230915.1 of Antitrichia curtipendula. NCBI lineage: Eukaryota > Viridiplantae > Streptophyta > Bryopsida > Hypnales > Leucodontaceae > Antitrichia > Antitrichia curtipendula. The sequence goes on along the minus strand of OX579636.1, from coordinate 2,756,930 downwards.
AGGAAGATCATTTTGGGACAAAAAATGAAGGCCAACAGGAAGAACATTTTGGGACGGAGGGAGTAGTAGATAGAAGTAGGGAGTGGGACCTGGAATGAATAGACTCTTCATGTTTGCCAACCATAAAGTACATGTTTGAAATTGTTTCTTTCTCTTTATGGAGTGCTTCCCGTAGTTTCCCTCGGTGTCTCCATTGAGAGGTAGACTCCATGACACACTCATCCACCACTATTAAATTTCCCATTCAGAACAGAAGCTGGAAAAAGCGAGCAGGTGGGCCGCAGCCACCTGGCACCCGGGGAGGGACCCCAGTGAACTGAAGCGATGAGGGCCCCAAGGGTGGAAAAGCACTGTTCCACAAGCCAGCGCTGCATTCCGAATTCCCTTAAAACGGACGACCACCCTCCGACAACCGTAATGCAACTCCGTCCCAATCCCATCTCATTCCTTTCCATTCCCTTGCCCACGAACTCAGCTTGCTTGCTTGCTTCTCTTCAAACCAGTCCTTCTGTGCACTATTTCTCATCGCTCAAAACTCCGTCGTGTATGGCGAATATTCAGTGTCAGCAGCTGCACGGCGACTGCCATCGCCACCAAGCTGTCATCTCATAACATGAATTCCTTCACGTAGAATTCGATCATAGCTCCAATAGTTAGATGACTCCAGTGGCACTCGTTGCTACTGCTCAGATCTTCGTTCTGGTTCCAGGATCGAGTGGATTGAGTGGATTTGTTGGTGGTACTGCCGTGGGTTTGGCTAGCGAAAGTGGTTTCTGTGGAATGCTCCTGGTAAGAGGAGGAGGAGGAGGAGAGCCAATATGCGGTGTCGACGGCGACGCAATGGTTAGTAGCGGCGCTGCTGGTGGAAGATTCTTGAAGTGTGTTCGATTTTGTGTGCGGGGAGTGGGTTGTGGAGGTGGTAGAAGTGAGATAGAGGGTAGTTGTTTGCAGTTTTATTTCCGCTTTGGAATCTGTGGCACAGACGAGCACGAAATAGGTCGGAGTCACATTCTCATCCTGGAAGAGTTTGGCGCGGAGAATTTATACGGACTTCCCGTGGGGTAATTGCGTGAGTGGGTGGTGAAGAGCGCGTGGATTGAGATAGTAACTTATATGTTGACGCAACAAAAGTGCAGCAGCAGCAGGAATTTGAGGAGCGCAACAGGAATTTGAGCAGTCGCCTATTGACCAGCGATGGAAGCAGTTAATTAGTACAACGTGGTGGCGCATTCCTGCACCGGAATTTCAGATTCTCCTCGGACTTAGTGATCTAGCATAACGACGCCTGTGCCAGGTGACAAAGAATTCAAGGCGGAGAGTGTAGATGGTGTCGAAGTCGTGAGCACATCCAATTGTTGGCGATTGTTCAACTTAAACCTTTTTCTTCTCGTCAGCGTTTAGGATAACCAGCAAGCGAGAGATACTCAGCAGAAAGAAAAACACGAAAGGGATCATATTGAATTTGTTTCGAATGGCCACTTGTGTTGCGAAAGTAGGAATTAGTAGCATGCTTTCTCCTCGAGCTTCCTTCATTCCGGGATATAACGGCGCGAGTATTGGTGGTGACGGCCGCGCGCAGGCGGTCGCGGGCCGACGCGGCGTGGAGTTTCCCAGACTGGTGACGAGTGGCCTGAGTATCGCCCAGCCGAATGCGAAGCCGCTGAACTTCGCGCAAATGATCGCGGACAAGGTGATAGGGGTGGTGGAGAACAATTTGCAGCATCTGCATTGGGGCGACAACGCGTCGCTGCCTTCGACTGTGGATCCCCACGTGCAACTGGAGGGCAATTTCTTCCCCGTTGAAGAGAGCCCTTCACAGCATAATCTCGAAGTAGAGGGCACGCTCCCGGCGTGTCTGAAAGGCGTGTACGTGCGCAACGGACCCAACCCTCAATTTTTTCCAACGGGCCGTCACCATCTGTTCGATGGCGACGGCATGTTGCATGCCGTGAGCATCCATGGAGGCGATAATTCCGTCAGCTACGCGTGTCGCTACACGCGCACGTACCGCTTCCAAGAGGAGGAGCGTCATGGCCGCGCGTTTTTTCCCAAACCCATTGGGGAGCTTCACGGCTACGGCGGCGTGGCGCGCCTGCTGTTGCACTGGTCGCGGGCATTGCTCGGGATTCTGGACGCGTCGCAGGGGATGGGCATGGCGAATGCGGGTCTGGCGTTTTTCAACAACCGCTTGCTTGCGATCTCGGAAGACGATCTCCCCGTGGAGGTTCGTCTGACGGCGGATCATGACATCGAGACCGTCGGGCGCTACGATTTCCAGGGCCAGCTCGCGCATTCCATGATCGCGCATCCCAAAATCGACCCCCACACCGGAGAACTTTTCAGCCTCAGCTACAACGTCCTGTCCGCGCCCTACTTGAAGTACCTCGTGTTCTCTGCCGACGGCAAGAAGAAAGTGGAGGTGCCAGTCACATTGCCGGAAGCCGCCATGACGCACGACTTCGCTATCACGGAGAATTTTGTCGTGATCCCGGACCAGCAGATTGTGTTCCGGTTGAAGGAGATGCTCACGGGCGGCTCCCCGGTCGTCCTGGACCCAAAGAAGACGCCGCGGTTCGGCGTGATGCCGAAATTCGCCACCACTGAAGCCGAGCTCCAGTGGATTGAAGTCCCCGATTGCTTTTTTTTCCATTTGTACAACGCCTGGGAAGAGGGTGACGACGTCGTGGTCATCGGAACTTCCATGACCCCCGCGGACATCATCTTCAAAACGAGTGAAGTTCCGCGCGCGGTCCTCACCGAAGTGCGCCTCAACCGCATCACGGGTACCGCGACCAAACGCGAGCTCGCGGATCTCAATTTAGAAGTGGGAAAAATGAATCCCAATTACCTGGGCGTCAAGACCCAATACATGTACCTCGCCATTGTGGAGCCATGGCCCAAAGTGTCAGGGATCGCTAAAGTAGACTTGCAATCAGGCGAGGTCGTCGCGCGCTACAACTACGGCTTCAACCGCTTCGGCGGCGAGCCCATCTTCGTGCCGCGCACATCCGACCCCGCGGCGCCCGAGGACGACGGCTATTTGCTCGCGTTTTGCCACGACGAGTTCACCGGCGCGTCGGAGCTGCTCGTGCTGAACGCGGCGTCGCCGTCACTAACCCAAGTCGCAGCCGTGAAGCTGCCGTCACGCGTCCCTTATGGCTTCCATGGCATATTCATCCCCGCGGCCGATCTGTCATGATCCGCGCCCCTTCTTTTGCCGTTTTTTCGATTCTCGTGAGGACTGCGTGCCCAACTTGTGCATAGCCAGATACAATTTCAACCATTTTTTCGCAGTCTCCGCTTGTACATTAAATCTCACGGACTCGACGCCGTCATATCATCAGTTACGGTTATGGTCACCATACAACAATCATCTCAGTTTTACGGGCTGCTGGCAGTCGGCATCCTCGCCTAGCACCCATCCATTCGAGATCCTCGCGATCTCGCCTTCGGAGCAAGCTTTGAATTGAGCTTTGTGCTGTTTTTTGTGGATGTAAACCTTGCCAGCATGAGGATGTTTTTCTGGGAGCCCTTGTAGCTGACCTTGTGAAAATCAAGCCCACACTTTTTATTGTTGCAAACTCATTAGTTTTAGCATTTATAAAGAATGAAATTTTTTCTACACTTTTTGGTCTGAATCTTCATGGTGTACTCTCGTGCTTATATTACTTGACTCGATTATGGGTATGTTGCTGCATTGACTCCTATGCTTGCTGTTTCGAGAACACACTTTTGCTCTGACTCGTGCATGTATCCATTCCGAAGACTGGCACTTGCTTTGGGGCAGCCGTTCTATACGTTGACGACCACGGCTTGGAAATCGAACATCTGGCAACAGCAGTCGGGTAGGACGTTATAAACAACCTTCATGGCCATGCAGTTTAGAAGCCGGGGGGCTGATTGTACCTTCGTCCACGTACTTGTTACACCAATGGCTTTGTCATCATGTTGCGGTGCACTAAAGGCTGACAAAAAGTTTCCTTTACAAGCGGGACGTTGTGGATTTGTGATAACGCAGTGAGAGGGAAGCTTCAGACAATCTCAAGAAGCCGTCTGCATAGCATTTTAGGGTTTCCGTCTGGTGTCTCCAGCCTTAGCATTTGACATCAGTGTTGACAGTCATGAAGTGGTATAGAAATTTTGTACTACCTGTTTGTGTGTTCACGTTACCCATACTCTGTTTTTCGTGAAATTCACCTGCATGATTGACAACCCTGTAACTCTGTAAGGTAGGCAAGCCTATTACCACCCTGGGGCCAATTCCAAGAGGGGCACATATTTTTCAGAGGTGTATGCTTGTTTCATGAGTCTAGCCCAAGTGGAATTACAATTTTCCGATCAAAATTGTAATTTCTGTGAATTTTTGAAGTGTTTAACCCTGAAATCACACAATTGCCCATTGAGTGAAGTCGTAAATGCCCTATTAACAATCCATAATTGCCTTTTTATGTATCTATTAGCACTTAAGTATTCACCAATCATGTATTGACACATTACCCTTGATGGCATTAATGCATTGATTTTGTCAGATTTCTAGACATATTTGGTTGATTTATTGTATAATTTGAATGTTTGAATGGAGGGAATTGGGGCCAACTATAGGGTGCAGAATGGGGTTGGTCTACCTTAGAGATTCAAAGTGTTTGATGAATGACTTTGAGGGGTTTTACTGAAAGTAACAAAAAATGCACCTATTCATCGACTATCATTGGATTGTTTTTGGCTAACTACCTTAGTGATGGGCCTATCAGGGTCAAGACTTTGGTGTTTCATGTGTAAAGGTTTCCACTGAGCTAAAGGTGTATTAGCTAAATGTGTAAGAGAATTCTCAACTTGAACTTAGTGAGAAACAAAATTCTCAACCTAAATTCAATTTGAGAAAAATTAATCATAAATGATCAATATTATCTTGTAAACCACATGGTATACAAAGTGAAGTGATGACCACCAAGTTGCTCAAGAACCTTATTTCTTAAGCCTTTGATTTCAATCTTCAAATGAAACTACATATTCTATGTGATGTCAATTTTTCACAATGATTACAATGATTGGTTGCAACTTATTATGTGCTAGTTTCATACCATGTACTTTCATAAATGTTAAAAACTCAAGTGTTCATGTTTTTTACCTCTTACTTTAAATTAATGCCGTAAAAACATTATAATGTCATGTATGTTCTTGACTTGTTTGAGCTTGTATTCCTAGGGAATAATCATTAGTACCACCTCAACAAGTCCTGAATTTTTTTTTTTTTTAATTGGAAAAAAAAACACTATTAGAAAATGTTGTCCAAATCAACAAAATTTGAGCAATTTTTTTTTGTTGACTTAGGCACTCCATCAACCGTTTTAACACATTGTCAATAGTTTTGTCAAGTTAACTTGGAATCGTGACTCTTTTCTGTTGATTCCAATATTGTATTAGTGTATGCAAATACTCTTTGTATTTTGAATTTGTCATTAACCCATAAACATTGTGGAGGACAAATTCCAGTTGATAAATGACAAAGAATCTTTCCATGCAGGACAAAAGTGCAACTATTCATCCTCCAAATTTTGTGTGAAATAGGAAGGTCTTCTACAATAGTTTGCTTTCCAATGAGTGCTTTTGCATTATTTTAATCCAACAATCCACATGGTGACAAAATAGATGATTTCCACGATGATCGGCTTGTCGTTTGAAGATTAATGAGATAAGTGCATTGTAGATTTCTTTTCTATACACTTGCTATTGAATTTCCTTGTCAAAAAATAATTATATATATATATATATATAGTGAACGCCAAATAGGCGGGGGGAGGGGGGGCTTGCACCTCCTTCACATTAATATCCAACAAAAAAGAAAAGGAGGTCAAAGGAACGGGTTTGGCATTGAAAAGTGCTACGTCCTGTTTTTGGAATTACAAAACAACAGGGCCTATTATGTTGTGAATGAATTTTTTAAACTATTAAATTTATCTTGGTTCCTAACAACTTTGTAAAAGTGGGGCCAAATGGACACACCGGCATGCATGTTGCAATCTATATGGCTCCTAGAATCCATTTGGTACTAATTGGTTGATTTGCATACCTAGTGTTGTAACAGTCAGTCCATATGAACAAAATAAGGAAACTCTTCATAAGGTTCCAAAGCTGGTAAAGTATATAGAATACTACCTAAGTTGCCAGTCAAGGAAAGTGCCAAGAAGGGCATGTTGGAGCGAGATGATAACATGAGCATTATTCAAGGTTGCCATCGAGTTAAATTTGGTCCATAATTTTCAGATTTGGGATACTTCTAGAAGAGGTGGGACGTGGTACACATGCTCACATTGAGCACCCCGTATTAGCATTGGTATTTGCCAAGAGAGCCATTCTCATGTTACGACTCCCCGGTTCAAAACTAACTAAAAGAAGGTGGCTTATTTCTTGGGTTTGGCATTATAATAAAGGAGTTGGAATACCCTCTTGATTTTTGTCTTTGATAAGCCCTAGTTCATAAACTCATGAACCCCAATTGGTTGTTCTGCCTTGTCTTTTAGCCCTTGTAAGTATCCCCTATGCACGGTGTATCCAAAAATGTTTTTTTCTTAAGATTGTCAATGTTCTTCCAAAACCACTTGCCAAGGTCCCACGATAGATTTTGTATCATCTCTCCGCGTGCCCCCCACGCCAGGTTAGGGCGTATTGGTGCTTCAACAAGGTTACATCCTTGGAAGGATCTGAATTGTGCTTCCCAACGGAAAACTCTTGCTTGTTGGAGTCCTGCGTCTGGTAGAAGATAATTCCCTTTGTCTAACAAAAGAAGCCCACTTTTCCTGTCCTAGTTGAATCTAATTACCTCACTTGTGCTAGCCTCATGAATTGTATGGAGGTAAAATTGGGAACTTCTAAGTGAGTGAAGCTAGGCAAAGCTTTCTCTTTTGGAGTATGCCCGGAGGTCTTACGAGATGTTAGAGAGGATCTTTAATCACCTGCTTTGGCCTTTTCACGAGGTTGTTCTTTTTTGAAGTATCTTTCTCTATATATCCTCAATTGACTTCTAATCCTATCGTTCTACATTCCAAAGATCCACCACTATGATCATACCAGCTCAGGCCTACAAGCAAAGTGTCGAAGTTTCATATTGGGTCCTATATCTAATGAGGTGTCCACATCTTCCTTGATGAGCGGATTGCCAAACAATGGTTGACGTAGTATATTTCTTGATAATTCTGTTTTTTTTGGCACTAGGCTTCCTCTGACTAAAAGAAAGGCTTTAAAGCATGTCATCATCAACGGGGAGTGATTAACTCGTTTAATTCATTTACTGAAAAATAACAAGTTGGGGGACTAGTGCCACTTAGAGTCTTCAAAGGGCCTACCCAAATCAGTCCAATGTCTGAGTAATTTCTTCCCAGATTTGTTACCAGGTGAAAGCTCCCAGGCCACCAACTTGGTCAATAATGCTTGTGTCTGAAGGTAAGGGTCAATCAACTTGACCCCTCCTTCCAACTGGGGGAGTATGCTGTATGCAAGCATTTCATTTTACTTGGTTGCACATCTGCCCTCTTCCTTTTTGTCTAGAGGTATTGGACCGAATAAAGCTTATAATAATGTTGCAACTTTTCCGTGAGATCCCGCAACAAACTGCCATATACCAACAAGTGTCTAATAGAACCTAATTAATGATAATAACCCTTTTTGCTTGCGACACCGTCTTTGCTGCCCATGAGCATAACTTCTTCTTTAGTGAGGTGATAAGTGGAGTAGTGTTGGTATCTTGGGGGAGGTGGAACCCAACCAACAGTCCAAGGTATCATACTCCCATGCCCTTGGGTACCCAAGTAATGTCCAGATCCTCACCCCACCTGAAGGTCTTTTTATTCCTTGATGCCCATATTGTGAATGTCTGATTTCAGTTCATCCTCGACCTAGTCCCCAAACAAAATGTCGTGAGAACTGCGTATGTGGCCTGAAGATTTTGGATCGTTATAAGTAAATATAGCGAGGCATGGTCTACATACTCAATGTCCATTACGCTTGATCCATTCAGGAGGGCAAACCCTTGAATTTTGTATCTTTTTTCCTCAAGCATGTACCCCAATGAGTCCATAATTATAACAAACAAAAAAGTGGCCAGTGGCAACATGAAGAACAGAGCGGAATAATTCAAATTCTGCTCCAACAACTCTATTTATGATTACTGAAGAAGAGACGTTCATGTACAACGCCATTATTCCTTGAATAAAGTTGTTGAAGAAACCCATTTTCTCTAGAACTAATCTCATGAAATTCCAAAATATTTGATCATACGCTTTTTTAAAATCCAGGAATGGCAAAGTAAGGTCTTGCCCAAATTCTTCCACGAAATGCATAGCCCCTTGTGCCATAAAAATATTGTTGATGATGCATCTTTCTAGGACGAATCTGGTTTGATTTAGCCTAACAATCTCAGATAAGATCTTTTTTAATTTGTTTGCTAATACCTTAGCCACAAGTTTAAAAAACGAGGAAAGGAGGGTGATTGGGCGGAGGTTTTTAAGTAAGCTTGCATCTCCTCCCTTGGGAATCAATGCAATGATTTCCTTATTGTGGCCATCCAACAATTCACCCATGTTCAAGGCCTCCTAGACCGCCTCAAGAAGCTCATCTTGGACAACTTCCATGCAGACTTAAAAAAGTCGATAGGAATACCATCCACTCTAGTTGCATTTCCAATTGACAAGTCTCTAATCACTTCTTGAAGCTCCATGAGTGACAATGGTGAGGATAAGTGTCTGTTCTGGGCCTCCGTGACAACTCATGGCATGCTAAACAACACTTGTTGCCGCGTAGCCATCACCTCTGTGGTTTATAGATCCTCCATGTATAAGTTGGAGTGGAATGCTATCACTACTTGAGCTTTGTTTTGCTGATTAGTAAATATTGCTCCATCTACGACCAATTGTGGTATGAGTGACCTTTTGTGTACGTCCTTGCATATAAGAAAAATTCTTGGGAGCAACGGTCTTTGTTCTTGAGCCACTTCTCTAAGACTGCATGGTATTGGGCTTCTAGTGCCTCCAGTGTAATGGTATGCAGAAGTGACCTTGCTACATCCAATCTCTAGGTGGCCGCAACATCCTTTGGGTGTAATATCAAATAGACCTCAGCTTCCTTGATGTTCCGAAGTGCCTTGTGTTCAACTTTATATCTTGTTGTCCGTCTCTCCTTGGTGATTGCACTTGCTTCTACCAAGGCATGTACCTATGCACCCTCAACCCAATCCATCTAGGAAGTGCCATCCACCAGCTTATCCCCTTTTTGCCAAACTTGTTCTAGTCTATCCCGGGCACTTTGGCTCTGAAGGATATCTATCTGTATATGCACCTTGCAAGCTACCAATTTAATGCTCGGAAAAAGTCGTAGTTGAAGTAGGATGTAATTCGTAAGTTTCATGTGGAGTGAATGATAAACAACTTCTTTTGCTCACAAAGGCCACCGGACAAGTACACCCTATCAATCCTGGCATTCTTGTGGTCTTATTTGATCCTATTATTTTTCCAAGTGTACCATTTTTTGACGCTTTCATGATTGTGTCAGCGTTCCATACGTCTTCCAGGCTATAATGGTTCAGAAGATGAGACCAAGCAACAAATTCCCTCTAATTGGGACTAGTACAAAATTGTAAGCTCCCGAGTCTATCTTCCGCCACCTTGACCATATTGAAGTCACTCAAGAGTAGGAATCATTTCCATGAGATATTGGCATCTATTATCCCGTTCCATAGTAAGACTCTTTCATTTAAAAAATAAGTCGTATAGACATTAATAATTGTAAGAATGTAATTAGCATCCATTTGGATGGAAAGAAATTGTAGCCGCTTTGCCATAAGAATTCCATCACTCACCACCATTAGGGCCAACATCTTCAAGATGAGGATTTTCATCCCTGCACGCCATCTCCCCATAGTATCATCTCCCTTGATGGTTGGATTCCACGTGCGGAAACCTTTTGGGAATGGGAAACTTTTGCTGTGCTTTTTGCATCATACTTCTTCCATCCAATGTTCTTGAATCATAGTTATTTTTGGCGGTTATGTCATTTTGCCAAAGATCCATTTGATGTAGTCTTATTTTGTGGCCCCTTTCAAGCCTACTTTTGAACCATAAATGTTCATAGTTGCCATCAAGATTGTCAAGTCCATTTAATTTTCCTTCTCATGTAGCTCAAATGGGTGTGGTTCTGATGTCGTCTTTTGTTTTTTGGGTGTTTGATGGTGCGAAGCTTGTTGTCTCGGACACCACACTATCGGTTGTTTTTGAAGCCCCTCCAATTCCGTCCATGTGATGAGCATGCTATTAGCTTTTATTCGGCCTTTCCAAGCTGCAAGTTTTAGGATTGTTTCTGTACGCAACCAGGTGCATTTTACTCCTTTGAGGCACTTGGCTTTACGTATAACCTTGATGGGTGCCAGAATGGTTAGTTTGTATGCACCTCCAATCTGATTCCATCTCCTTGCCCAGGAGACCAATTCCCAACTAAACATAGGGGGCTTCTGCAAGTAGAACTTGAGGTATCCCTAGAGGTTTACAAGGATCATTTGTTTGTTGTTGTCCACCATGGGCTTGTCCTCTTCAAATGTCAGTTTGAATGGATCAGGCAGCTCCGAGGTATCTCCGGAAGCATCCAACCATATAGCTTGGCCCTGGTCTTGGTCCTTGTAAATATTTGGCTAGACCAAGAGGAATTTAATGCCAAATTCTGGGAGATTAAGCTCTAGAGATTGGAACACATGTTGTAGTTTTTCTGCCATCTAGGCATTCCACCAATTCTAGCCGAGATTCAAGTAGTACCACTCTGATTTTTGAGACCATTATTTTCCAGACACAAGATTGGTATGCATAAATCCCGTGTTTTCTTCATGTGTGGGGTTTGGCTCCTCGGATGGAAGTTGCTTCCCCATTCCCAAACTATCCCTCTTATAGCAAAATTTTGCTTAGATTTTGACTTTGGTGCTTAGAGAGGGGCTATCCTTTTGCTACTATTTGGGCACTCTTTTATGTGGCATCTTCTACCTTGGGTACTAGAAGTTAGCGTCGGGGAGGTTTTAAAGTCTTTTGGACTAAGACAGCTACAAATTGAACACCCAATGAAGGGAATTCAACTTCTAGTAGTCCCTTGAGAATCTCGAAGGGGTTATCCTACATCACCTCCATCATTAGATGGTCATAGTGCTCAAGGAAGCCATGACATGCTCCTTGCTGCTCCTCCGGGGATAATGTTGGGACAATTTGTCTTATTGTTGGGGGTAGCTTGGCTAGTGTTGGTGTTGTCGAAGAAGGTTCAGTCTCACCCATGGTCACCTACTGTTAAGTTGCATCTTCGTCCCCCACTATTGACACCCATTTAAAAGACGATTTTCCATCTTGCTTTCAAATGCCTTCCTTCCGGTTTATCTTCTTCTAGACCAGCGTAAATCCATCCTCTGTTATGAACATCTCCTCAAATTTCTCTTTAGTCTTTTTCCCTCTATTTGGAGAGCCCTTGGATGAATTCTAGGAGGGCATTTTTTTCTTTTTGTTCAGTGAACAATCACATGTATTATAGCTAAATTTTTGGCAATAGTTGCATTGATTAGGGAGCCCTAAATAGATCACTCCTTGCTTGAAGGTCACCTCCTCCAAGCTTGGCTACAGCATGGAGATCTTGTTAATCTCTGAAAGCTTGGTGAGGTCCAGAACCCCAATATCACTTATTGGTCCCAAGGGGTGCCTATAAGCCATGCCAGGTTGTTCAATGGAGAGCACCTTACCAATCAGTGACACAAACTATTGCAGCCATGTTGCGGTTTAGAACACGAGGTTCAAGTCAGGGAATTAGACCTATATCAAAGTACAAGGTTGTGTGTCAAATAGCGGTGTTTCTATTAATAAACCTTCTAGCCACTAGGAGAACTTCAATGCTCTTCCTTCGAAGACTCCAAAATCCAATCCTAAACACCTCATTGTTGCATCTTTGTATATGAATTAAACCTTAAATAGCCTCTCAATAGAAGTTGGAGCGAGGCGTGTTGATCTTGTAAAAGGCTTGTCAAAAAGATTGATAGGACTACATCCCCTGGAGGAGTGTCGTAAACCCTACACAACACACACCAGTCTCTTGTGCAGCTCATCTCAGGCACTCCAAAGCTCCACAAATTGCTTTTGTGTTAGTATTAATGTGAGCTTCCACTCTAGGTCTACATGAGGCAAATAGTGGCTCCTTTGACTAAGTTCTCGACTAAGTTGCTACTGTAGATTGATTGTCCTCCAATTGGCCCGCTTTTGCGGACTTGGCTTGTGCTTGTAATTGTGACAAAAGTGTGGTTGGATCATTCAAAGGCGTCTAGCTTGCTTTGTTGATCTCTAGGAGTTGTGCTACACTGTCCATCTCCGTTGTGTACAAAAACCAACACCATATTTACAAAGCATATTGACTCTTGCTAGAACTAGTCTTTTGCACAAACGACAGCTATGCTCTGTGATTGGTGGAGTGAATCTAGAATTATAGCAATTAACACCGCAGCTACTCTAGCGATAGGACAAATTCTAACAAGGACTTTCTACGTCTTAGATCCCATACGAGTTGGTCTCCTAGTGGAGGACCTCCCTTAACCCTAATGCTAAACTACAGGAATACAATGGATTTTTTTTCTAAACCCTAAAAATTTTAATCTGTTGGCGGCAGCTGTGCTAGCCTTTTTTCTGCAAACTCAAGCCTATTGTTACTATTGTGACTTTTGACTTTGTGCTAAAGTAATTTCCAAATGGAGGGACCCTCATACAAGGCAGGATCATGAACCCCTAATAGTCCCTTAGCTCTCCTCTGTCAAAAATATTTTATGTGGACCCCTAATGGCAACCAAACCTAGACCATTTCTAACGAAATCAAGCTTGTTCTAAAGCTAAAAACTCTCTCAATAGGACCAATTAAGAGCACTCTGAAAATCTGCAAGGAAAATCACTTGTAAAATCACTTAGAAGCTTGGGAATTATATGGAAGGAAAAGAGCGGCACCTGAAATCCTAACAGCTCTCTTTTGAGAGGGAGGGGGGGAGGGGGAAGGGGAAAATGATGATTGATGGTACCTTGCTGTGAACGCCAAGAAAGGCGATTGGGAGGGTGGGAACCCCCTCAAATTCAAAACTAAAAGGGAATTACAAGAAGGCAGACGGCACCATGAAGTGCCAAGTGCCTTTGCTAAAATAACAAAACCATAGTGCTCATTCCATGTAAAAGATCTACTCTAAATTGATAAGTGAATCACTATCCTTGATAACAAGGTGAATATGTTTCCATAAAGTCATCCCTACATAAAGAGTAGAAATCCAACTAGAGACTAGGACTCTCTATGAACTAAAACTCTCATGATCCCCATATTGTTTATTGCATCTTTTAGTCTATAAGTGCTACATTAAAAGGATCTTAACAAGTCCCAGGGTTGATATTGATAGATGAACTTAGAAGTCGCTCCGGTCACTGAAGTAGAAAAAACTTTTCAAGTAGCGCGTCTTGTAGTGAGTCAATAGTAGGTGTCTTCGCTTGTCTTGCCAAATTGTTAAATCTTTGCCATAAGTCTTGGATGCAATTACATTTCCAAAATAGATGTGTAATCGTATCCATTAACTCCAAATACATAGAGCAGTTTGTATCCACTCCCGGTATGCGCCACACCAACCAATTACCTGTTACAATTCTATGATTCAATGTTTGCCAAAGGAACGTAGCCTTTTTTTAGGTCGGAAATTGTGCCAAATCAATTTTAGTGTGTGCTTGGTTTCCTCTTGTGAAAAATCCCTATTTAGCAGCTCCTGAATAAGAATTGGCCTTCCCGCTTTTTTCTTGAGGCTATGTAAATAACCTCTTTTGGTTGTGTACCCAAAAAAAAGAGTCTCCCTGAATCTGTCAAATTTGTTTTCTACCAACTCCATTTAGCTGGATCCCAAGTCAGATCCTCTATTGTTTCTCCCAAAAATACCCATACCAAATGATGGTACCTTGCTATTTGGATAACCGTAGTAATTCTAGAGCTTATATATATATATATATATATATATATATATATATATATACTTGAAAATGATTTGCAGTGCAAAATGCGGGAAAAAGTGGAAAACTCCCCCAAGTTCTATTGATTAAATTTTTTTTAATCTAGTTGCATTGAACCTCTACTATTGATCTTTAGTGGAAAAAATGAGGGACCATTGATGTAAGGTAAACCAGCCTATGACAGGCCAACTATCTAATGCAGACATCTACATAACCCCCCCATTACAGTCCATTTCAGATTTTTGGTTCTACAATTTAATTAGGTTGGTTAGTGGCCTACATTAGTGCATTAGGTGATTGTGATAGAATTAGTAATGACTGTCATAGGACACTTACACATTGTGAGTGTAAACTCATCATAAAGAGTTTTTTTTTTATTCCTTTGTGTGATGGCCACATTAAAAATTCTTGTGGTTGTGTTAGGAAATCTGAAGACTGCATTAGGTGGTAAGATGATCATCATGAAGACATATTTTTTTGATTTCAGATAGTCTACAGACTATTTTGGAAAAATACTTAAAAAATTCATAACAAATTCCTACTTTGTCCAAAAACTAAAATTTTAACTGCTTCTTTCATTTGACAAAGTTGTCTCTGCTAGAAAAAAATCTGATTTTATTTTGCTAATGGCAACATACCAAATCAGTCATTATGCCTGTCATAGGCTGGTTTACCTTAGTGCCATCCAGAGAAAAAACCAAGTCATTGATCTTACGTAGTACTAAAGGACAATCTAAATCTCAGATGGTTAAAATTATCGGATTCATTTCATTTCTAAGCTTACCAAAATAAGCTTTGAAGTCCTTTATTAACTCAATTTTCAATGTTTTTTGAAAAAAATAAAATCATAGGATGTAGAATGTTTATTATAAAATTACCACCATTGGATTTACATTTTTCAATTCTGTAACAAAATTCTCAACAATTTAGTATTATGAATCATTCTTTACTTCTTTCTACTTACTATTTTTTCCTATGTATTGTACAATTCCAAATGATCTGAATATTTCAAGCACCTTAGTCATTGGGGGGGCATCTTTCTAGGGTTAACAAAGTTCATGATCAGGTCAGTGGCATACTATTATGGACAATGTGTCCATGATAAGGTAGGATGCTCTAAAAGTGACCGTGCACTAAAAGCAAACCTAACACAGAGATACATTTTTCTTTCCACAATGTGACAGGAATGTACATTTCAGGAGGGGGGTGCTTTGTGTGACCATTGTATTTCAGCTTCAAAAATTCGTAATTAATTCCAGAAAGGTCCAAAAAATATAAAATGACTTGGGTTAGATTCCAAATTTCTTTTCCCTTTCTGCGAAAATATACTGAACATTGTTTTGAGGAGTTTAGCTCCCCCTGCAAATACAATCAGCTGTTAGTAGGTCGCTTTAAGAGCAGACTACCTTAGTTGAAACTTGGTGTCCAAAGAAAACATTCCATAACATTCAAGAGCTGTGAGAGCAGCTGCCTTCCCTCTGACGGAATGATGTGGTATATTCCACATCATTTCATCCAAAGGATGAAATGGTGTGGAATATTCCACACCCAACATTAGCTAATAAGCCACGCGTCAATAATGTCAGACTTCTGCTCAGTGCCAAGGTCATGACTGCAGAATCGGGTTACTGGGAAATTGAACACTTTCTATTTCAACAGAAACAAAAAAATAGCTTAAGAAAAATGACAAACAGTGAGGTTAATATTTTCAAGGTTTGAATTCCCTCACGCTGTATTGTATGCCATACATGTTTAGTGCTTTGGAATTAGAAGACAATTCTTTATCTACATATGGGGTGGTAGGAGGTAGAACAACCCATGTGGGATATGTAATTTAGAGTTTATAATTTCTCAACCGCTCATAACTAAGTCTAAAGTAGGAATTGTGTTAAAATTATAATTTCAGACCTCATTTAGGCATAGTGGAATAACTTTTTTCAAAATACTTTGAACTAAAATAAGTTGTATAATCAAGTTAAATTTCATCTCCAAAAATCCGTTTGAGATTTTAATCTTCCACTCAAAAGTTATAGACAAATTTCATAGAGGGGTTTAAAAAGATTCATTTTTGACATTTTCATACATCCTCTCTGAAATTTGTCCATAACTTTTGAGTGGAAGATTTAAATCTCAAACGGATTTTTGGAGATGAAACTTAGCTTGATTCCACAACTTTTTTTAGTTCAATGTTTTTTGAAAAAAGGTATTTCACTATGCCTAAATGAGGTCTGAAATTATAATTTTAACACAATTCCTACTTTAGACTTAACTATGAGCGGTTGAGAAATTACAAACTCTAAATTACATATCCCACATGGGTTGTTCTATCTCCTACCACCCCAAATGTACATAAAGAGCTTCTCTTTTCTACAGAAAAAAACAAATAAATTATTGATGGCAAATGGTCAGATTTCATTGGTACTCAATGAAATCTTTGGGTTTTGACAGACCATCTATCTTTATAATTATTTGTTTGTATATTTTGTCCTAGAATTAGCCAAAAAAATAGATCGCACCATAAATGTACTGCCATTGTCTCCTGAAGCATACATTAATAACATGTGGATGCATTTCGTGGATGCATTTCGTGGATGCATTTCGTGGATGCATTTCGTGGATGAAGACTTCAGAGAGGCAAAGGCAGCCTCTCTGAAGGCTCTTGAATGTTATGTCTAAGTTAAGTTATAGGAGTGAATATTTTACACTGAAGGGGGTAGAAATTTGGATTTGATTGGCACCTGTTGGTTTTCAGTTGCTGTCTAACAAAGAGGATAACTGTTGAGTGTTGACAATCATTTGTATGAGAGAAGTTATGTAAGTAAGTTAAGAGGGCCACCTTCAGTTGAACCTTCCTAAGGCTCTTCCTTGACTGACCAATTACGTTAATTTTCCTTCACTGACCAAGTTGTGTGAGCGAGCCAGATGGCAAACCCAGAGAGATCCCCAACCAACCAACATATCCATTGTAACTTAGGCTTGTAAAGTAGCTATCACCAATCCCAAAGCAAATAACACCAAGGTGTGCATATGTTTGCCACATCCATCACAAGACTTGTCAAGTTGTCAAACGCTTAGGGTGGGTTCTGCTGATGGGTGCCATGTTGCAGACCAAGACTTTGGGCCCAGATGCAAGACATATCTTAACCCCTAAAAGACCGTTGTCTCTTCGGGGGACAAATGGGATTTCGGGCAGGTACCTATGGGCTAAATTTTTGTTGTGATTTTTTGAAGCTTTTTTTGAAGAAAGAAAAATTGATAAGCTTTGTGGGAATATTATTTTTTTCACAATCGGTGCCCGAGAACAACAGTTATGACCAAATAAGCTCAAAACAGGGGACAAGGGACAGCTTGGGCAGTTAAACAAAATTTGAAAAATTTGAATTTTTTTTTATATATATTTTTTTTCATAGAATATATTTTTTGTATATTTTTAAAGCTTTGATTCATTTCATTTGGATTTGTTATGAGAAAGTTATGGACATTATTGTTTTTTAGGTAGTTAGAGCATTTTCTTGAAGAAAATAACTTCTAGGATTCATTTCTGAATGAAAATTTTCAAATTTTTCAATTTTTTTTTTTTGCATGGTTTAGTTTACTTGCTAGAACAATCACACCATTGGGATTAGTGCATTTTAATTCCACCTAAAATATATGAATATTTTAGAATTTTCTTCTATCTTGTACCTACACTAGTAGAAAATCAACCCAATCTGTTGTTTTGGTCACGTTGATCATCAATAAATTTTTGTTAATCAACAAAAATTTGTTGACGATCAACGCGACCAAATCAACAGATTGGGTCTGATTTTCTACTAGTGCTACTTCTACTTAACAATTTTCTTAAGAATGATAATTAAGTTTTTTTGAACTTTTTTTTCTTCCTAGACTTTCAACTCAATTCTCTACTATAAAGATTTAAAGCTCAAAATGTTGTAGTACAAAAATTTTAAGTTAAAAATGTTTGAAGTCAAAAAATCTAGTTCCGCAATGTACTGAAAAACTTGTTTTTTTCACTTTAAATGCAGATATCTTGCAATCTGTGCGGTCACAAATTCTATAAAAAATTCCACACGCTCTTATACTAGTTAGGTATAAGATCCTACGGTTAGATGTGCAAAAAAACATTTTTCAAAATCTTTACTCTTTGCTATAGAAATGGCAGTTTTTGATTGTTTTTTGGGAGAAAAAAGGCCTTGGGCCTATAGGGGTTAAAGGTGTGTGCGCACTTGGTGTTACAACTGTTGTTACTAAGGGTCTTAGGAATGAGTTTAGATCTACATTTGAACCACATTCATACTCCAAACAACACCTCTAACACCAAGTGCAAATATGCCTCTAAAATCGAAGGCCATTTTTCTATCAAAAAACACTCAAAACTGCCATTTCTGCTGCATTCACCCAAGAAAGCTAAAAAAAAATTTGATTTAAGAAGAATCTAACCATAGGATCTTGAACTTCATTTGTCTAAGATCATGTGGTAAAAATTTTGTCAAATTTGACTGTACGGATTGGAAGATATTAGCATTCAAAGTTAGACAAAAAGTGTTTTTCAAGAACAATCATCCTTAGATTGCCCAAAAAACAAGATTGTCCTTAACTTTCTCATCACTAGTCCAAATAGAATGATTCTAAGTTTTACATGTAGAAAAAAATATAATGTGTTAGGGAAAAAAAATTCAAAAAAGTATTTTGACTATTTGTGATTTTTTGGGGGCTGCCCAGCGACCTCCATTTTTGTGCCATAAGTTTTGCTTACGGGCATTGATTGAGATAAAAATTATATTTCCAAGAAGCTTATATGTTTTTTTAGCTTTATACAAAGTTTTAGTAAATTATGATGAATATTGAGACTGTATGAGCCTATCCAAAGTCACATTTTGGCCCTCATAGGGCCAATGGGACTTTAGGGATTAATCCTTAAACGATAGGCTCATAATTGTGGAAATCATTTGTTTTGTCACCGTGTGAATTGTTGGACTAAAATAATGCAAAAGCACTCATTGGAAGACAAACTATTATAGATTATCTCCCTTTTCACACAAAATTGAGAGGATGAATAGTGGTACTTATGTCCTACATAGAGAGAATGATTCTTTGTCATTCATCAGTCAGAAAACATCCTTGGCGGCATTTATGGGTTAAAGGCAAGAGGTTCTAAAAGTGCACAACCTCCAAAACCGCCCACCTCCTAAAATGTACACTATTAATCTATACATGATGTTTTTCCATAGCCTTCACTGATGTACAAACAATGTACATTTTAGGGGAGAGTGTGTGTGTGTTTGGAGCCCTATGCCAATTCAACTTCAAAATTTCATAACTAATTCCACAAAGCTCCAAAAAAAATGAAACAACTTACATGCATAAACCTCTCTTAATGCGTAGTCCTAACAACATGCACTAAGACAAGTTCTACTTATAGTATGTAAATTACAATGTATCACAATTCAAATATTAAAACACAATTGAAGAGTTATAAGGAAAAATACAAGGAGTACATAGAGACACCAAGGGCCTTTTAAGAGTTAACCCTCTTAAGAAATTGTGACCAACACTGGCCTACATTTTTTTGTATTCTTGAACATTGATAAATTTGAAAAAATACCAAACTTTGAACTCGGTGGCAAAGGTATGGGGAATTTTGCATTGTTTTTGAAGAGAGAAAGAATGCAATACCTATCTTGGTTGTCCTAACCTATCTAAGCTTGATACCAAATGAGAGTAGCATTTTTCCATTGGTTTTCTTGAGGATTTTGCATCATTTTTAAAATGAGATTTCAAACCGATGATCAAGGTGCAATCTATCTTCTTTTCCATAACTTGAATTTGAGTCCATGCTATGGAATTAAAGGGTCATTGCAAAAAAGACCGTGCATTTTTTGTAGCATTTGGTATAGTACTCATTTTTTTCCTTCCGAGAGTATTTTATAATTAGAAAAATAATTTTTTTAAATGTGAAGAATAAGATTAGTGTATACACCTTTAAGAAGAAGGTATCCTAGGAAGGAAAATCATAGAAAATTTCTCTAAGTAGGAGAACTAGAAAAGTACAAAATCTCATGAAAACAAGTATTTCACTGTAGTTATACATTTTAACTTGTAAAAATAGGAAAATAATTTTTTTTAAATAAAAAATTAACCATTTGGAAAGAGTTCATAGTAATGAGATTTCACCAAAAGACTGATCTTAGAACCATCTTCATTGTTCAGAAATTGCACGCAATAGTAGTACTATTTGCACTCATGTGGAGGATACAAAATAATACATTTTAGATTTTCTTTGGAAGGAATATGCTTTCCTACTATGGAAATAGACCATAAAAATTTCAGCTTTAGATCATTAAATTTGGGAACTCCTAATGTACTAAAAGCCCGTAAACTTCATAGTGTGACACTGTGACAAGTAAACAAAAATGATTTTAAAATATAAAATGATTGTTTTTCCTAAAAAATAAAATATTTGATTACCATCAAATTAGACCTCTCTAATAAAAATTTCTAGTTCATAAGGTTTATGCTTGATTAGTTATAGAAGATGACAAGAATGTATATATTCATTGTGACGGTAAATAGGACCAATCTTTCTTGCAATGACCTCAAATACCATGTTGTTCTTTTGGATCTAGAGGATCCAGAGGACAATCATACACACTTCAAGCCAAAATAAACCCTAATTCTTTGATATCACCCCACCCAGACTTGATCCCTAATCGGCACGGGAAAAAAAATGACATTGAACAAAATCACACAAGCTAGAATTGGGTGCTAAAGATTACTCAAGCGCTACTAATCAAAGGATTGTTTGCGGCGTGCTTCCACCAATTGTAGGGAGCTCCACTAGAGTGGCGTAGCGCCTCCGAAGGATCCCTCACAGTAGATTTCTATTAATTGTAGAAGCTCCACTGGAGCTCTAGAGCAATGTCAAGCACCTTAACCCTAATTCTCAAAGTTCACTATGATCCCACCTGAGCTTGATTCCATCACAATAATCTATGCAAGAGAAGAAAGTGACTACCTTGCACAATCACACAAGCTAGAGTTGGATATTGATTATTGTGATGCTATGAATTGATGGATCACTCAAGGCACACATTCTACCAACATATCAACCCCTTTGAAGCTGTGCAACATCATCTATCATGTCGTCTACATTGTTGTGTTTCAGAGTGTCTCAATTGTGCCGTTTGAGTCGAGCAAATGTTTTGATAATGAGGCTCACTTGCCCTGCTAAGGATGTTTATGGTAAATACTTGACCAACAACTAGTGCAAATGCATTAGATTTGACGTCTACAACGCTTTTTCTTCTTTCTTCTCTAGCTTGGCATAGTAGAAACTTCATCTATGTGAGATGGGCTTAATAAGTTGCATTACACCAAAAAAGTCATATTCTAATGACAAACATAAAACAAATAGGCTTACATCTGCCCAAGTTCATGAAAGTTGGAATTATAAATATTGGTGCAATGTGATTTGGTCAAACAAGTATTGTTTGATATTGGTAAAAATTCAAGGCAAATTAGAGTGGCAAAAATCATATGATACATATGCAAGGAACTGTATAGCACCATCTTTCAATTATGGTTGTATTTCAGTGATGGTTTGGGGGGCATTTAGTGACTTTGATAAATGTCCCCTTATTATTTTGCCTCAACACAAAAAAAACAATTTGTGACTCTTGCTTATAAGAGAACTTATAAGCAGGTTTTATTTTTTACACGATCATCTTGGTCAATTGACACTTATAGAAGATGGCGCCCAATCGACTACAATTTATTTCCATTCCAATGGAGACAAGATCATGGTGCAACACAACTTATTGTGCCTGCAAATTCTCTAGTCTTGAACCCCACATACAAAGATTGTCTTACATGAAATTTTTTGCCAAAGAATTGTTGTAGCATTGTTATAGACCCAAAAATAAGGAGGAGATGGTATTATTTGTTTAATTAGTGTAGGATACAATATCTATGAAGCAACTCCATACCTTATTTAAAGCTGGAAAGTGGATAAGATAGTATGCTGTAAAATTGTCCATCTCCTTTAGATTGCCCCTATTATTAGCTATAGAACGGAGATGAGGTGATCCTTCAATGGATCATTTTAGCCATTTTAATAAATCAAGAAAAAAATATTTTTTATTGCAAGAGCCAATCATTGTCTTTGATTTTTGCACATCTCTTTACAAGTTGCAAGTAGACGGATTTTGGAAGACCTATGGCCATAAATAGGTGCATATGTCCCAAATCTTTGAAAAAGTATAAGTAATTCAAAAATGTTTGGACAAATGCAAAACCACTTGTGTTAAGTTCCACATCTATTTTTCTTTCTCTGAAAAATGATCTAAAAATATTCATGTCCATGGAAACTTGTGAAAAAGGTGGATCAGCCAACCCTTAAATTATTACTTTCAAAGCACATTACCTTAGAGGAGGGTTTCTTTTTAAACATACAACCTTCGAGGGCCGCAGTTAAGGTAGTAGGCTCTAAAAGCGACCCTTTAAGGGCTGATTCACCTTTTTCATAGGTTTTCATGATTAAAAATATTTTTAGCTCATTTCTCAGAGAAAGTCAAATAGATGTCGAATCTAAGACAAGTGGTTTCATATTTTTTGAAGCATTTTTTAATTAGTTATGAATTTTCAAAGATTTTTGTTGTAGATACCTATTTGTGACCCTAGGTCTCCCAAAATCTGTCCCCTTGCAACTTCTAAAGTGATTTGAGGAAATCAAGATCAATGATTGGCTCTTGCAATAGAAAAACAATTTTTCCTTGATGTATTCAATAGCTAAAGTGGTCCATTCAAGGATCACTTGCAATCCATTCTACAACTAATTATAGGGTCGGTTTGAAGGAGAGGGTCGCAATTATAGCACACTACCTTAAGACATATCTAACATTGCCATAACGATCCACGGACCTAATCCCTGTCAGGAACAAGTAGAGGCACAACCCCCTCCCGTGTGCCAACATGAAGAGCCTCCACATGAGCAATGTCAACATGGGGAGTTGAACCGAGAACCTTATGAATTCCATTGGAAGAAGTCCCTACCACCTGTTCATCACCTAGGGTAGTTTGAGGTCATTTTGAACCTTTAGAGGAGCTTTTCAAAGTTCCCATTTTTTGTTCTGACTCCTCTTGGGAGAAAAAATTTGAACTATTTTAGGACCTTACTTTACAGATCTGATTTGGCTCTGATTTGCCAGGTCACCGTGGTGGGGGCAGCTGTTCGCATGTGAATTTCAAATCCCTTCAGTTCATGCTCAATCAGGTTGTGTGCATGCACTTGGACTCCAGCTTGGAAATGAGTTCCCAACATTCCTGTCCACAAGGCAAATCTCTTCCTAGAGCATATGGCCAAGATCAACGGCTGCAAAGATAGGAGCGACACATCAAGGGCTCCAAAGTCCATCGCGACAACCAAACTATCTTAGAAAGGCTCATATCCTGGGGAAAGAGAAACTGAATATGAAGTGTGCTGGTCGAGCCAAAAGATGCTAAATAGTCTGCATGTAGATATAGTGTGATTGAGTGAAACTGAACTGCATGCCCCCCCTTGGATGAGCTGGCACAATGCTAAATAGTCCACATACAGATATAGTGTGACTGATACTTATCGCACGAGACAGCTGGACGGGAGCAGCATGATGCCAGGGTACAGTCAGGAACATGGTTCTATTTATCTTATGGAAGCTGCTTGTCCTTGGGATAAAAGCAGTGCTAAGTTAAATTGTCTGCATATAGATATAGTGTTGTGATACTTGTTGCATGAGTTGGATAGGAGAGCATTTCAGGGGTACAATCAGCCAGGAACATGGTTCTAGGGTCACTTATAATAATTAATTTGTTGGAGTGGCAGGGGGGTAAAGTTAATCCACCTTAACTGCAAAGGCATCAATGTGGAGCTCTAGTGACTTCCATCCATATAATTTCCAAAAATGAAACTGGAGGATTCGCGGTCCAAGAGATCTAAGTGTTACAACTAAGACAAAACAAACAAACAACCTAATTTAAGGCATGGATATTTTTACGAGAGTTTTTCGCACAAGTTTGCAGCAAATGAAAATTCTTTCATGATTTTCTATTGCTAATAAGGCAGTATGCTCTTAAAGCAACCATTTAAGGGCTGGTCCGCCTTTTTCACATGCTTTCGTGGACGAAAATATTTTTAGATCATTTTCCTGAGAAAGAAAAATAGATGTGGTACCTAACACAAGTGATTTTGTATTTTTCCAAGCATTTTTGAATTACTTAAGAATTTTCAAAGATTCAGGACATAGGCACCTATTTGTGACCATAGGTCTTCCAAAATCTGTCCACTTGCAATTTGTAAAGAAATGTGCAGAAATCAAAGACAATGATTGGCTTTTGCAATAGAAAAACAATTTTTCCTCAATGCATTCAATTGCTAAGCTGGTCCATTTAACCCTTCAACGACCAGGTCGATGACAAATTACTCAAACTGACAGATTTTCATCAATAGCAGTCACAGTCTTTCCGTAGCTGGGGGGGCTTGCTCTAATGAAATTGCGTCAGTTTGACACTTTCTTGTAACCTGTCATCGACCTGGTCATTAAAGGGTTAAGGATCACCCCATCTCCATTCTTCACCTAAAATAGGGGTGGTTTCAAGAAGATGGGTGCTTTTAGAGCACACTACCTTACTACAAAAATATTTTTTTCTATAAAAAGGTGCCTCCAACTATGCTTGATAGTTTTTGGTGATATACTCTCTCTATCTTACAATAAGACCAATGTTTTGTTTGTATTTTGCAAAACAAAAAATAATATTATTTTGAGACATAAAGAATACTCAATTATCCTAAAAGGATGGAATCTAAAGTCTAGTTATGACTGTATAATCAAACTCACTTTGTATGCTTTCTTTGCCTATCTCTTTTTCTACAATACAAGATTTATAATTATTATATTATATTAGTAGCAATGAATTCTTTTTTAAATAAATTATTATATTTTTTATATTTGTGAAGATTAGAAATTACTAAAAAATTTTTTTTAATGAAAATATCTTTCAAATACAAAATAAACTTCATAATTCTTAAGATTTTTTCTATTAGTGGACAATATAGTGAAGGACATCATCATATAAATTAAATTTATATATTTTATATATTTTATTCTATAATTTAAAACAAACAAACTAGACCATCATTATAGTTCTAAAGTTCAAATTACAATAAATAATTTAGTTTAAGGAAATTTTCAAATTTTAAAAGAAACTGTACTTTGCATTCAATATAGTTTTAAAAGACTTTACTATGCTTCTATAATTTACTTTTAGACTTTAAACAATCTAGAATTAAAAAAATTGGCACAATTTCATTTCAATAATAAAATTAAAAACTATATAAGAAGTTTTTACAACTAAATTCAAATCAATACTATAAACAATTTGCCAAAAGACAATTGGTGCTATAGACATTTACTTGTAGAAAAATGTGCAAAACTTCAATAAAGGTATATCCAAACTCTATCTAATTTCACAATGAGACATGGGGATCCACACGAGAGTCACCAACATTCTAGGCATCACAAAATTTCAAAATATCTTATTGACTAAACCATGGATTCAAATTGTTTCTTGTAGTTGGTTTCACTTATAATAACCAAATAAAAGTGGATAGCTTCAAATCTAGTAGACCATTTGGGACTTTATGAGTTGCAAACAACCATAAAATCATCAAGTTCATGTGATTTAGAGTTGGTGGTTGGAGGCAAAGAGGCCTTCACAACTCATCCATGGGATTTATGGAAGGATACTCCCTTTTTCATGACTCCACAAACGGGACAAATACAAAATACAAAATAGTTGGGAGCAATTGGACAATACAAAATTGAATTTGAGGAGCATGTAGAAAAATCATTCTTTAATGAGCACTTATCAAGTTAAACGGAAGAACTATGGCATTTGAACCAAGTTGAAGAGCAGTATGACATGTGTGGGTAAAGTAAGTGGACTTTGTTCCAGATGGTGTGCAATAGCAACTAAAGGTGGAAAATTTCACTTCAAAGAAAGATAGAAAGGAGGTGGTTACCAAGGAAACTTGACAATCATTGATAGGCCTTGAAGATGAAGCAAAGGTGAAAGAGGAGCAAGAGTTCCTCAAGGTGTATATTGATTGTTTTGTCTTTAGTCTCAAGGATTTGAGAGTGTTGAAGGGACAAGAGATATATATAAACTTGACAAATGAAGCATTCATTTACACAACCATACAAGTATAGCAAGGTAGAACGTAAGATAATTCAAGCTCAAACCAAGGAGTTATTCGAGGGTAGATTAGTGGAGTTAGCTTCACTAGATTGTGAGTATGTATTGGCAACAATCATGCCATCCAAGAAGAACATTTTTTGGAAATTGGACCAAAAAAGGTTGTGTAGGAATTACTGTAGAATTATTAAACCCACAAAATTGGACCGTTTGTGCAATGCCAACATCAAAGGAGAATTTCAACGCCATTGGCCATGCCATGGTGTTTGGTACTTTGGATCTATGATTGGATTATCACCAATTTGATATTTGAGAAGGTGATAACAAAAAGACAATATTATGTAAAATTAATGAGGATGGGAAGGACCAACTTTCTTTTATGGAATTTCCTTCCATTTGATTTGAAAAATTCACTAGCAAAATTTCAAAGAATTATAGATCGCGTATTTTTTGGCTTGAATTTTGTGAAATGGTACAATGATGATATTATTGTCTATAGCATATATCAAAACAACATAGAATTCACTTAAATGACCTAATGGAGGTGTTTGCTAGGCTAAGGCTTCACGGTTTAAGATTGCATCAGGGCAAATGCAAGTTTTATTGTGATCAGATGGAGTACTTGAGCCACATGATATATTCCAGTGGTTTGGGAGTGATAGCTAGCAAAATGGAAGTTATGATTTCTATTCCAAGGCTGAAGGATGTGAGTAGATTGCGAGCATTTTTGGATTTGTGTAATTACTATCAAAAATTTGTGAAGACATTTAGCGCCATAGCGAAGCCATTGACCATGTTGACATGGTATGATCAAATGAGAAAAAGGTTGCCTTCAAGAAATTGAAATAACATTTAATATCGACACTAATACTGAAGAGGCCAATTTTTGGTAGGACATATCAGTTACACACATATTAGAATTCACTGGGATTGACTTGGTGTTAACTTAAATGAATAATAATGGCAAAGAGATTATAGGAATTTTTACTAGTTGCTTCAACAATAATGTTGACATACTATATAGCTTATATGAAAGAAAGTATTTAGTAGCAATTTGGACTATTGCTCATTTTTTATGTTATTTACATGATAACAAATTTTTATTGGTGACAGATGACCAATCATTGTAGTGACTAATGGAGTTCAACAAGCTCACAAAAAAGCTTGCACGATGGGCTTTAATACTAATGGAGTATGACTTTAAAGTTGTATATAGCACGATTTTGGTGAATATGAATGCTAATAGCTTGAACCACAATCCAAGTCTTAGCCAAATGGACTTTATAAGGGGCCAATGGTATGTAGAGGGGAAAAAGATTGGTTACCATGGTGGCATGGTGTTACCTACTTGAGGCTTATGAAAAATGTCTTGAAACCTTACTAAAGAAACCATTGTAGCTAAGATGGATGTAGATGCAACAAAGCTAGTATACGAGTGTAGAGCATGAAGAGGAGAATTTTTGCATTTTCTGTAGGGGAAAAAAATAAAATTTTACAATGTTTTTTTAATTTTTGTAAGAGTTTTTTTATTAATTTATTAGTTTATTGGAAGTATGACATGGGGATCCTATAATCGTGGGGGTATAAAAAGTGGACAAAAGTTTCCCATGTTTTCTTTTAAGGAGAAGGGTTGATCTCTTTTTCATTCACTGGATGTACAATATGGGAATCCTATAGCCGTGAACGGAAGCCTATGGTCGTGGATCTAGGATTTAGGATGTATCCTTTCACCTTTGATGTAGGACCTATAAGCGGGGGACTGACGGTTTGTGACCACAAACCTAGAATCGTAGACAAAAGACCGTAAGAATAAAAGTTCTGCATAAATGTAGATTACACCAATATGGAAGTAGTCATCAGGCGGGGATGCTAGTTTGTGAGCTTGTGAGCGTGAGCCTGTGAGCCTGTGAGCCTCCATTTTTTTATCCATTTAGTATTCCTAAATTTGTTCAAGTCCTATGACCGTGGAAATAAATGTAAGGATCTATAGTCCAAATGAATAACAAATGAATATATTCCTATGAGATTTTGCCCCCCAGAATTGAACCATTCTATTTTTTAAAAATGAAATATTATAAAATAGGAGGTTTTTGAATGTAACACATAATGAAAATAGGTGTATATAGTGGTTTAGAATATCTCAGTACAAGATATATATTAAAATAATACAATGCAACATAATACCAAAATTTTAAGGGAACATTTATCAATTTAAAAATAGAAGGGACAATAAATATGGGTTGTAGAGATTGAATATAAATTGAATGATAGGCAAAATTTTACAAGCATTAGAGCATGAACAATGGTCTTGAGCTTATAACTAAGTGATAAATGTAGTCTTAATTGTTGACCTTCATGTAAATTTAATGAATGAATCATAAGCTCAAGACAATTTGGGCATAGACAAGCTCAAAGGCAATGTGGACATGAAGTGAAGTTGAAGGCCATCAAATGGAATTGTTGCCATTTGCCACATCATGCATAGTTAGATTTAGTTAAACAAAAAGTAAATAGAAATCAAATATAAAAGCATGAAATTGAACTCAAATATCGTCTGACTCAGATGCACTGAGTTCGAAATAAGAACATACTCTGGGATCATAAGATCTATGAGGTGATAAAGAGATTGAAGATGAATCAGATGAAGCATCAACATAAGCTAATGCTAAATGTTCGGCATAAATAGGTAGGCCACAAGGACTCAAAGAAAGACTTCTAAGAAATCCAGGATGTCGATAAAAAGGCAAAGTGCGTCTTGGTGATGGACTCATCCAACTGCAAACAACAAATCATATGTTTGAGTATATAGTAACAAATTAAAATTCAAAATACAAAACTTTGAATCGAAATTATTGAAAAATAAAAATAAAACTTACTCACATAAGTCAAGTAGTTCGACATCTTCAATTGGAGAGTCATCATCAATCTCCATACCATCATCCGAGGTAGTAGAATCAAGAGCCTTGGAGATGATTGTAGGTGTTTGTAATGGCTTCAGTACCTCATCAAAGAGCTTGGCATCACTTTCTAATGCTAAAATATGACGATTAGATGAATGAGCTGCTTTGATGGAAGAACCTGTATAAGACAATAAATTGACATTACAAATACATTAGAATTTAAGGGTAGATAGAAAAATCAAATTAGAAAATACAAAAAACAATGATTCAATGATATAGATTACAATACCTGTAGAGGCAGTCATGTCTGCCACAATACCACTTGTAGGGGTCAAGCCATGAACAAAAAGCTTCATGAGAACCTTTGACTTCTCCTTAGCACCCCTCCATGGCTTGCCATCTTCCTTTCTACGTGATTGAGTTGTCGTTGTAATAGTGTTGAAGAGGACGTCATCTGTAGTTAAATCAACCTCAGGAATTGAGGGATCAATAGAAATCTGAAGCTCTTGAGGTTGCCTAGCAATGGGAGAGGCAAATGATCGAACCAACAACAAAGCCTTGAACTTCAAAGTCTGCAAATCCAAATTAAAAACCAAGTTAGATTGTACATTTAAACGCAAAATTCATTATAATAAAAGACTTCAGTGAATTTGAGAAAATACTGTTCAGGTCCAGTCCACCTGATCTGCACCAGAGATTGGAAAACTGGAATGTTGAAGTGACGATAACTTACTCAGATTTTGTCCAAACTGGGCATATGAGGTGTTTTTTGACATCTACAGAATCTGTAAATGTCAAAAAACACCTCATATGCCCAGTTTGGACAAAATCTGAGTAAGTTATCGTCACTTCAACATTCCAGTTTTCCAATCTCTGGTGCAGATCAGGTGGACTGGACCTGAACAGTATTTGAAATCAGAGATTGGAAATAACGAATATGGTGTTACTTGAAATCAAAATAAATGACATCTACAAGTGAATCAAAGCTAAAAACAAAAGATTGAAAGTAGTACTTACAAATTTGGATGGATTCATAGGATTGGCCAAATGTAAGCAATTTATGATAGTCCACTCATCCTTGATCTTCAACTTGTAGTTCTTGAAGAATCCAGCCACTTCTCTCTTCACTGTGGAACTGTTAGGATAAAATAGAAGAAATGCTCCATCATCATGAAGATAGGTAAGAGAGAATGCCATCATTACTTGGAGGAAACTTGGAATGCTAGCATTCCAATGAGGAATTTCAGATGATGGATTTGAAACCCCTGGAATTGGAAGACCATCTGGATATTCTGCAATGATGAGGTCTACAGCTGGTCTCTTTTGGATTTTGCCATCAAAAAAGAACTCTCTACCTTCACCAACCTGTAAAGATAAATTTCAAAAATGTTAATTCATAATAGAAGATGTCAATGTCAAAGAAGAACAAAAATGAGAAGATGTAAATGATGTAGAATATGTAAGATTACATAACAATCAAAATGAGATGGAAATAAAACAAATAAACTAACCTTTGAGAGAAAAGCCACAATGTTCTCATATGGTACTCCAAATGTACCATTCTTTTTTTTTTCTTCAATGATTCTAACAAAAGAATCGTTCAAGATTAGATCAGAAGATGTATGATTGGTAGACAAAGGAGCCAATGTACTCCTCATACCTTTAAGCTTGGGAGGTAGCTCAAAAATAGGAGAGGAGGTTGGTACTAAAACCATGGGAGTAGAAGACGTCTTCTGGCGCTTTAAAGCAGGGAGTGTAGCTTCAACATTCGAAGATGAAGGTCCAGTAACCACAAGGCTCTTGATAGTGTCTTGAACTAGTAC
This sequence comes from Antitrichia curtipendula, assembly GCA_951230915.1. Lineage (NCBI taxonomy): Eukaryota > Viridiplantae > Streptophyta > Bryopsida > Hypnales > Leucodontaceae > Antitrichia > Antitrichia curtipendula. The sequence continues at coordinate 2,725,949 of OX579636.1, read as the reverse complement.
ATCTTCACTGGAATCATCAAGTTCAACCACCAACTTCTTTAACCTGGTCTTCCTGGTCTTCTTGGTTGCCTCCTTATCTGCTTTCTTAGGAACATCTATAGCTGTACCCTTGAAGGCGGGCTCAATAGAATCTCGAAGGACAATATCAAAAGTTGGTGGTCTTTTGAGGGGACAATCCAAATACCACCCACATTTTTCCCAATGTATGGGATCCCAAGATGCCATGATCCCCTCTGTGAACATACACTCTTCACTTTCTTTGTCCAAATAATTGGCAAAGAAAGTGGGAGTCTTGGAAATGGCTTTGGCAGGGAAGAGGACATACTTGAAGTATCTATAAAGCACCCTTTGCATGGCTGACTTGAAGTTGAGTTGCTTCTCTATCTTATTATTCTTGTGAACCCCCTTATCCACAGCAAACTCACGGAAAAATGCAGTATCCCACAACAATATGCGCATAGTCTCCACATAATCAAAAATGGTAGGCAAAGGATCCATACCATCAGGAAGATAGTTAATAGATACGTCCAAATCAGCCACTGTAGCATTGAAGAGTTTTTCGGTCTCAATAGCCAACTGCCATGCACATAAATTGTAAATTAGAAGAATGTTTTGATTGATCCACAAGGTTCAAAGAATACACCATATTCATTGTAATGAAAGACTTTAGTGAATTTGAGAAAATACTGTTCAGGTCCAGTCCACCTGATCTGCACCAGAGTTTGAGAAACTGGAATGTTGAAGTGATGATAACTTACTCAGATTTTGTCCAAACTGGGCATATAAGGTGTTTTTTGACATCTACAGATTCGGTAGATGTCAAAAAACACCTTATATGCCCAGTTTGGACAAAATCTGAGTAAGTTATCATCACTTCAACATTCCAGTTTCTCAAACTCTGGTGCAGATCAGGTGGACTGGACCTGAACAGTATTTGAAATCAGAGATTGGAAATAACAAATATGTAATGAATATGGTGTTAGAATTAATACTAAAACTATAGGAAAGAAAGATAAGTACTTACTTGAGCCCACCATGTAGCTTTATGAAGCCACTCTGGAAATTCAAGGTCACTGAATTTTGGTTTAGGGAACTTGAGAGCCTCACGAAGAGAAGGAGACTTGTTCCATCTCTCAAGCCACTTGATCTTCATGGAAGTATCCATTGCTGAAGTTGCCAACATCCAAAGTTTCTCTTGGGTCATCTCCGGATTGTCGTCATGAGTTTCATAGTGAAGCTTGACTTGCTCCAAAAATGCAATCGTATGTTTTGGATCTGCAATGGGAAGCTGCTTCTTCAATTCGGAATGAGAAGCCACCTTGACCTTATCAATAGCTTTGGAGACCCACTCAGAAACTGCAGTTGAAGTCCAATCCGCGGAATCGGGATACTTTTCATAGAATTTTCTTTGAGCAGCAGCAGCAGCATCCCCCAACTCTTGCTGCACAACGTAAAGAAAATTTAAAAATAAACATAAATGTTCATGAGAACAAATGTTTTGCATAGGAGAACAAGGGATATGAAATCAAATTAAAAAGAAGAACTAATGTCAAGAAGCCTAAACATTCAAGAAAATATGAAAAGTAGAAAAGGAAATAAAGAAGTAAACCTGGTACAAGACTCCATTTAGAGCCTCAATAGTTAGAGTGAACCAAGTCCTGTGTTTTGATTTTTGCTTGGCTTCAGCTGCAGCAAGATCCTCCTTAGAAACAAGTTTCTCAAAATACGACAGTGGCTGCCCGGCAATATTATGAATGCGATAGAGCTTGTGAACAAGATTTATGGAAACATGGGACTTCTGGTTTCGCCTGCCAAAACAAAATTTACTATATTAAATCATATAAATTAAACATTCAATTAAAAGAAGGTAGGACATAATGATTCAAAGTGAACAAACATTGGAAACGGAAGACTTGAATAAAATGGAAATTCATCAAGGATGATAAGGAAATACCAATTGACTTCATGTAATGCTGTCAATGTAGTTGCAACATCCCCTTTGACTTCCAAAATGATATTTTCAACCGCATAATGCCATTGAAAGTCGTCCGTATGATCTCGGTTGATAAGAGGTAACCATGCTTGCAAACGATGGTTTCCATCCCATACCATGAACATCTTGCCAGAGAAAACTTTGAGATCTTCATCGTTTTGCAATTCTCTCTCAAATGCAACATTTGCTCTCAGCCAATTTGGACTCCAGGTTTTGATAATGTCATCCGTGACATCCACTGTCTTCCCTTCATTGTTCTCTAAGGCAACATAGAAAACGCCATTTCCTTCCATATAACCACAAGTAACAAAGTGTGCAGCTAAATTCATAACATCATTCTTCAAGAAAGGCCTCACCACCGGTAGAGATATCATACGGCATAAAGGAATGTTGATCTTTGATTTAGCTCGTGGTTGATACCTCAAGCGCTCAAGACGAGAAGAAGTATTCACAGTCTCCTTCTTCAAAAATCCATGCAACTCTAACTCAAGTTGATTTTGAGAAAGAGGCTCAAGTATAGCATTGACTCTTGGTGCTTGTGGATCTCCTTCTGCCGGCATCCCCAAAACAATGTATACATAAAGATTAGAAGAAGTTTTGGTGGAGGCCCAAGAATTTTCAGCATAAAATGACATAGATAGCATACATTCATAAGCAAATGTGTGTCTCAAAAAGTGTGGCCGTCAACGGCTGGGGTCTAAGGTTTCCTAGAAAATTTCAGATTTTGATAAGCATTGAGGAACATAGCATACATTCATAAAAGAATATATGTCTCAAAAAGTGTAGCCGTCAACGGCTGGGGTCTAAGGTTTCCTAGAAAATTTCAGATTTTGATAAGCATTGAGGAACATAGCATACATTCATAAGCAAATGTGTGTCTCAAAAAGTGTAGCCGTCAACGGCTGGGGTCTAAGGTTTCCTAGAAAATTTCAGATTTTGATAAGCATTGAGGAACATAGCATACATTCATAAGCAAATGTGTGTCTCAAAAAGTGTAGCCGTCAACGGCTGGGGTCTAAGGTTTCCTAGAAAATTTCAGATTTTGATAAGCATTGAGGAACATAGCATACATTCATAAAAGAATATATGTCTCAAAAAGTGTGGCCGTCAACGACTGGGGTCTAAGAAGTGTCTAAAAAATTTAGCTTTAGACAAACATAGTAATGTAGTATATTTTAACAAGCAATTTATGTCTCTAGAAGCATGGCCATTAACGGCTACAGCCCAAGGTCACAAAGATTTCAGCATTTGATCAAATCCCTAATGTTGTATAGAGCCAAAAGAATTTAGCATTAGCCTAAATCCCTAATGTTTCGTAGAAGGAAATGTATGTCTCAAAAGTGTAGCCGTCAACGGCTGGGGTCTAGGAAGGCTCACGAAATTGTAGCACCTTGATTCTGAAATTAGAATTCCGAAAATTGTGTCCGTTCAAGGCTGTTCATTAGAGAGGAAGAAAAGAGCCGAAAAAAGCGCAGCCGTTAACGGCTGGGGTCTAGGAAGGCTCACAAAGTTCTAAACTGGAATGCAGAAAAGCGTGGCCGTCAACGGCTGTCCATTAGAGAGGCGATATTGAACGCAAAATAGGATCTGAAAAAGTGCAGCCGTCAACGCCTGGGGTTTAGAGAGGGCAAAAAAATTAGCCACGCACCTGGATTGGCTTCATTCGGCGTACTTCCTGTCCTCTTCTCTTCCTGGATCGTCATTTCTCCATGTTCATCTCCACGCTCCAAAACCGCCGCATCTCCCGCAGCAGCCTCTCCTGCAGCCTCCCCTTCCTCCATCGTGAAAGTTTCTTCCTCCGGTACCTTCAAAGTTCAAAGACAATGTGCGAAGAAACCACAAGGTTTAGGTGAAAGCAAGTGTCCAAAAAAAAAAAAAAAAAAAAACAAGTATAAAATTGGTAGATGTATCTCAAAGGAATCATGTAAAGAATTTTTTCAATTTTCAAAATTTTAAGCCAAATTTTTTTGTACTTGTAGATTCTTCAGGTCAGAATTACTCTGATTTTTTTCAAATTTTTTGGACACTCGAGCGATTTTACAAAATTCGCCAATAACTGCTGAAAATCAAAAGGCTGGATTTGGCCTCAAAATCAGCGGATTTTGAAGATTTCAAGCCAGATTCCAAGATGCCGTTTTAGTTTTTAGGCCGTAAAATACTCAATATGCATCCGTTTTTTCCGTGCTATACACCGTTGGAATTGGGATTCCGACGCGTACAAAATCATGTCAAGTTCCTAGAAATCTGGCTCGCTAAAATTTTCACATACTTTCTCATTTAGCATTGCTTGGAAAAATTATTTACGTACCATTCTGTTTGTAACTTCAAGCTCCATCTCCAACTCTAGCATTGGAAGTAAAAAGTGCTCATGCTGTTGTTGTTGATGTCCTTCTCCCCTGTCTTCATTTTCTTCTTCTTCATCAATGTGTTCATCACAATCACTATAGCTACACACAATCTCTGTTTGAGCTTCACAAGATGTACACCCAACTTCTACAATATCCTCTCCTATTGCTTCACATGGACTTATATCTCCATAAGTCAAATTCCTCGTTGAGCTTGACAAATCAGCTGTACTAATTCGGGACAATCGTCTAATCATTCTAGCCCTTAACAATTGCTTCTTACTCGAATAACGAAAGCTACTTCTCCTCTTCTTCTTCCTCTGTGGAACTTCACTGTCCAACACTAACAATGGAGGAAGCAATTCCTCCTGCATCTGAAATAATCAACTATCAAGGCATTACAATATCAACATCTACCATACTACATCACACCCTCTTCTGAACTTACATTTCTATCTACTACTTCCTCATGTCCTGCAACCTTTTATATTCGATGAGACTTCAACAACTTCTTCCTACAAGGATATAAGTTCATTTCATGACTACATAACGGCTACTTCTATTTGCTACTCATCATCATCGATTACAATATTCTCGACCGGCCACTAAATATATTATTATAATTGTAAACGTGTCCTACGTCGCCATCAACTCTACTGCTTGACGTCTTGACGTCTATTGTCAGTGACAGTTTTAACATTGCCAACTTGATTTAATTTATATTGATATCTTTCATATTGTAATCCATTTATTACTGGTGATGTGCTAATTGATACCATACAATACGCCGTCTTACCCAACTCCATTTCACCTACCTCTTCTATATCAAATCTTGATACGGTATTTATTCATGACCATTCAAATTATCAATCCAATTTCAAATTTAGTACATTCATGAAAAAAATTTCATTCAGTTTGAACAACTCTATTATTGTTCCTTTTAAATTCACGCCCTTTACACTCGTAAACATCATTGCTTACTTCTTCATTCTTCGTCTCTCTTCCCATTTTTTTAATGCTTCGCTATGGCTAGTATTGTTGCTAAAGGTCATGATGTCCCATTTCTTCTACCACTGGACAGTCAAGGTATTGTTCGTGTGCTTGCCCATCTTCTTCATGTCCGGTTTGGATTCACCCCTTCTTCTATTATTGTGGAGGAAGAACTCCAAGGAGATGACGGTGTTGTTACGGGGTCTATCTTACAATCAAGGTGTACTGATCATGAAGGATTCTACTGGCTTCTTCCTGCTGGACGCTATAGAGTTTATGGTCTCCTGTCGGGGCTCTTACCACCTTCAACTGAAGGATTGACACTTACTTCTGATAAGTCAAAGGGACAACACCCATTACCACGTCTTGTAAAAGTGGAGTCCCTAGGCAGTGGATGCTCCGAGAACACAATTGCGTTCAATATCAAGCGTGAGTCTATGAAACCTGTCATTGAGTTGTCTAGCGATTCTGAAGGTCAAATGCCGATTAAAGTTTGCCAACCTTCTTCTTCGAATGTTCATTTCCCACGTATGGTAGATTCATCCATTCCTACTATCTTCCATAGTACACTTAGTAGTCCAGCATCGTCTGGATTTTCTCGTCCTCCTCTCCCCCCCAATCATCGCGATTCTTTAACCGTATTAGAATGCCTTCGCAAATTGTCTTCAGTGCTTGGTTCACGAAACGAACTTGCCCAAATTGATTTTGATGCCATGGACTACCACAAGGTTCAGTTTCTCCCGACTAGATTTGATGGTAATGTTCTTTTTGAGCTACCACCTTCTCGTGGTTCCACATGTGGGGCTAGAGACATGAAAGGTATGGACAAGCGATATGATGGTCATACATGGTGTCGCACCATGACATCAAACATCCATAATGACTTAGGTTTGAAGTTTAGAAAATCGCATTGTGTTGGGCACTTGATCTGTGAAAATACAAACTGTGACTACCGCACACGAGCTCTGAAAAGCAATGAATCTCAGTGGATTGGGACCACCAAACATCCTTTTAGCGTAGGTCAGATTCCTCCTCCTGACTCTACCGTGCTCTGTAAAGTTTGTAGACAACCTCCTGTTTGTCTCAGTCTATGTAACTCGAGAATTTATTATGTACTTAGAACTGGAGAATTGTCACGTGCATGCATCCATTTGGGTGTTCATTCACATCCTGTTTCTGATGGTCAATGTAGAGAGTCTCTTGAAGCAATAACTAGTCTAATTGCTAACGAGGTAGCTAAGACTCCAACAGCCAAAACTTCTGCCATTACCTTGGCAGCAAGCAAGGAATTCCTTGACACGTTTCTTATTCACGATGGGCCTGGACCAAAGGAGATGCTTCATGGTGATGCGTTAGAGAATGTCATGGATAAGTTCAAGCTCCTTAGCTCACCCAATGTGCGCAACATTGTTTCCTCCTTTCGGAACAACAATAAAGGTGCAGGCGAGATTGATCGAATTCTTGACATGAAGGGACGTGCCAAAATGGAGTACATCCACGATAGTGTATTTCCAGGACAAGGACAAGATAAGGTCTATTTATTCAAGATGCTTGTGAATGGACCTGGAAGTGGAGTGGATCTCGTGCAACGGATGCAACCAGGCGGCAACCTTGAAAACTGTTTTATCATGTTCGATCATGTCAAGAGAGTGAAATTATGGACGACTATTGCTTGTCACGTCTATGATGCCACTTATTGTAAAGTCATGACCATAGCTGTATGTGATATGCAGACTGAGGGCACCGAAGGCCAGATCATTTTTTGGCATTGTTTGAATAGGGTCATGGTCAAAAATGGAGTGTCAAATCCTAACTTCAAGGGATTTATGTGTGATAGCGCTCAAGCCAACTTCAATGCTATTCGCATTGTGTATGGGTCAGGGGATCCATCTGTTCCAATGGTGGATCGTGAAAGGACTTGTTTGTTCCATTGGGCGACAAGCATGCACAAGCACACAGAGAAACTAATCTCCAAAGAGTTCCAAAAACAGCATATCCGACTCTGCAGGCAGTATAAGGATGCAACGTCAATGGCTGAGGCAGAGAAGATGTATTTAGAAATTAAAGCTTGGTGGTATTCTTCTGGAGCTGCATCAGAACCAGCTATCCGTGAACTTGAGGACTGGCTAGCATTTTGGCACTTTCGATATCGTCAATGGGGCGCATTCATGGATACGGTATGATCTCTACTTTCATAATTTGGTTTTCTAGTTTTTATTCTACATCTTCAATGTTTTAAATAATGACTTCATTCAATATATTTGCAGAAATTGACAACAGAAGAATTAGCAGATATTCCAACATGCAATCTTGTAGAAACTATGCACAACAAATGGATGCAAGCTTCAGGAAAGCGTAGATCTGATTTGTTCATTGCCACATGTGATGACTGGGTTCAAGCCTTCATGCAAATGACCAACTACAGAGCTTATCTTTGTGGGGGCCCTTCCGGAAAAGGCCCCTCTAAAGAAGATTTGAAATTGAAGAGGGCTATGGCATCTGGAGATGGGAAAAAAATCGCAGACGCACTTAGTGAGATGCCTGGAGCTGAAGACGTTTGCACTCGAATTCCGCATTTGGAGGGTGAAGAAGTATTTGGGTCTAGCAAAAGGAAATTAGATCTTCCAATTGGTTCTGAGGGTGATTCTCATCGCCCTGACAAAGTAAACTTCTCTCATCCTCGGGTTCAAATTAGATCAGCTACTGGTAGAGTGCAACTTGGGTCTGCAGTTGTAGAAACTAATACGGTTTTATCCCATATCCAATCTGTCATGGAAACTGATTGCGATACATCAGAATGGCATATAGCGAGACTTTCTCACAAGTCAAGGAAACAGTGTCATGCCATTCAAAAGTATACACAAGCCAAATGCAAGCTATTGATTGTTAGGCATGGAATATCCACTGCTGCCTCTACTTATAGAGGACAAAAGCGTGAGTATAAGGGCACATCAGTTCAAACTGAGGATTTCTGGTTTTATGCAGACCAAATTGCACGATGCGTCATGGGACCTAAGCGTTCCCATGTTCTTACTCGACCTGAGATCCCTGAGATTTGGCCTGTTCTTATTGGTACAAATCTTAGTCGTACCGAAATTATAGAGTTTGAAGAAGCTGGGTTTCGCTTGCAATCTAGCATTCCGATGTCACCTCGACGGCTATTTACCTCATCTAGAATATTTGAGCCCATGTTGTGGACTCATCCTCGACCAGCACATGCTGAAAGAATTCCTTCTATTCGGAATGGCAAGCAAGTTCGTCGGAGCAGTAAGGCCCCCACCGAAAATCACCGCAATCAGTGGGAGAGTGCAAGGAATGTTACAGCAAGTATCACTGGAGTGAACTTCCTTCCTTACCCTGGACTTGGTGCCATTATTACACTTCTGTCTGGTACTGAACCTAATCAAAAGGTTTATAATATCACGCTTTCAAATTTTCCATCTTGTACATGTCCTCATTATGGAGGTATGAATGGAACTTCCATTGGAAAGCGTGGTATGTACATAAACTGCAAGCATCTTTATTACATCTTTCGTTACTTTTGCAAATTGAATTACAAGACAGACACATTCATCCACGCTCCTACCTTGAGTTCGGATGAAGTTAAGCAAGTGCTCGTTGCTGCCGGAATCATCAAGACATGCGAGTGAAGTTAGTGAACAAGTTAGTTGACTAGTATTAGCATGATATGAAGTACATCTATAGTACCAATATTTTATCTTCAAAATTTTCATATATGCAGATTATTATACTCATATTTCAATATCTATTCTTTTTTGCAATGACAAAATATTTTATTATCTATAGGATGTTGAATTCTTTTTGATATTTTCATTGTATTTGTCTTTTTGTCAATTTTAGAATTCCTTTTGGATTAACTATTTGTACTTTCACTTTATAAGCCTATTCTAAAACAGACTCTGAAGATGTGATTTAAACCATTAAACTTGGATATAAAATTTGAGTCTGCAATAGCACCAACTTTTTAGGCTTTTAAATCCACGGTCATGGGTCCCATGGCAATAGGACATATTTTCAAAAAAAAACTTTGCTAACAAAACCTCAAATTTTTTTCCTTTTTAATTACAAAAAATTAGAAATTTCTCCAAAATTCAAATTTGTAGACTTCAGGCTCACGCAATTCCTGCTCACCGCTCATAGGCTCACGCTCACCGCTCATAGGCTCATGCTCACATGCTCACATACTAGCGTCGTTGGTCATCAGGTCACCTACTCCAGAAACAAATTCACACAAGCTTGCACTTCATAAAAGTGGAGTAATAAAAAAATATTACATGCAATCCCTAACCCTTGCACTGATAATTTAGACAAGTCCATGGAAATCTAAAAAATGAAAAATATGGCTAGGGTTCCATGTATTTAATACGTAGGGGCTGAAAATTAAGATCATAGGATGTACATCTTTTCATTTTGGTGATTACTAAACGTACATCATAGTTCTATCGATAACAAAAGTCAAAGTTCTTCAATATGGGACATCAATGCTTATTGAATTTAGATTTTAGAATGATAATTTCAAACAATTTTAGCTGGTTTACGGTTTCATAGTATACTTGATTGCATAATTTGAGGACCTCCAAGGGGTCTTTGGGTACCAAGAGGGACCCTATTTGTGGTCTTCTTGGATGATAATTTTTGTGGATTTAAGGTTCTTTGCCATGAAGTTAGAACTTATCGGAGATTTGGATATAGGCCTACATTTTGGTTTAGGAAAACTATGTAGTATCAATCGTGGATATCTTGTAGGGACTTTGAATTATGGGATTGATGGGGAGCATTCAATGTAGTGCCCAAATGTCAACAAAATCATCCCAAGGTGCAAGAAATGAAGGTGACATATAAGGATTTTCATACATACAACATGCATGTAACCTGTGACAGTTCAATGGAGCAATGGCCTTTTTAGTCTCCCTACTTTTAGAAATAAATTGAAATACAAGGAGCCATTTCATGTGCACGCTTCATTAGTAGCATGAATTCCATCACTAACTAACACGGTCTACATAGTACTTGTGCAACACAAGATGCCACTCTCGAGAACTAGTTTGAACTCATTAAAGTTGAAGCTTGGAGCATGAATGAAAACATCTACTTCTACATCAAAGCGACATATGACAACGAATAGAAAATACAAGTGCTTGCAGTTGGCCCATTGCCCTCTCTTTCCTAGTACCTTTGTTGATATTTCTTTAAAATAAGGATATTCAAGAGCATTCCGGATACAAACCTATAGTGAGTATACATGTACTGCTGAATGTTAGGTTCTAAACTTAAGCCCAGCATAATAATACATCCAACCCCAGGATGTGGTATCAACGTTACCTGACGAATGACGGCCATGAGGATAAGTGCAAAAGCGCAATTGTTCGCTTGTTTTGTGGTAGGTGCATTAAGATTCCTTTGAATTTTTCTGCTTGATCTTGTACTGGAGTGCTCAGTAGAAAAATCTGGAATCGTTAATTGCGATAAATTCGTCAATAGATTATGATTTCCAAAAAGTTGAAGAGGGGAGGAGAGTTTTTGACACGTTGAGGAAGATGGAAGCTGGCATTCTGAAGCTGCATTATATCAATAGGGATTAGATTGGTTCCTGTCTTTATTGGCCAAATGGAAGGCACATAATCCACTTCGTCTTCGAACCTTTAACGCAATGCTCAATGTCGTCGTTGCAGAAAAATTGTGTTATCTCAATTCTCTTCTTCCTATAACAATCCATGTTGCTAGTGTAAGTTGGAGCTATAGTACTTCTATTGCCTTGCACTATCTTTGCGACACATGTCTTCTGAGTTAGGGCCTGCAAAGCAAAGCACACCTTAGCCAAAGTCTTTGGCAATCGAGCAATATGCCACTTATACTCGTCACAATGAGTCTTTTAGAAGCTCGTCACTCTTAAGGGCTTCAAAGTGGATGGTGCAATCATGGGGCCACCAGGTAGGTCGAACTCTATCACTGATGCAATGGCAGGTGGTGAGGCCTCTTCACATGTGGTATCTAGAAGAGTACGAGATGCACTTGCTCAGGTTTTCCTTGTTCCTACGGTGGTTTGGAGAAATTTACTTTGTCGAGGCGGTGTGAATCATATTGTGAGCCTGGCGGAAGATTAGGCATCCAAGGCTGGGATTCAAAAACCTCTTCCCCTTCAAAGTGAGGATCCTTTCTATAGTTTTCACCAACACTAGAAACAATTGCCATTGCATCATTAAGGCCTTTGGGATTCCCAGTGCGTTGTGCAAATCTTTGCGCTATCCTAAGTTGAAGTTTTGCTTTTCCAGGACCGGTTACTAGGTTCTCACCTTTTAGAAATTGGTAATACCAAACCATCTACATGAATGCCCGGACGTAATCATTAACCGTAGCAACATACAAATTATTTCCTCGCTTCCCGAATTGTTGCAACCATTTGTTATGGACTATCTCCACTAGGTTGCAAGATGGCATCTCTGCGACTTCATTGGTAGGCAAATCCTGTACATAGAAGATTGTCAATAAGATAAGAAGAAATTACCCCAAATTGAACGCTCTAACAACCGAGACATTGAAGCACAGGAGATGTTTTAGGGCATTATTTGTCAATGAAAACAACGTCTCTATGTGAGATGAGAGAATGACAATGCATATATTATTTAAACAAAATTGGAGCAGCACAATATAAATAACACAAAGAAAGAACAAAGGCAAGAATGCAAGAAGTTAGTGAATCTCACAATGTGCATGAAGCCCCCCCCCCCATTGTCTAAAACAAAAGCGCCAAAATGCTAGCCACAATTCCAACCGTCGAAGCCCTTCTCTCGTCGCCGCTCCAGAAGAATGCCATCATGTTTGAATGACGTGAAATTGAATCTCTGCCGCAACTAATGATGTTGCATCTTTACATTGCTTGCACAATTGTTGATGCTGATCTTGGAGGTCGGAATAAATGTCTGCTTTCATGTGCTTTTTCATGAACTGCGTCCAATAGAACAAACATGTACGCTCTCAATTGGCAATAGTTTGCAATGGATCACCATTCCCATAAATGACTTTGATTACATTCCAATTGGCTTGTGCACAATCCGCCATAAAGCCCTTAAAATAAAGCAAGGTAATTCCATGCTGTCCCATCACCGCATTCAAATTAGTCCAAAAACTCATTTGCTTTGAAGAATCCTCAAATTGCATGTCACAGACAACAATTGTCATCACGCGACAGTAAATATGGCTTGATAGGCATCTTTGGTTGTATTGTTCCTCCTTGCATATTCACATTTTAGACTTCTCATCATTCTTATTTTCTAGACCTTCAAAGTTTGCCATTATATTTTCTTATCTCTTTTTTTCTAGTGATTATTAGTCCTACACTTTCTGTGCCTTCATTTTTCATGCTATTTCTTTCTTCTTCCATAGTTCTCATCTTTGTCTGGATTTTTTCCCTAGATTCTATCCTCCTCATGGTGAGATTTTATAGCTCTTCATCTACTTTGGTATCTTATTTTTGTGTTCAATCATTCTAAATCCTTCTGAATTCATAGCATCTAATGCGGACTAAGTCTTTGAGGGGTATCATGGGTTTTGCCTACGTCTCTCACGTTGGCTATAGTTTAGTTTTCCTTGTCATTTCTTGTACACTATTTTTTTCCCACTTACTCTTGTACAATCAATACTGTGAGCGCTTATTTATCCACCCTTGGTAAATAAGTGAGCACAACCAAGCTCTAAACATTTTAGGTTTGATTTTCATCCTATGGGTGCCTAGTGTAAATCCATTGTGCCTTCCAAGCAATGAATCTTTTCTAAATTCTAAACATACACAAGTTTGCAGGAAAATCAAAGAAATCAAGAAAAAAACTAACTTAATTTGCAATGTTTACTCTAATTGGGGCTTACCAACTAGGCCGCTGTGGTTTTTGAATGAAAGGTGATACAGCCTAAATTTAGCCACATAAAAAGAGAGAGAATTTCATGCCATTTCTAAAAATATAGAACTCAACATTATACAATCTTCCTAGCAAAAGTTATGGATGGATGAAGTTCTAGCTCTTATAAGTCTATCTAAACTTCATCCTTGGATTTAGACCCATTCCCTATTCTATTTTACTTCAAGTTCTTGACTCTAACTCTATATTGCCAACTTGTACCTAAGTTCTAAGTTTGGAATTGGATGGATGAGTTTTATCCTATTTCATCCATATCCTAACCCAAAGTTCATCCGTTGTTTGCTCGTAAATGATTAAGAATTTTTCCTAAGTTGAACTAGTTCTGGACTCTACTAAGTGCCTTCTACCTATTTTCAAATCTTATTTTTCTATTTTATTATCTCTTTTAGTAATTATTTTTATCCTTATCCTACTTATGTGACCCGGTGCTACTTTGAGCAATTTACTATTTTTAAATTTTTGTTAATTTTTCTTGTAGTTCTTAATTCTAGCTTTTCAGAATGCTAAGACATGTGCTAATTGGACCTTCCTATTAGGAAATATCAATGGATGAAGTTTGACCGCTAATTGGTGTTTAAAACTTCATCCATGGTTTTCTACTAACCTACAACTTGAACTCTTGTTTGTGTTTCACTTCTGAATTCTAGATTTATGTTTCTACTTAAACTTCCATTCTTGTTCCTCTTGGATGGAATGGACTAATTTCATCCAACATGACTCCTAAACTTCATCCGCTAATATCTCCTTCATTTGATTCCAAATTCTAAGTGTAAGACGGTTTTGGAAACCTCTAACTAGGCTCTATGACACTAACTCCTTGATTCTTGGAATAATCCTAGTCTAGACACTTGAATTAGCCTTGCTATTTGAATCTACTTGAAAATGTCTATTTTTGATAATTTAAAAGTGTAAGTAGAAACTAGTAACTCACCTCGGAATTGGCGTCATTGTGTAGGTAGTCGTATACCCCTTCAAACTCCCCGTCATTTGCCATGTTCCAAAATAGTTTGATAATTTTGCCCACGGCTTAAAGGAGGTATGAAAAGTACAACTCTCTCTTTACTAACCACTTCTTCTTTTCCTTCTAACTTCTTAGTTTCCTTCTTTTTTCTATCTTCTATTCTATTCAATTATTTCTTCTTCTTCCCTTTCCTTCACTTATTTCACGTATTTCAAAAAGAATACATCAATTGACCCAATACACTTGATCAATCTTCTTCTAACTTCCCTAATCTCAATTATAATTGGTTGTTCTAAATACTTGAGATTTCTTTTTCTTCTTCAACTTCAACTATAATAATCTAACAATTTGGTCTTCAATTTACAACTATCATTCCTATTGAGTTTTTGAGCTCAAACTTAGTTTAAGCTAGAAAAGTTGAAAGAATGGTGAGATAGAACTTTGTTTTGCACTTCTCCTTGCTAATCACACCTCCCTAATTTATCCTTCTTCCCTTCTAATCTATTTTCTAATTTCCCTATCAAAATGCCTTAGCTCTCGGTCTGACTTTTGATAGCTTACTATTTTAGATTTCTAATATGTTTTCCTTATAGAAGCTAAAACCAGCTTTCTAAGTTGATTCAAAACTTGTAAATCGAACTTTCCTAGTAGAAGTTATGCATGGATGAAGTTTTGAGTACTAATTAGTGTTTGAAACTTCATCTGTTTATATCTTACTCATTTTAGCTCTGATTTCTTTGTATTTTATGTTTTTAGAAAGCTCGTAACCTCTACTATGAGATTATGAACTTCAATTTCTACTGACCCTTCTTCTTAGCAGTCTGACTACACACTTAGTCTCGGCCCTAAAGAAAGGTTAATATTAAAAATAACAACTTGACCAAACTAAGGCCAAAAAGCCTAACTACATAGAAATGATCAAAGGAAGGGGGAAGTTCAAAGCTTCGCCGTCAAAATGAAAATAACTAAAAGTTCAAACCCCACGAAGTCAAAGTTTCGCCGTATTTCTTAAATACTTTAAAATTCTAGCAATTCTAAATCTTTCCAAAGTCAAAGCTTTGCCGTATCTTTACAAACACTCTAAATTCCTCTCACGTCTAAATACTCAAAGTTAAAGCTTTGCCGTATCTTTACAAACACTCTAAATTCCTCTTACGTCTAAATACTCAAAGTCAAAGCTTCGCCGCCTTGTCTAGTACTACTATCACTCCATCCACTTCTATACCACGTTTACTTCCACCAACATTCCGTATCAATACATTAGAATAGAGAAATTAGTACAAACCCCAAACTACAACATTTGTTAGTGTAAAAGTTAGTACAAGCTAGATGAACAATCAATTGTAAGAACAAGTATGATAGTACAAAACACTCAAAAATCAAACATTAGAGGCCCCCCTAAGCGGCATCGCCAAGGTACGGAGGGGGGTATACTCTAGAATTAGTACAAATATCAACAACCAACAAAAAAAAAACATACAACAATGACAACAAGGTAAGTAGGAGCAACTTTGAAGGGACCCCAATGTCCTTCCAAGAAAGCTTCAAAAACACCAACAACGAAGCTAAAATGCTCAAAAAAGCACAGTTTCGGCAACGTGGCCTAAAACGGCCAAAATCCAACTAAATAGATCCAAATGTGTAAAACGAGCCAAAATATGGCTATAAGGGGTGTTTGTGAGAGGGAAATGAGCCCCTTCTCTTTTTCTTAGTAGTAATCTTATCATCTAAGATTTTCATCCTAAATAATCAAATTCTGACATTTTATGCTAGTCCAGACTTTTAATTTTTGGAGATTAATTCTAAATTGACAACCAATTGCGCCGTTGGCTTTAGAAGGCCATTTTTAGTCTTGGAAAAAACCCCACCGCTTAGCCAAATTCCAAAAAATGCAACATAACCTATCGCTAACTAAACACCAAAACGGGGTAAAAACCCAAATCTTGGAGATTGACTTTTCTGAGAAAAGTAACTAGCCTAGGTTCTGTAGTAGGTATGGGGGAGTAAGAAAAGACCTAGCTTTGACCCCATTCCAATTTCGTATGCTCCCGGTACGCAAGTTAACTCCATCGTAAACTTCAAATTTGTCAATTATCAGGAATCTCGCCGGTTTGGGCACTTCTGGTAATCGGAATGTTTTGAAACTTGGTGGGGCATCTTATTAGCATAAAAGAAGCTAATCTAATTTTTAATGAGATTATCCCGCAACCTGGGTAATTTATAGGAATTTTCCATTCTAGGTTTTGGCAGTTGACCATCTAGAAGGGCATTTTCTACAAGTCAGAAAATTCCAAAACTTTTTATGGAACCTCTCATGGAATTCCAAAAAGGATGTGTCAAATTTATATTCTTATTTTGCACAAAATTCAAAGGAGAATCAAATTTTGTCTTCTCCTTTTAATTCCGGCAACTAGGAAATCTTTCATATACAAGGGAATCTTGGCAAGCCAATTTCGCCATTGAGTCCCAAATGTGTTTCCCACCCTAGAACACCATACTCCACCCGTAGATTCCTCTTATAGGTCCATCTTGAGTTTGTAACTCTTGCAGGCCAATAATTGGGGTTTCCGCTATTTCTTCGATGCTATGGAAAAAGTGAAACCTATCTCTGGGAATGGACTTAGAACCTCAATGGTGTTCCCTCGGACCAATTTTAGCCATAAGATGTCACATGTACCGTAGGTTTGGGATGTTTGGGTTAGATTAGCCTTATTTCTATTATTTACCTACATTTTCACATTTTAACCTATGTACAAGTGGAAATGGGGTTTATTTGGGGGGGAAATAATCTATAAGGGACCAAATGCTATATTGGTATGTGACATACCTATTTTGATTTTACACTCTTTTGAGGGCTTTTTGTATATAAAACTATACTTAAATTTGTAAAAATCGAAAAAAGAAAACTTTGAGTCCCTAGTGACGAATTGGGGTCTTACAAATACCTACAATCTTTATAATTTGAAACATTATATCAAATCATGCATATGGTTGTATCATTCTAGGCAACAAATTTGTTGGCCCTTGTACTCTACTATCACCTTTGTTAGAGCAACATTGTTGTTCACTATTTTTCTATATCCACATATATAGAAGCAAGGATCTTCTATTAAGCTTTGCACCTCATCAAACTTCTTTATTGACCTTAGCACCTTGACCACCTCTGCTGCCATATTAAGATATTCAAGTTAGATTGTTGGATTGTGATCTAACTAGAAATCCTCAACTCTATTGGATTCCATAGGTTAAATGCAAGTATCCAAAGGTGGAAGATACTAGACCGACTGGTAGCTTGGTAGGATTGCCTAAGCTACAACAAATAGTAGGTGATTGGTTTCTAGATTATTTGTCTGCAAATTTATGAACTTTCACCCCATTGGACGATTGCACATAATCCTACCGGATACAATGATCGTTAGCAAATCTTCAAATATCAATTCCTCAATTTTACTCGGTTCTAGCAAAAAAAGATTCTTATCTTCACTTCTTATTCCGTCTATTTCTGTGTATGTCATCACCACTCATTGTTGCACCTCCCATTCCTTGTGTAAAGACCAAGTCTTGTATCTATCACACCTTCTTCCCACATCTGCTTTGTAATTGCACTTCAAACTTGCCCTCTATGTATTCCTTATTGACATTTTGCTTATCACCCGCTTCTCTTGTTGTTAGGGTTAGATTTGATTCAAGTGACGACCTAGTTTTAGATAATTACTAAAAATACATGTTTTCACCAATCACTTACTCCATTGTTGCCTTGGGTACTTCACTAGCGGTTACTTTAGTGTTTGGTGAAAGCATGCTACGGCCTACCACTTTTGATGTCACGGTGTCACATTTGAGGAACTTATTTATTTTAAGTGTACATAAATGAGGAGAATTACATACATAAATTTGGTGTGATGATTGACATTTCCAATGTATTTTAGGGTCCAAGTGCATTTTTCAATTCATATGCAATATCTAGTTTTATTCACTAATATACATGTTTTAGTTTTTCTTTTCTTACTTTAAATGTAAATTTTAATATTTGAATTGGTTGGAAGAAGAAACTAGCACAATTTTACAAGTGGGCCTAATTTTTTTATTATTTAATTCCTTCTACAAGATATATTGTAGAATTAAACAATAAAATGAGTTAAACAATATAATAAATAAACAAAAACAAAATTATTAAAAAATTAACTTCAAGACAAATTAAAAAATATAAAAATTTGGCCCACTTATAGAATCTTGTTAGCTTTCTTCACCAAGAATCCAAAGTGTTAAAAACTTTATTTATATTTTTTTATTGAATGTGCCAGAGCAAATAGACCGTAGCATGCTTTCCCCCTGTTGCTTTGCACTATGGTAGAAAAGTGCACCAGTCAAATAATTGTAGAGAAATAGAGCAATACATTTGGAGCAAATTTTCTTCTTCACCAAAATGATTTTACACTAGGGGTAGTCACACCTTCTTCACTTTGCACTTGGAGAATGGAGAACGGAGATGTGGCGGCTTAAGGTTGGCTTCATGTTGGCCCTCCACGCTAGAATATTCTTAACTAGTTATATCTTCCACACTCCTAGTCTTCACCTCCGGAGGTGAATAATGGGAGTGGTGAAGACTTGTTCATTTAAGTATATTCTCCATCTTGCATTGTACACCGTCTTCATGTTCATCCTACGCTCCACGTCAAATGTTGGTCTCCGATTCTCCACTCTTGTTCTCCAAACAACTTTTAGGGGTGTCACACCTTCTTCATCCACTGTGGCTCCCCATTGGCTCCTCCAAATCTTCATGAACTTGTCATTCTCCATTCTCCACCTGCCTGGGAAAGAAGGTGTGACTACCGCTACTGTAGCCAAGACTTATCCAATGAAGAACCTCAAGCATGGATGAAAAAGTGACAATGTGACAACACATTTTATAAGGGAGTTCTCCAAAAGTCAAATTTCTTGACCAACCTACCCCCGCCAAGAAACTTGCCTCCATATGTAGAAGTTCTACTTCATTCAAATATTATTTCCCTGTAACAAATCTTATTGGATAGACTCCCCTCATGTGTCTCTCTCTCTGCCATACTTGGCTCTCATGATTGTAGCAGAGTTGCTACTTTGCAGAACCTGCCATATATTATTACTACGGTACAGTACATGTAAACAAACTGAAGATAAAACTCTGCTTCATTTCTTGTCTTGCACATACATCAAATCCACATATGGACTATCTTAAAAAAAAATTGATTGCTATACTACTATAGTTGATCAGAACAAGGATTAATGCCTCCCTTTGTGTAACTTCTTATGCAAATTACAACTAAGATTGGAGAACTAAAATTGAAGTGCATGTACTGAAATGATTTCCACAAATTCAATACATATTGGCTTGATGTAAAAATATTACCTCACAAATTAGTCAAGTAGACACATTTTTTCCAACAAATTTTATTGAATTTGAGCATCAAATGCGAAAGTTATAGCTTCTCAAAGTTCATTACAACCTCGAAAAATACAAAATCTATCTATAGGGATTGTTTACACTACAATTGGTCAAGAATTCTTAAGATATTATTTTATTATCTTTCCATCTTATCCAACATCTCACTAGTTGCCTCAAATAACCATGTCTTTGCCGAAACTTCTTAACTGACTAGTGCACTTCTCCACAATTATAGTGTAAAGCGGCCCTTAGAAACAACGTGAGACCTACTACAGTGTACATTTTAAACGTTGAAGCTAATGATTGAAAAAATATTCATGTTATTGTAGCCTCACTTCTTTGAAGCGTATTGTATTACAACTACTATACAATACACTGCAATGATCCATTGAAAATAATTTATAAATCTACACAAAGATTAGTCTAAAAGAGAGAGAAGTAACTTGCACGAGGAGCTTCCATTTTCCATCTACAAATAGACAAAATAATGAACATCTCATTTTTGGTTGCATATGTACATAGTCAAGGGGTTTTTTCCAGGTAGGAGCTATCATTGTACTATACTTTGAACCCGAAACTCTAAAATCAATCTAATTGAGCACTAGCACATTTTGTAAGATTTTGGGACCTTAAACCATTGCATTTGTAAGTATATAAGTTAGGCTTAGCCAATATAATAATACTTGTGAATTTTTTAGTTTTTGTGGATTTTTCTTCTATTGTGCATGTTCAATTGATTTGTATTATAATTTGTGTTGGACAAGCAATGAATCATGAGGTAACTTTTATGGGAACTTTTTTAGGTAAGGCAACCTAAAGTAAACTATCCCGTTATGGACAAAATGGAAGCAAATCCATTGTGGATTGGATTTTTAATGGAAGTGTACATTTCAGAACTTGAATGTTCACCACCATTACAATTTTGCCCACAATGGACTTGTTCCCATTTTATCCACAATGGGATAGCTTATCTTAATTGTTAAAGCAACCTAATTTCACTATTATGTGCACCTTATTTACTATATACATGATGCCACTGGTACTACCGTATTCTCTTCTCACCATTATTGTTGATGAAAAATATTGGACAGCTGGAGGTTTTTCAGCGTGGCCACCCAACGAACCTGAAGCTCAAGATGCAGATGCAGACATTCTGGGCATTATCTTCTGTACACTAAAGATGTGCAAGTCAGGGAGGCCGGGCTTGTATGTTTCCCAAAGGCGGTGATAGAATAAGATGGATCATCCAATGGAGCAGCAGCACAACCATTCGTACATTCAAGTCCAGGTGGACTTGTTTAACAGCACGTGACACGTTCATGCATATAACTTTGTTGCTATCGTGGCTTTTTCAAGATCCCTGCATGATGTCTTGTACTTTGAATTTTTTTTGTTTTTCCTAGGTGTGTTTTGTGGGCCACAATGAAATTTATTTCACAGGCATCTTGAACTCCATTCGAACAAAGCTAAACTTTAACACCAAGGTCAACTTATAAAGCCATTTCTGCTTCTTTGAAGTAACCAGGCATCGGTGGAGCTCTATCCACCGTATAAGCTTTGCAGGATCAAAATGATGAGAAATCCGATTTTATTCCTTTCATGGCCCGACATGGGAACTTTTTCTGAATCACTTACACAATGCATACAAAACTTCCAAGTGTTGAGAGTGTTGACCAAGGCAGTACCCTCTACGGTAAATTTTTTTTTTTTAAATGACTGGAACCAGGATGGACCGACCGTACAACCAGTTCAAATTCCATTTGACTGGTGAGCTATTTTTCTGAAGTTCAATCAATCTCCAGATAATGTAACTTAGAGGACTCATGCATGGTCCTAATGTCCATGCACGAGAATTTTGTCGTTGTGACATGTTTTGATTGGTTAAAGATAGGCAGATTAAGACTAATAATGCTCACTACTTGT
This sequence comes from Antitrichia curtipendula, assembly GCA_951230915.1. Taxonomy (NCBI): domain Eukaryota; kingdom Viridiplantae; phylum Streptophyta; class Bryopsida; order Hypnales; family Leucodontaceae; genus Antitrichia; species Antitrichia curtipendula. The sequence goes on along the minus strand of OX579636.1, from coordinate 2,704,381 downwards.
CTTGCACAGGTTTTCAACAAGGTGGGTATGAAGTAGAAATTTCATTGGTTTGGTAGTGAGAAATCTGAGAGAAATTTCTCCTACTACCACTAGTATTAACTTAGTGAGTGTGAATCCACGTAACATAATCTAAATACACAAGATTTCTATTATTGTGACATGTTTTGATTAGTTAAGCAATCAAAGAAGTCAAATGACTCAACTTTCCTAAATTAATATTATATTCGATAAATTCAAGGTAGGCCAAGTCATCAAGAATAATCACCAATCACTACCAACCTTGTTGTCCGTGGCTCAGTAGGTCCTAACTGATGATTATTCTTGATAACTTGGCCTACTTTGCAATTACCTAGTCCATTATGACGATTGGGAGATAAGTGAACTCCAAAGATGTGGAGAGATCACTTTGAGTACTTACAACTCTCCTAATATCTAGTGTTATTTTTTACAATATTGATGTCTATGAATATAGTTTATCCAATTTCAGAATGGTTGGTTGTAGACCCCAATCCATTCAAGTAAGTTACTAGTGGCCATAAACATTGGACCCATGGTATGCTAACATGGTTTGTTAAGAAGTCCAATCAAGTGAATGAAATAGATGAATTGCTATTAGAAACTTACAACAATTTGTATGGTATTGGATAGTGAATTGTTATTGGGAAAAGGGGTCATAGGTAGAACCTCTCTAAGACCAACTCCAATGCAACATTGGAACAAGCACAAGAACAGTGCTAACATGGTTTATAATGTCATGTTGCAAAAAACGCTCTCCAGTGCAGTTGTTGTAGCCAATGGCATTTTCTATAGCTCTTCACATGAGAGCCCTTGCTTGGCATTTTGGGACAATTTTCTAAGCTCAGAACAATATAAGGAAAGCTTAGATTCTCTAACAAGTGGTGGTGGTTCAAAAAGTGCGCTCAAAATTGGAAGAGATTCACTAGAAAAAATATGTTTGCCATTCTTAGATTTGTTGTTGCATTGGGTTTGCAATTGCAAGTGGCACACTAGAAAAAGGCTTGGCTCGCCCCCTACTCCGACAATAGATCCATGTTTGATAGATTGCTGGGGCCTTTCCAACATCCACATTGGAGTTGTTCTAAGTCAATAATCTATAAGCCAATAAACTTCTATCAAGAAATATTGATTGTTGGTCCCAGCTTGAGCCACATACAAACATCATGATTGCAAACACCCCTCCCTAATGTAATAACCTCTCTAATGTAGTGTGTCTGACCGTTCCCAAACTTATTGGTTTAGAAAGGTTCTACTTGTACTACAATATGGAGAATGAATTGCTATTGGGAACAATGATTAGTGATTACTATTACGATATTGGAGATGGGATCAGGTCCTTATTTGATTTTGTATCCCATACCTTCTCCAATATAGGGAAGGACACTAAAAATTCAGCATAAGTAGATACAAGCTTAAGGTAGGTACACCCAAATGTGCCAATGACCTTAAACCACCATCTTTACTTTGTGTAGATCTCCAAAATCAATTATGTACCTATGTGGAAGAAACCATTTTAGAACCAAACTTTGTTCCTTAATAACTTTTGCATATGGTATCCAAATGCCACGTTCTCTGAGTGCGTTGGAACCTCCTTTCACTTGCCAACAAGAACATATGAAAATTTGACCATTCTAATAATAGTAACTAGGCTCAGTAGCAAAAAGTGTCATTTTTTGGTGTACCCACCTTAGTGGATCGAGAAGAGATTTGGATCCAAGTCTTTCTTGTAACTCAATTCTACAGTTGGAAGATGGCTGGTGAGCACTACAACAAACTCACATTGCACCCCCTACTTGCATGATAAATGTACACAGTGGGCACAGTGGTCTCAAACCCATTGTCGTTTTAACCACTTTGGGGAGCAGGTGCCCAACCTACTTTCAAGAGGGACATTTCCAACCTCTGCCCATTGAACAAGTGAACCATGAGCTGAGTTGCAGAGAAAACCCGTTCTAGGGTAGCTTTACTTCGAAAAGAACACCCATGAGCTGAGTTGCAGAGAAAACCCGTTCTAGGGTAGCTTTACTTCGAAAAGAACACCCATGAGCTGAGTTGCAGCTACAGTTGCAAGAAAGAAGCTGCCACAATCACATAATCATATGGTGGACTCAACAATGCTATCATATATGCCTCCCCAAATGCCCTCGTTGGATTCCACACTAAGGTAGTATGCTCTTAAAGCGACCACTTAAGAGCAGATCGCCTTTTCAGGGAAGTTAAACTTATTGAAACAATTTTCAGTAAATTTATATAGGAAGAAAAATGGAATTGGCATCTAACCCAAGTCGTTTCATATTTTTCAGATCTTTGTAGCATTAGTTATGAATTTTTGAAGTTCAAACACAGTGGTTTCTAAAAGCGACCACCTTCTGAAATGTACACAGTTCGAACATTGAAGAAAGCAAAATGTACCTCTGTGTCATGATCGCTTTTAGAAGATGGGCGCTTTTAGAGCATACTACCTTACCTGTACTTGAGAAGTTGAGATGGAGCATACTGCAGTGTTTTGGGGGCCACATCTCGGATTCAACAGCACATGATTGTTTCATATGTCATGTGTCACATCATATGCTTCTAATTGCAGGCTTTCACATTACTTTTACATCACATGTGATTAAGTCTCATTAGTTTAAATTGGAAAAAATTCCAGGGATGGGCACTTTCCCAGCCAGGAGCTCCTACAGAATCTGAGCTCTTGAAATATCACAACCTGAATGGGCACTTTGAAACATGCAAAATTTGCAAGTTTGAACATAGCACACCAAGAGTGTGACAAGGGCTGGAATTCAATGAGCAAGGACACAATTAAAAAAAGACCTTGAGGACTTGTGCAATGCATTTGTAGAAGCTATTTTTCAAAACTGCATGTCACACAAAGTGGGAGAACATTTTCCTTAACATGATCTACACCACTCCACATAGAATACTTAATCTAACCTAGCCATCAACAAAAATAGCAACAAATACAAACAATTAAGCACACCTTTGGTTGTATTCATGGAGCACAAAGCAAATGAAAGTGAGTCACAGATGCTCCTGTAAGATATTTCTTTTTCCCAAGGCACTAACCCTTACATTATTTTCAACATAATTTGCACTTGACATATGTCAAGGAAGCCCTTTGTACCAATAACAATATTATCATGGCTGCATCCCCCAACACACTTGATGCTCAAGCTTTTGATACTATACTCTAATGATGAAAGCATATTGACATCTCTAACAATGTATTATTTAGCGGTTAGATTTGACCAATTACTGCCAATTTTCATGGTACTGGCCATTCTCACAGTTGAAGCCGTTTGGGGACACTTTCCAGTGGCAGCTGAGGCACAAACAAAAGTTTTCCAAGAAGTTGATGCCTTTGTACACATGCATATGCTTCACCGGGAACCCCTGCACATGATGTGCAGATCCATTCAATCAAATGGCATTGCGTTGCCAATTGCCAAAAACAAATTGGTATAAACTCTAGAATCTAAGTTGGTACACAATTGCACAGAACTTTGTAGAACACCACTGGAAAGCTGTGACTGAGCTGACCATTTTGTGGATACATCCTTTGCATAACAGTGACACAGTACACAGTACATTCAAATGGCAGTTCTCATCAATTGCCTAAACAAAGGGTTTCTCTTCCTTAACATAAACTAGGACAACTCTACATTTTGATATATTACAATTGCTTAAAACCACTGGACTTTCCCAATTGCCAAAAACCGAGTCAGAGTTCTTCCTTTGAAAACTAGGATTACAAGTTTAGACTTTGATTTTGGTCTACAATTGCATAAATTTACCCTCTGCATATGGAGACATATGATTCATTAGAACCGCAAGTTTCCCAATTGCCCAAACCAAGAGTCAGTCGGTCCTCCAAAAACTAGGAAAATTGTACATTTTGTTTTTCCTGCTACAATTGCACACAAACACCAAAAAACACAAATTGAACAAAAGATCATTCAACTCATCCCCAGTCCGGTCACAGAGACAATCACCATAGCCACCATGGCCAAAGCCATTTTGAAGCAGCTTTGGTGCCATGACTTAACTAACTCTGGACCACCCTGAAAACCACAAAACTTGTCACAAAATGCTACGGAAACACATGGAAACACATGGATTTATGGATGGACTGGATGGAGTAGAACAGCCTTCCTTCCCATCAAGACCTGGAAAAGGACGGGCAGTCACTTGGTGCACGATCAAGTCCAAACGTTGCTTTGAGTTTCATTCATGGAAGGATATTCGGATGCTGCTGATCGGCATATCAAAATTTGCTATCAGGCACGACTGGTTCTTCTTCTTCTTCTTTGGTTATTAATAAGTTTTAGTTTTTCATAGAATCTATTGGATCATGAAAAATAGATATGTCTATTTAGGTCTTTTAGACCTAATTAGTAGAAATATCTCAATAGACTTCTAAGACACAATAGACTTTAAGTCTTTTGTCCCTATTTTATAAAGCTTATATGACTTTGAATTATTTCAAGGCCAAAAGTTTCTTTTATTGCATATCCTTACAAATTTCAAAACTATAGAGCTTGCTTATTCATGGAGCACTTTGGACATATGGCATGTAAAGTTATTGCAATGAAAGCTCATGTATGCATTTTCAAAGATTTCTCATTAAGATTAGTGAGTATCTCCAATTTGTTTTTTATAAGATTGATTTCAATTTCAATCTAACATTCTAAATTATTGCAATTTTGCATACCTACTTTAAATACATAACATTTTTGTTATTATTTACTTTATATATATATATATATATATATATAATTAATTTTGAAGGGTTGATTGCTAAGCCATTGCACCCCAGCCCAATACCAAGCTTACCAGCTTGTACAGTAACAACCTGCATGGTTGCCTCTCATTTGAGCTCCTCATTATGTAGGCTCTGTAAAGTTAAAGTTTTGAGACCAAAAAGCTCTGATGGTCATACCCATACCTTTGCATGGTACATGGATGGCCATATAAGCATTAGAAGTACCCATTGTGCGTTCAACTACCACAGTTTGTAATTAAAACTCTAGTTGCCAAAGTTAATTAGATCAAATTCATAATCATGACATGTTCATTGAAAATGGATACATGTTAATCCCATTATTATTATGCATCCAGATGCTTACTCATGTGCTTCAAAATTACTTTGGTAGTTGTGGTTTTTAATTACTCACAAGTAATCAAACTACCTTGCTCAAGAATTGTCCATTCACTTATTATTTGTGGTTTTAATTTACCTTGATAAAAGTGGAGTTAAAGAAGGGCGGCTTTAGGGAGCTGTGAGTTATCAAAAAGAGTGGGAATTATTATTCTAAACTTGCAAGTTTCCTTTCTTCTAAGCTTCACAGCATTCTGTGACTTAGTTGTGCAACATACTTTTGGAGTTTGGGTGGTGCATTCAGCTGCTGGTGCTTCTAGAGGGCTATTGGGTTGCTGTTACAATTTGCTGCCATGTCTAAGGTTGCCATAGAACGAGGCTCTCTATTTGTGAAAATTTTAAAATAATTAAATGAAAAAATGTTTTCAAAATGTAAGCAATGATAAATTCTAAAATTACCTAGGATTGAGTGCTTTGGAAGAAAATAATTGAGGACAATGGTATTAAGTTTTATAAACATGTCCCTTCCAACCCTTCTTTGAAAATTCTCCACCACTAACATTGTACCATATTCAACACTTTTCAATTTTTTTTATAGGAAATGAAGCCGTTCATAGGTATACCTCAAATTTTCCTCCCCCCTTATTTCAATTTTTTTTCAAGTACTTGAAAAGTACAAATACAAATACAATTAAAACTTGACAACATTTTTGAACTAACATTTCAACTTGAAAGCATGAATCGATTAAAATAGAACAAGCACTTACAAGCACACAATGAAGTGACTATTTTTTTTATTTGAAGTCTTGAAAACCCCTTGGAGAATATGATTTCAAAGAATTCAAGCATGAGTAATTGTTGATTCAAAATTCTATACCACCACATTGAAAATGTTGAAACAATACCTTCGAATAATTGTTGATTCAATATTCCTACACCACCATATTCAAATTATTGAAACAATACCTTTGATTCAGAACATTGATTCAATATAACTTGTGACATTGCTGAGACAACCTTAAGTAGCTACTTTGTATTTTTCATGTTGTTTGAATAATGATGATATACTAATTTAAAGTTCTTAAGAATTTGAGATGTAACTAGAAACGCAAGAAGTTGAAATTTAGACTTCATTTGGACATAGTATAATAGCTTCCTTCAAAAAAAATTGAATTGGAAGAAGTGGGAGAAGCAAGCCAACATTTCTCTCTTAAAATGTGCTCAAGACTTTGAAGCCTCATGTAAGAATTTTAAACAAATTCTAGAGGGGGGTGGGGTGGGGTCTAGGTGGAAGGGACATTTTTTTGGACATTTTCAAACACTTCCTTTGAAATTTATTCATAACTTTTAGGTGGAGTATTGAAATATCAAACGGATTTTTGGAGATAAAAGTGTTCTTGATTCCACAACTTTCCTTGGTTTGAAGTTTTATGAAAAAATATAGTCTATTATGTCTAAATGAGGTTTGAAATTTCACATTTATCATGATTCCTGCGTTTCCACTTAACCATGAGTGGAGGAGCTTTTTTTTGTCCTAATTCACATATCTTACATGGTTTGTTTCACCCACCACTATTCCACTAGTATAAAGATCTTTCCTCCATTCCAATGCCCAACTTGAGATTGGCTAAAGGGCTTAGTTCAAATTAGTGGCAAAAGAAATGAAATTTGTGGCATACGACCCACATCATTTTGCAATTTTCTTATTGAAAATCTTGTTTACTATTTCATTCTTTCTACTTTTTTGGAGAAATCAATTTTGAAGCAAAATGAAAAGCAGACTGTGGGGTCTTCAGAGGGCTGTGGAGCAGCCCCCAGTCTGCCCGCATCCCAGCCCTGCCCCCGAAAGAAGCCCAGTGGGACATTGTGTGTAACTGGCCCCCCTGTAATGACACCAAAGTTTTAATTAACAGCAGGTGCGAATGTATCTTAAGTTTACTGGCTTTTGATTGATATAATTTAGAAGCAGCAGCCTTGTCCACAGCATGTGTTGCGGATATACTTCCATGTCACAGTCATATGAGAACTGCAAATTCCTTAAATTGGAGGAATTGTAAGAATTAAGCAGCTTTCAGTGAGTGCCTGGCTTGATCAATACAAAAATCTAAGGTTACTGCACCTAAAAGCGCACGCTTCCTAAAATTGCACACTACAGATTTTTGCCTAAAATGTACTCCCATTGTTCATGAGAGATTGTGATTGCTTTTAGGAATACCTATTTTTAGCACTTTGAAAATTTGTAGTTTATTCATATGGTGTTCAAAAAATGCATTCTAAGGGAATCTAAAATCCACTTTTCACTACCAAGAGGACCCCACAAAAAATTCCCGATATAATAAAGGGAACCATATTGAATTGCTTATTTGTGTGATTTTAGGTGTAGTTACCTATACATTCCATAACATTAAGTAGCATGCACTATCACTACTTGGGAATATTCCACGCCCACTAGTAGCTAAGAGGATAGTGGAGGCTCGATGTGATGAGTAGGGTGCATAAAGAAAAGGTTGTGGGCATAAAGGCTATTGAATGTTATGGCCTTGAGTATTGGAGCTTTGTACAAACAAATGTCACAATATATTTGACCAAGAATTGCTCATAATTTAAGGAAATTGATGATGGTTAATGAGGAAAAACATGCACTGCTTGTTCTATTGAAAATCCTTGCAATTGAAAAAATGATGGAATGAATTTATTTATTTTCAGTTGCTCAAAATTAGAGATAAGAAAATTGCAATTTATCATTGGTAGGGGAATTTCCACTAGAGCAACTCAATTGCATGGCAGTAAGGTAGTTTGCTCTAAAATTGACAGTTCTTCTTCAAATCGACCCTATGAAAAGTTATTGAATGGATATGAGGTGGTCCTTAAATGGACTACTTTAGCCACTCGTTGAATCAAAAAATATATATTCTTTATTGCAAGAGTCAATTATCAAGCCTTGATTTCCTCAAATTACTTTAGAAGTTGTAAGTGAACGCATTTTAGAAGACCTAGGGTCACAAATAGGTACCCACAACAAAAATCTTTGAGAATTCATAACTAATTCAAAAAACTTCAAAAAATATGAAACCGATCGTCATCTAATTTTCTTTCTTTAAAAAATAAATTAAAAATATTTTTATTCATGCAAACCTATGAAAAAGTAGACCAGCCCTTAAATGGTCGCTTTTAGAGTCTTGTACCTTACGAAAAGGAACCTTGTCTTTATTTGTTGAAATCACAAGTCTCGAGTAAAATGGAAAGAGATTAACCCTTGAGGGACAAAATTGCCCTTTAATCCCTAAAGTTCCTTGATTATGTTTTCACCAAAACGCTCCAAAATTGTCATTTTTAGTACAAGTACCAAATTTTAGAAAAAATAAATAAATATGTCGCCGTAGGATCTTGTAGTATGCTAGTTTGAAAAGATGTGGAAAAAAAATTCAGAATTTACACTGTGGATTATAAGATATTAGCAATTAAATTGGCAAAAATCATTTTTTGGGCTCTGCAATAAACAGGGCAGCTGCACTACATTTGTATGAAGAAATGTCTAAAATGGTGGTGCTTTTTTGGATTAATTCTTCAATGCAAGTTAGCTATATGTTTGGAAAAATTTCAAATCATTTGGAATTGTACAACATATAGGAAAAAAATAATAAATGATTCAAAATACTAAATTGTTAAGAATTTAGTTACGGAATTGAAAAATGCCAATCCCAATGGTTGAAATGTTGTAATAATCAATCCACATCCTCTGATTTTATTTTTTTCAAAAAATATTGAAAATTGAGTTTAAAAAAAGACTTCAAAGTCTCTTTTAGAGTAAACAATTCATAACTGCCTTCAAACTAGACTCCTCATAACTTTCATCTCATTCATCAAAATGTAATGATTCAAAGCTTTCTATGTATATATAACTCTTAAGAACCAATTTCAATTTTTTGTTTTCAAAAAAAGTGAATTTTTTTAATTTGCCCAGATTGCCCAAGTTGAAGAAGAAACTACATATAATATGACAATTTTTTAACCTCATCTCCATGTTGCATGGAAATTTCAAACAAAAAAAATAAAATTTCCATTTGTAGTGAGTTGCCCATTACATGTTTTTCAGTCCCTGCGGAGGGCTGTGAGTTCCCCAGGGTTCCGAGACTCTGGAACTGTCTGGAGTTGTGCCGCAGCAGCTGCGTGATGTGGCAAAGGGACTGCCACGTCATATAAAAAAATTAAAATTAAAATTAATTTTTTTGTTCATCTTGTTTTCTCATTTTAAGATCTTAAGATTTTTTTTTTTTTTTTTTTTTTCAAAAAAATAAAATTCTGACAGAGGCCATTCTTTTACTGCCCGGGGAACAATGCTGGAGAGAGGCCCGAGACGGCCCTCCAGACCCCCAAAAAATCATCTTGTGTCCAAAATTGCTATGTTGCCAGAAAACATAGTTTGGTCCTTTAGGGGTTAAAAGGCAAAATTTTAGGGTCAAAATTGAATCTCTTACCTTTAAATGTCTTGGAGTTTGACTAAAAAAATGAAGTTCTAATAATGTATTTTTTTATCATTTTCAATTTTTTTCAAAATTTCAAAAATGATAACTTTTAGAAAATTTTGAAGGTAGCATCTTGAAATCTTAAAATATATCACTTTTGAACTGTTTCATGAAAATTTTCTTAATGTGATCTCAAAGAGCATGAATTACACCATGATATTTATCACTATCGTCTATAATTTTGCTACATTATTTATTTTAATTTAACCATTTTAATAATTATTGTACTTGTTATAAACTTTTACAAGAGAAAATAATATGAATTTTATTTTAATATTTTTAATTATTAAAAAATCAAGTTAAATTTTGAATATGTATTATTAAATGAGAAAAATATCAAAATTTCGTAAAAGGTCGGTGTGTTTTTCTATAGAAAACTAATGAAGTTTGAACAAATAGAAACTAGAAATATTCTTTAAGGATTAATTCAATGTAAAAACAAATCCATGATTGAGAAAACCATTCACATCATATTGATACATGTCAATTCAATAGAAAATTGAAAGTTGGTGGTATCTCATGCACTATGAATTTGATGGTTCATTCTCAAATGAGTACATCATTCTAAAAACCATTTCATAACAAAAATTTAATAATTAACACTATCCTCAAATAATATTAGTTAGAATAGAGTAATTAAAGTCTACCTTCTTACGAAGGTATTTAGTTTGGGTGTCACTAGGATGGGACTTTTATAATACAACGTGGAACCTTATATAAATAGATTTATTTAGAATGGTTGGAGTTAGTTATCTCTTTTAACACCTCTTTCCTTTAGAATCACAAATGTGCAATTAATGTCTTTGTAGATAGTCTCACAAGGGCCATATCATTTTTGAAGCTTGGAGTATAATTTGTCATATTTCATTATGTGTTCATTTGTATCTTTGATACTTGTGATCTTCACATGGATAACTATGTTTTATGTCCTATAAGGTATTTTTTCCTAGAAATTTTTGAGAAAATTGTATATATATATAGAAACAAATGAATAGTTTAGGGATTCAAAAGATATGGGATATTGGGATATTGTATATTTGTGCATTTTTATTCATACCAATATGATTATCCACATACCATTATATCCATATATTGTATCCATATAATTATTGTATCTACATAGAATATTGGAAAAGACATAGAATACATGGTTGGCCTACTTTTGATATTGCTAGAAATAAATGATTTTCTATATGTCAATTTGTAGCTAATATTCATATTACAATTTATGATCATGTGATGTTTAAATGACTGAGAAGTATTTTCTAAATTCTTATTCATTTAGGAGTGCAATAGCAATCTTAATTTTATATCCAACCAATTTTGCAAATAGATGCACACAAGGATTGTCTTTAATGCAAGACAAATTTCATAAAATTTTGAATATTGGTTGACTCTAAACCTTCCAATCTCCAAGACCTTTTTTTGTCAAAAATTGCTCAAAACATTATTCACCTTCCTTGGGGGGGTCCCTTTGGCTTCCTACAATGTCTAGTGCCCTCCAATGACTGCTAGCCAATGCCTGACAATACACCGGATCAAATTTTGAGCCCAACCAATCCAATTCACAACAATTTTAATTGAAGTCTCTCCCCAAGTATCCAAGGGGGAATTATCCCTTCAACTAGGGAGAAAAAACGCACGTAGTTAAGAATGTTATGGTCATTTTTACTTTAAAGAACAAAAATATTTAAAATGCTATTTTTTTGCATATCTTATTGTAGGATATTATAATAGACTGGTATAAAAATGTGTGAAAGAAACAATGGTTGCAAGAAAGAGTATCCGTTTTTGTTCCATTTTGTCTAGTACTCCAGTACTATAAGCTTTTGGAAACAAATTAAAAAATTAAAAAAAGGATTATTAATATAATAATAAAAATAGCATATCTAGATCAAAAGTTATTCACAAAAAAGAGTGAGCTAAAATTTTAAAGAAAATAGATACTTTGATGTTTTAATTTGTAAAAAATAGGAAAAACAATTTTCAAAGAAAATAAAAGATTTAAATTTAGAAAGACTTCATGGTCAAGAAATTCCACCAAAAAAATGATCTTGAAATCATCTTCAACATTTAGAATTGTGCACACAAGGGAGCCCTCTTTGCATGAATGTAGAGGACATAAAATAAAATATTTTTAAATGCCCCTTGGTAGAAACATAACTTCTCATTATGAAAATAGACCATAGAAATTTAAGCTAGATTATTAAATTTGGGGACTCCATAGTACTAAAATCCCTTAAGACTCAAAGCAAGACATATTAATTTAATTGTTTTTTAAAATTTAAAAATTTAAAATTTTTCTTAATTCTGAAAAATATGATATATGATTATACTCAAGATGGTCATCTCCAATAAAGTTTCAAGCTCATGCAAGTCATTCTTCAAAAGTTATTGCAAAGAATACTTTGGCACTTCCCCTTTTCTAAATCACTAGTACCACTCTTTCTTGCAACAACCCAAAATTTCAAAAACTTTGGTTGCATAGATTGTGAGTTCAAAGTGAAGAAAATAATTTTTTTGTAGGTTGCTTGTCATTATGACTGGATTAAAAATTTATTAATGCTGCATTCACATCATTTGCTTCAAACTTTTTTAGTGCTATATCCACATCATTCAATTGAATTTTCAATAATATTTATATTAGATATTTAATTTTTTAAATTATAATTTTTATATTAGATATGTGATTTCATCCTTGAAAATTGAAACATAAAATCTCACTCACAAATAGCAACAAAATAAAAGATATATAATAAAAAAAATTTGAAGATTTGCATTTGACTATATAGTCATGGATATTTTTCATTAAGGATTAAGTAAGAAAGCTATTCAAGAATGTTATTTAGAGCCATTTCAGTGTCCACAACCAATTTCTAGATGGGCCTCATTATTTGGTATAATCTAATTCATTACAAATTCAATACTTATTTTTCTTAGATTCTTAATTTATAAACAACCTACATCAACTAAGTAACCAACATAAACAAAGAGGTTAACCTTGAAATTCATGAGAGGATGTTTGGATATTTTTAGATGATTTCAAAGAGGCCTATTGGATGAGAAAAAATATTTTTTTAGCCAAATTTATTGATTGAAAATACTTTCATCCACTTTAAGGGAATAGACTAATCGATTATTTTCTCATTGTGGAATATTTTGACTTGTCTCCAAAAGAAAATGCTTAGTCTATAAATCACCATATAGAGTATTTGGCAACTTCAAGCTCCTTGTAAATTTGAACTATAAAAATGATCTTTTTTGAATTTAGACCCAACTAATGAAATAAATTTAATGAAGAGTGTTTTCTATTTCAACTTGAAAATTTCTAAAATTGAATAATTTACTGCAATTTGAGCTTTGGACCTATAACTATGGCCTCTTGGTTTTTTAATTATAGAAAGACTTGAATTTTATTATCATTATATGATATTCTGCAATATTGTATACATCTATAGAATAAATTTCAATTTTTTGCAAAAATACCTAAATTTTTTATAACTTACAAAGACATGTATTTGCATCTATGAAAATGGAATGTAAGATTTTAAAGAATAAATGTTACAAAATGGATACATACCAAGTAAATGGATTTTGAAGTTAATTTTGTGGTCATAGATTTGTCTTTTTAAGGTTCATTAACAAAGATTGTTCCTACTACATGGTTCAAATTTCCCCCGTAACCTTTTAACTCAAGCTAATAACTAGTCTACAACCACTTGATCCTCATGGAATAATCATGTAACCAACTTGATCAATATATAGCTTGGCAAATTGAACCTAAAAATTTGGTTTACAATCCTTTTTTTGTCACTTTTTTGCTACATGGCACAATATGCTTGGAAAGAACTCAAAAAAGGAAGGTGATTTAGAGTTATAACCCCATTTTATTTACATGCTCAAAATTAAAGATCTCTAAGATGTAATGGTCTTGATCTAGTTTGGAGTAGAGGATTTAGGGTCAATAGCCAACTAAACCCTAGCAGCCCTCATTTGATTATTGAGTAGATAATAGGCAAAATGAAACATATGATAAAAATTTAATTACAATATTAATAGACAATTATGAAGGTTTTACATTCAAATATAAAGCAATCAACATTAACTCCTAAAGATTCAAGATTATGTTTTACCAAAATGTATTCCAAAATCACCATTTCTTTTGCAAAGAAAGAAAAGAAAAGAAAAAAGGATTTATTTGCATATCCAACCACAAGCTCTTGTATAAGACTTGTATGAGAATGTGTGGAAATTTTTTCAAAAATTTCAACTAAATAGATTGCAAGATAATAGTGTTCAAAGTGGAAAAAAATTTAGTGTCTTCCCGTACTAGGATTTGAATCCTCTTTATTTAAAACTTTTGTACTATAGAGTTTTGAACTTTGAATCATTGTAGTTTAGAATTGAAGTGAAAATCTAGGGAAAAATATTAAAAGAACCAAAAAAATTGATATTCAATCTTTGAGAAAGTGTTAGGAAAAAATAGGTCAAGAATGGAAGGAAACATTAAATTGTTAACAATTTTAAAATGAAATTAAAACATGACAATCAAGATACCGGCAGCGAGATTGTCTTTGCATGTAATCTACATCCTATGAATTTTTTTGTGTTGAAAAATTGTGTAAATTGAGTTCAAAAACAAATTACGTATATTATTTTTTTCATAAAGATGCCTTCATTGCTCACAAAACAAGACTTTTCATGCCTTTTACATCACTAATCCAAATGGAATGAATAAAAACTTTCTATATACACATAAAAATATTATATACAAAAAAGAACTAGAAATTAAGTTTTGAAAGCATAAGCATTTTTGCTGGGGAGGGAGTGTTCTAACAAAGCTCAAACATTTTCAACTTGTTCTCCTATTACTGATTGAAACTATGCTCCTATAAATCTAATGCATTTACTTACCTTCGAAAAAAGTTTCACGAAATTACAATAGTATTTGGCAACATAGAAACCTACCAAAATCCTAAAAATTCAATTCCAAATCTTCAGTAGTTAAGTAAGCAAGCTGTTATCAAGCCAAGGCAAGACTTCAGATCCAAAGCAATAAGCGCTGAAGTGATAACACATTGAAAATCACAAGCCAATGCAATTGATGGATTCCACAATATAGTTGGAGGCACCATTTTCTAGGAAAAAATATTTTTGAAGTATTAGCAAGTGAAATCATGAATTTTAAAAAAAAAATAGATTTTTTGGATATGACATGCATATTCTATGAATTTTCAAAGTTGAAGGTCCCCAAACCACTGAAACCGTCACATAAGGTAAACCAGCCTATGACAGGCAAAATGACTGATTTGGTATGTTGCCAGTAGCAAAATAAAATCAGATTTTTTTCTAGCAGAGACAACTTTGAGAAATGAAAGAAACAGTTAAAATTTTAGTTTTTGGACAAAGTAGGAATTTGTTATGAATTTTTTAAGTATTTTTCCAAAACAGTCTGTAGACTATCTGAAATCAATAAAATATGTCTTCATGATGGTCATCTTACCACCCAATGCAATCTTCAGATTTCCTAACACAACCACAAGAATTTTTAATGTGGCCATCACACAAAGGAATAAAAAAACAACTCTTTATGATGAGTTTACACTCACAATGTGTAAGTGTCCTATGACAGTCATTACTAATTCTATCACAATCACCTAATGCACTAATGTGGGCCACTAACCAACCTAATTAAATTGTAGAAGCAAAAATCTGAAATAGACTGTAATGGGGGGGTTATGTAGATGTCTGCATTAAACAGTTGGCCTGTCATAGGCTGGTTTACCTTAGGTGGATTTTAAAACGAATTAAAGACAAATCAACAATCAACTAATCACCATTAAATATGGGGACGATTTAAGGACACTTTGGGGAGACACTTTAATGGAAGTCTACTGACATATTAATGGAAGTGTACTCCGCAGAATTGAGGACAGGGACGGTTTTGGGTGCTTTCACCGTACACTGGATATCACTGGATATCAGGTATCCGACTTCAGTCCTCCACAACACTAACTGCAATAACCAGATCTGCAGTACAGTACAATACAATACAACATCGATGCTATCTCCTCGCTTCACATAGTCTGTGATTGCTCTGGCTGATACATAAGCAATTGGTGACCCACTAGTTACTACCTTCAAGAAACTAAGATAGAGGATACTATTCTCACAGATTTCACAACAAGTTTTATGAAATTCGGACATCGGATGCAAATGTTACAGCACTTCGAATCGGACTTCTAAACTATGTGGGGACACTTTTGGTCACACCCAAGGCTCATGGGGGTTAACGAAGAGTTCCAAATCCTCAAGGTCAGGCAAACCCTCCAGGTCATCCCAATCCTCAGGGACAGCCAAATCCTCAGGGACAGCCAAATCCTGCAGGTCATCCAAATCCGGAAGGCCTTCCCTTTGGTTTTGCGCTGTTACACCAAAACAACAATTTTAAAACCACAACAGACTAACATGGCACACAGAAAGTGAATTGAATAGGAAGGCTATGCATTGTCCTCTTCCATAACAGTCTTGAAAGGAATTGCGAACACAATAAAATACTCAAGCTATGCAAGATGCTCAATACTTTGACATCTTCTTTCTTTGGCATAGATCCTACGACAACTTGAGTTCAAGAATGAGAGCAACAGTACTCCTCCAACAATTATAAGCAAGTGTAGTTACTATCGACCACAGTGCAGCTTCGGTGAACAAGGTGGCCAGTCAACACTGCCAGAATGTTATGCTCACAACCACGAACTACACAGGCAATATTTCAGTGAACTCAAAACCACGGAGGTACGCATCAAACCTGGCTCCAGTTTCTGTAGATGACCTTTCAAAAGTGTGATAAAAGCACTTTTAGTGGCTTCACCCTTCGCATCCTAATTCTCTTCCAACAAACACATTAAGTAAGTACTCAGTAAGCAACGAACAAAACGGACCCTCCAATCCTCTGAAATGTCGTCGAGAGATTAGAACTGTAGAATGAATCCTACTAGTTGCAACCATTGCACTACAATAACAAAGCTTCATCAAGAGAATGTCGACACCGAGAGGTGCTAATTCTCGCCACTACAAGACAAGCAGAAATTTACAACAAGCAAAAGACAAAACAGTAGCAAGAAAAGAAATGAAGAACAAAACTAGAAAGTTTTCACACACCATCAATTTCCCGTTTGAGGGTGCAAATTTAGCAACTACTTCTGCAAGCTGATCCTTCAAAACGAATTGAAGTACTTAGTAAGAAATGGCACAAAACCATCCCCACACCTCTGAAAAGTTGTCAAGAGATTGAAACTCCAGTATGAAACCACCCGCCGCACCCATTGCACTACATTAACAAAGCTTGATCAAAAGACACAAGGGGTGCGACTTCTCGCCGTTACAAGACAAGCAGCAGTTCTCAGCAAGCTCAAGACAAAACAAACAGATAATAAATTCACAAAAAAGGCACCTACTTCTAATGCCTGAATGCCGTCATCTTCCTGCGGAATGTCATCCACCGCCAAGTAAGGTTGAATTGTATCAAGATCCTTCCTCTGACGTCCTTGAACATGACGTTCATGATTTCTGGTAATCTGCAACAGTCCAGAGCCGATCAAAATGTGTAATATTTAAATTAAAGAAGTAGGTTTCAAAATTTCTGATCCCAGAGATTATTTTCAGTCAAGCCCATATTGATCATAAATCATCACAATTAAGGCGTCAGGTGAAAATTAAGGTCAAGCTTTGTTTACATTAGTCGGCCGAACCCTAAACCGTAATCCAGCCATGGCCAGGTGCTTCACGGCTATGTTTGCTCTTGCGCAGGGCTCACACAGCATGCACGACAATCAAATTACTGTACGCAAAAATCACAACTCCAAAGGTCCACAAAGCTGTGCCAGCGACACTTACCTCCTTCTTCAGCTCCACCAGCTCCAGGTAACATGGGCGACCCTGCTTTACAACCTGCTCTTTCAGCACCTCAAATTGTGGATCGGTCAAACCCTCTCGAGTTAGAGGGTTCGGTTCATCGGGAAATTCATCTAGTTTGAGAGGGTGCTGCTTCGTGTACTTGACCAAAAAACATTTGCCAATGGGTATGTTCACAATTTGAGCCTCCTTTGTAATACCGCGTTCAACTTTGCGGATATTGAGACCATCTTCTACACAGCTGGGATTCTTGTGCACACGGGCCAAATCGTGAATTATCGCAGCCACACGGTCCGTCTCTTTCACCGTCTTGTAGAAGTTGCGATCCCCCAGATATTTTTTTATCTCAACAATTCTCGATGATTCTCGCACTCCAATAAAATTCCTGTCCACCATTCCGTCGCCACTGACGCCAGAGCCTCCATCGCCAGCACCGCGAACTCCAGCAATGCGCCCTCTGACGCACTTTGTGGCTGGTTTGCGCTTGGTGCTCTGTCTACAACTAAGTTTCCCACTAGCTGCGCCTGCTTTCGCTCCAATCATCGTGACACAGAATTACTGAGAAGAGAGAATGATGTTGAAATTCGAATTGCGATGAAAGAGACAAGAAAGCAGAAGAACAAGGAGAGGAAGAAGTATGCTTAGATGTTTCTAGTGACCGGCTGGGTGATCGGCCGAGAGCTTTGAATTGTGACCTGTGACCTGTCCAGCGTGAATGGCGCCATTCGAAGGTTCGAGGCGCTTTCCTCAAAGGCCCCGAAATTTCAACAAGCCGTGTCACCGTGTGTGAGGTGCAGGCAAGGCTCTCCGCACCACCCTCGTCGGCGTTCGGCCGACAGGCCGTTTGCGACCGGAATAGCAGGTTCCCTACTTTTCTGATGTGGATCTCTTTCGAGGGAGGGCAAGGGTCTTGAGGTCGGTGGCTCAAAAAGATACACTTTAAGGGCTGTTGGGCCCTTTTTTATGGTTTTCAGATGCCCGAAAATATTTCCCCTTAATTTTCACTTGAAGAAAAAAATTGATGTGGAATCTAACAATGTTGGTTTCATATTTTGCGGAACATTTATGAATTACTCATGAATTTTCAAAGAATTCTGCCATATGCACCTATTTGTGATCCTAGGCCTTGCAAAACTCACTCATGTGCACTTTGAAAAAAGATATAGCTTGACCAAAATAAATATTGCGGCATTCAAAAAGTAATACACAAGGTTTCTGAATATGACCCTTATTAAACTTAGAGGGATCCTACATTCTTTTAACATTTGCAAGAAGGCAATTGAACAATCAATTTTCATTCAATGCACACCCTCACTTTGAAATGGACCTTCCCTGTTTCTTATTCCATCCATTGACAAACCTTAACTATGCAACACCATGCACTAAAAGAGGTTGGCAGTCCATTTTAGAACCATTTACTCTCCATTTCAAAGCTCCCTACAAGACTGTTTGAAGAAGGGGGGCGTATTTTGAGCCACCTACCTTACAGGTCTAGAAAGTCCAATGTGGGTTGCAACATGGTGTTTTTTTTGTGCTTGACATAAGGTAGATTTTCATGTAGGGTCAAAATTGAAAAACAAATTTTAAGTTTTATAGAATCAGAATTGTTTTGGCCAGCTTCCATAATGTATACACTTCAATCCATGAGAGTAGGGAGAAACTACATTTCAGGTGTAGCTTTGTCTTGTTGTCAAACAAAATGCAACCCGAAAGTTCAAACATAATGTTAAAATTAGTTTACAGAAGTTGGAAAGTTGCTCTCCACACTTTTCAAGTACTTTTTTCCTATGATCAAGCTAGCAAACTATTTTGATTCACCCCTTGCAAATATTGCCCACTTCCATATAGAGTTCCAGAAAACCTTTTGTCTCTTTTCCAAAGTTTGATTAATTTTGGCACATGAAAATCCACCTACAAAAGGTGCAAAAATTGAAGTTCACAATAGTGACAACAATTTGTACTCATATTGAGTTGGGTCCAATGATATATTGCACTCCCAATTTGCATTAGTATTGCACCTCCTACACGTTCTAAAAGCTGCAAAATGACCACATACATTTGTAGAATGCAATATTTAATCATGATAAGGCATAGATGCTAAAATGACATTCACATGGAATATGCTAGTTGTTGAATTTTCAATCCAATGGTATATGTCCGAATATATTTTGTACATAATTTGTATCTTAAAGCCAAATACGGTGCCATATACAAAGTTTCTTTTAAAGATTAATTCCTTAGAGTCCCTACTAAATAGGTAGATGTAGATTTTGATTTTTTTTGGCAAAATAAATTATGGTCAGCAAAGAATCTAAACATCAAACCTTTATTTTTTCAAGTTTTTCTTTCCTTCCCATCCTTGTATGAATTAATTTAGAACCTTGCACAATAATCATGAAGCACTGAGTAATCACGCTAGTCGCATTCATTGAAAAATAGACAAAAATTTATTTTTTAACATACTAATATGTACTTCATCCATTTCTTGTAGTTTTGACAATAAGCTCTTGAAAACATTTTTAATGCACCTAGAGGATGAAAACTCCTTTATAGATCAATGGAACTCAAGGTAGAGGTCCATGCACCTAAAATTGACCTAACCCTGCATAAAAAAGAAAAAGTATTCAAAATTCTACATAAAAGTGTGCAATAGTTGTAAGAAGAGAATTGGAATGGTTGGCTGACAAAGTTTTTGGGAAGTAAGTTTTCAACTTCTAAAAAACTATTCTTAAATTTTTAACTTAAACTTTTTGGTTGCTTTAGTTTGACAGCAAGGCAAAGCTACTTCTGAAATGTAATTTTTCTTTTCTCACATCAAATTGAAAGCATCGTTAAATTTGGATAAAAAAATTTTAATGTTGGAAAACTTGGAGGAAAGTCATTTTCAATTCCTACTCAACATGGAAGTTAACTCTAAATTCAACCCTATAAAGAAAGTTGGTCATGAAATCTAATGTAAATAGCGTGTCAATTTTAGGTAGTGGAGGAAGTTAACACAATAAGAATGTCAAGTTTAGGGCTAAAAGTATACAATGAACAACTTTGTAGGAATCTGTAGAAACAACGGTAGAAAATTCAAAATTTAGCATTTATTAGGCAAAATTATTTATTTGGAGTTATTACTTACTTTTAACATTATTCATTATTTATTGGAAGCTCTTGTGAAATTGGTTAAAGTCTAGGTATTTTAAAAAGAATATTCTTCTAAAAGACTAGGGAGTCTAACTATCAAAGAGACATCTTCTTGTATACTTGGTCTTCAACAATGTTCAGAGGACCAATGCAATCTAATAAATATTGTTGTGTACATACAAACCTCATTAATCCAATCCTCTCTTAATCCTAAATGCCCAACCAACCATATATTGTCAATTTGAAATTTCAAGTTCATTTTGATGTGAATAGTTAAATTCCTTTGACTGTTTTAAAAATTTTTACGCACAACTTTTAGAATTAACTATTGAAATATTTCATTTTTCATTTAAAAAGTTAAATATTTGATCATTTAAAGGTCTTCCAAAGTATATGTGTATCATTAGTGAAGAGTAAAGTGTGCAAATTTTACTTCATCTCTTGGCTTTGAGCAAAGTTTGCCAATTTCACTTGATTTGAGATCTAAAAAATTGTACATATTATCTATTTGCTTTGAAAATGGTCCCAGTGGAAAGAATAAAGTGTTTTCATGATTTTTACCATTAAAAATTTAAACATGCAAATGTTAATTTGGAGTTATTTGCAATCTCTATTTATAAAAGAAATTGCATTACAACAATTGCAAGGTGGATTGTGTAATGAATTTGATATCTTTTCATGTGAAATTAAGTTTTTTGAAAGTGCATTTTAATATGCTAGCACTATTTGTAGTTGTTCATGTCACCTCCATTCCAAAAAAACTCGTATGTGCAAATTTCTAAAACATTGTGGAGAGGGGCAATATACTAAAAATAGAAAACATACATTTCTCTTGTTATAATTTCATAACTTCTATGCAATTTTGTACTCAAAATTGGTATGCTTATCAATAGGCAAGCTCTTTAAACATCTATATGGTTAGATTTTGAAAAAATAAATTTAATTCATCGGGGATAACTATGTATGAATAAACTACGAATTCTCAAAGTGTTGAAAATAGATGTTCCTAGAAGCAATTATAGATTCTCATGAATAGTGGAAGTACATTTAAAGCAAAAATTTGTAGTGTGCGATTTTAGATGTAGTTACCTTGTAGCAAGCTACAAATATCATGTAGAGTTTGGAGAATGTTGTCCTCCAATTGTGACTAAATACTCAACTTTGAAATGTAAAAACATATAGATAAAAACTTTGAAATAGCCTTTAAATAAAACTTTCAACTTTAGTGCTAGTGACAAAGGTGACCCAAGTCATTTTTTTCAGCAGTGGTGAAGTCAAGTTTGTTGAAGACTTTACAATATGTGAGCTTGAGGGAGTTGATGGCGTGTTTAGGCAGCACATTTTAGCCTACTATAGAGTAGAAATTAGGAGGAAACCTAAGCTCTAAGTAGTGGTAGTGGATGATAAGGGGAAGCCAAAGCCCCTCAATCATACTAGGATGCTAGGACTTAAGAGTGTTGGAGTCAACATGGTTAGTGTAAGCCAACTCTATGAAAAGCATTTTGTAATGGTCTTATGAGAGACTTCCTCCCAATTTAATGAAATAACAAAGTCTCTTCCAAATGTTAAGCCCAAGTTGACGTTGTCGCGTTACCAAAAAATGTTAGAAGAGTTTCAAGATGTTTTGACCCAACAATTGTCGATGTAATTATCACCTAAAATGGATGTTGATTATAAGATTGAGTTAAAGCT
The DNA here is from genome assembly GCA_951230915.1 of Antitrichia curtipendula. NCBI lineage: Eukaryota > Viridiplantae > Streptophyta > Bryopsida > Hypnales > Leucodontaceae > Antitrichia > Antitrichia curtipendula. Next base: position 2,681,998 of record OX579636.1, on the reverse strand, counting down.
AGAAACAGAGCTTCCTAACAAAGCTCCATATAGACTTAATTAGGTGGAATTTCATGAGCTTAAGAAACAAATTACTTAGTTGCAATCATAGGCTACATAAGGCCAAGTAAATTACCATTTGGGTTGCCGATGCTTTTTGTGAGCAAAAATGATGGTCAATTAAGGTTATGTGTTGACTACTAGGCCTTGAACAAAGAAACAAAAAATAACAATTATCCATTGTCTAGAACCAATGATTTGATGGATAGGTTGGCAAGAACTAAGTACTTTAGCATAATTGACTACAAGTGTGGCTATTACTAGATCTGCATAAGTGAAACAGCTATACTTAAGACAACCATGAGAACAAGGTATGATTTTTATGAATTTTTGGTGATGCCATATGGGTCGTACAATGCTCCTATTGTTTTCACAATGCTTATGAACTATTTGTTTCATGAAGTGTTGAATGAGTACGCGGTCATCTACATTGATGACATTCTTGGGTTTTCTAAGATAAAAGAACAACACGCTAAGGATGTGACTAAATTTTGATCAAGCTGCGTGAGTACAAGTTATACGTACAAGTTAAACAAGTTTTGATCAAGTTGCCTAAATTGCAAGTTAACACTACAAGAAAACAGTGTCCGAATTGACACGTCCGAATTGACAGACAGTGTCCAAATTGACAGAAAAATGTCCGAATTGATAGAAAAACCATCCGAGTTGACAAAAAAAACATCCGAATTGACAAAAAATGACAGCGTTCCTTTGTAGTATAAGAAGAATGAGTTCTTTTTGCAAGGGTTGGAGATTTTGGGCCATGTGCTAAATGGAGAAGGGATCAAGCCTGATCCTAAGTAGATCTAAGCCATTGTCAACTGGGAAGTGCCACAAATACAAAAGGGCATGAGTTTTTTTTTAGGCTTGCTAATTACTATCGCAAGTTCATCAAGAACTTCTCCAAGATAGCAGCACCACTATCAGACTTGTTGGTGAAGGAAGGGAAGGTCCTTCACTAGAAAAAATAACAAATGATGGCGCATTATAAGAACTTAAATGGCTCTTGACAAGTGTAGACGTGCTCAAGTACCTAGAGTTTGACGAACCATTTCAAGTGCACACAGATGCTAATGACTTTGCAATTAGTGGGGTACTTATATAGAATGGTCACCCTATTGCTTATAAGAGCAAAAAGCTAAATGGATGCCATTTAAGGTGGCCAATCCAAGAAAAAAAGTTATTTGCAATGGTGCATTGCCTCAAGGCTTAGAGGCATTAAGTGGGGGGAAATGAAAACCAAGATTTTTATTGATAACATTTCCCTTGAGTATTTGAAATCTAAGCTGCAAGCTATTCCAAAAGAATTGAGATGGTATAACACCATTGTGTCTATGGACATGGAACTTATCCACAAGCCTAGAAGAGATAACTTATTGCTAGATGCGCTAAGTAGGAAAGAGGAGTGGTTAACTCCACGCCACCTTGTGGTCATCGAGGAAAAAGAAAGAGAAGAAAATGAAGTCTAAGCACATTTATTGCATCAAGTAAACGAGGCAATGAAAACAAACAAGGATGCCATCCTTCACAATTGCCTTCTAGATGGCAAGAAAGAATTAGTAAAAAAGACAATGATTTCTAAGTGTATTCATCATGTGAAGCGCATCAATGGGTTGTACTACTTCAAGTAGACTTGCCTTTACATCTTGGAAGGTGATTTGAGCTACTTCACGATTACCATAACACACCTCTTGCGGAGCACAAGGGAGTGTTGCCAACATTTGTAGAGTTGAACAATCAATACTTCTGGCCCCTAATGAAATTAGATGTTGAGGATTATGTCAAGTCTTATGTGAAGTGTCAAATGAGCAAATATCACACTTAAGCCAATAGAAGCAAGTTAGCAAGGTGTTGCCCTTGCCAATTCCTCACTGCCCATTCCACTCCACCTCTTGAGACTTCATGTTTCCATTTCCTAAGGTGTGGGAGTTTGACTGCATAATGGCGGTAGTGTGCTGCTTCTCTAAGTGGGACACTATGGTGCCATGTCCAAAAAAATATACAACAAAATTGGTGCCTAAGTTGTTGTATGAAAACTAGGTGGAGAATAAAGCATATACTTGGAATATTATGAGTGATAGAGACAAAGTGTTTCAAACACTTTTCTGGCAACACTTAATGAGAAATACGGAGTGAATCTCGTAATAACCATGTCCTTCCACTTGATGGGTGATGGCCAAATGGAAAAGATCAACTTGATCCTCAATATGTAAATGAGATCATTTTGTGAGGAAGATTAGTTAGATTGGCCTAATTTACTCCCAGTAGTAGAATTTTGCTACAACAAAATACCAATAGACTCTCATGGTCAAACTCCATTCAAGATTTGTTATAGACAAGATGCATTGAAGCTAGTGGATTTAGCCTGTAGGCAGAGCAAGTGGCATTGTGACCAAGAAAAACTCTCAAGATACTACTGTAATGAAGTTGTAGAATGCATTGAGCAACATGAGTATCTCTTGAAGATTTGTAGGTAGAAACTAGAGAAAGCTCAAGATCAATACTAAGGTCATATTTGTTATATTGAGACTTTTTGTAGTCTCATTTTTATCCTGGACTTGAGGATAAACCGCTTTATCTCTTTATTAGTATTTTTTAATAATTAGAAAACAACACCAACTTTTAGAATTTTATTATAGAATCATTATTTTAGCATTTTTTATTTTTTGTTTCAATTACTATTTTTTTATATAAATTTTCCAATAACTAGCGTTATGTCTCAAAATTTGCATAAAGTCTCAATATAACAAATATGGCCTTTACTGCAAAGCTGCCAAGAAGAACCAGAAGAATGAGTTGTTTCAAGTTGGTGAGAAAATTTGGTTAGATTCTAGGAACTTGAACCCTCTTTAGCAAATCTATCTCAAGTAGTTTGCGAGATGGATAGTCCTGTTTCTAGTGAAGAAGATACTTCACAAGGATGTCTATGTCCTAGAGATGGCTAAGAAAGTGGAGAAGCCAGTTCACCTTATCTTTCATGTGGATCTCCTTAAGAAGTATTATCATAATGATTATAACTTGCACTTGTAGCGAGAAGATCCTTGTCTACCTTCTGAATATAAGCATTGGGATGGTATAATGGGTAAGGTGGAAGTTGTCATTGATTCCCAGAATTTAGGAGTAAGGTAGTACAAGTATTTGATGTATGGTTACAGTCCATTTGAATATGAATGGATTAACCAAGATTACCTTGGCCACATGAAGCATCTCACACATGCTTAAGACATCCGTAAAAAACAGTTGGAACGAGAGAAGAAAGAGTGTGCTAAGCTCAAGGCCAAAAAGGCTCAAGGCAAGTGATTGCTCATTGAAGACTACAACATCATCTCAAGTGGTGATGATAGAGATGAGATCGGGAGGCAAATGTTGGAGCGTGTTCTATGACCCAAATATTGCCTACAAAAACAAATTTAGGGCAAAAATCAAAGGTGAGTGATAGGAACATCATGTCTTTTGAAGGGTGAAAACCTCTTCCCTAAAGCCATCCCACCCGGGAGTTAGATTGTATTATGTTAGAGGGAACATTAAAGCTAAGTTGAGAAAGTTAAAAATAATCCAATTTCTATAATGGAATGAAAGAGTCCAAATTTGGAGTAATCCTCAAAGATTGCCTAAAAGATGGATGCGGCTGAGTTAGTTCACTTCTTGAAGATGTGTATCGTGGGCTTGAGTGAGGCAAGCTCAAGGTCTGCATGTGAATGCTTTTATGTCCATCCTTGACATACAAGCAAGCACAATCAAGTTCTTTGACTCTTAGTGTGATTTTTCTCTTAAGGGTGCCTAACGTTGGTCCATTGTGCCTTCCAAAAAATGAATCTTTTGTGTGAAGTTTGTTAAATAACTTTTGACTTATATAAACTTACCAAAATTTTTAGCTTTTCCTCTTGATTCTATGTCTTAGTTTGTTTTTTGTCAATTTACTATTTTTATAATTTTTATAATTTTTTTCTAAAAGGTGCTAACTTTAGCTTTCCCAAATATTAAGACACTTGTGATTTGGACTTTCCTAGTGAAAGTTATGAATGGATGAAGTTTGACCACTAATCGATACTTCAAAACTTCATCCGTTATTTCCTACCAATCTATAATTCAAAATCATTTTTTTTGACCTTAATATTCTAACCACTATCTAAACTTCCATTCTTGTTCCTTTTGGATGATTTTGACTAATTTTCATCCAAAATAGCTCTTAAACTTCATTTGCTCATATCTCACTTGTTCTAGGTTTATTTTCTATGAATTTTATGTTTTCGAAAACCTCTCAACATCTTTTATCAAATTTGAAATTCAAAGTGGAATTGACTTGACTTCCTAATGGTCTAACTTAATCCTAGGCCTCACCCTACTTAAAATTTGCTAATTAACAAAAATTTAGAGTTTAATGATGTACCATAGATCCCATCTCATCAATAAGGTGCTCAAAACTTCTCTCAAATTCTCCATCTTGTGCCATCTTGATTAATCCCTCACCGCCGAAGTCCCATTTGGGTTCAAAAACAATAGTGCTTTCGAAGTGATGTAGATCTCAATGTCACTAAGTTATAGAGATCTTAACCATACAATCTTGTATTGAACATGTTGTAGATGATGTGGATCAAATTTGGAGTCATTTGACTGCATGGATTGCAAGATTATAATGTTTTAGTGTTGAAAAAAGATGCTGAAATTTTCCTTCTAACACACTTGGAGGTGAAATTCGATTCCTAAACCTACTCAAATGAAAAAAAACTGAAACTACAAAGTAATTCAAAACCAACATAAAAACACATTGGTGAAAAAAAATATCATTCAATTGACTCAATATGTTTGCAAAATGACTTGCAAATGTCAAAAAAAAGGCAAGAAAAGTTGCAAAAAACACATATGAAGCTGAACCTCCTTCTACTAAAATGCTTCTCATTCACTCATAACTTCTTGGGTTGATATGAAATTTTAGCCACACAAACTAGACTAGTATGCAAAACTTTCTCAAAAACATTTATTGGAAACGGAAATTTTATGAAGAAGTTATAAGCCACCAAAGTTCACTGTAATGCAAAAATGTCTGGATTTTGAACTTCGAATTGCTCCCACGAATTCAAAACAACTTGGATTGACATGAAAATTTAGCCTCTATAACTAGACTTAAAGGGGAACATAACACAACAAATTTTATTGAAAACTAACATTGGATGAAGGAGATACAAGCCCCCGAAGTTGCAGCCTTCAAATGCAGTTTGGTGAATTCAAATTGAACTTATGAACTTCGATTGGCTTTCACAAAATCAATAAAGCTTGCATTGATCTGAAAATTGTACCACATAAACTAGAAGAGAGAGCGCAACTTTATCAACAAGTTTTATTGAATTTGGACATTGGATGCAAAAGTTACAACACTTTGAATTTTCTGTGAGGACGCTTTTCGTCCCCTGCGGCGATGAGGGGTTACCCCCTAAAAGACCAAAGTGTGGTTTTTGTCAGCATAGCAATTTTGAGCAGCTCATTACAAATGGAATTTTTATTTTTTTTCTTTGAAATTTTAACACTTTGAACTTATGAACTTCGATTGGCTTTCACGAAATTTTGGAGGAGTAGCTTTAAGGCTCAACACTTTTCATAACTTTTGACTACTTTGTCAAAAAGTTATTGAATGATATGTAGTTTTCATTGCTTGGCGGGTAGCTCGGGCAGCAAAAAAAACTTATTTAAAAATAAATTTTACAAAAAATAAAAATTTGAAATTGTTTTTTAGGATTTCTATATACATGAAAAACTTTGAATCATTCCATTTTTTGATTAATCAGATGAAAGTTACAAGGAGTTTTTATTAGTTGTAGGTAGTTTACAAGTAGTTATGAAATCTCTATTCTAAAATAAACTTTGAAGTCCTTTATTTTACTCAATTTTTAATATTAAAAAACAAAAAACAAAAATATTAGATTTAGATTTTTTATTACAACCATTGGGATTGGCATTTTTTAATTTTATAAATAAATGGTTAACAATTTAGTATTTTGAATCATTCTCTACTTCTTTCTACTTACTAATTTTCTATATGTTGTACAATTCCAAATGATCTAAATTTTTTCAAGCATCTAGACAACTTCCCTTGAAGAATGAATCCAAAGAGTTACAACCATTTTGAATATTTTTCATAAAGATATGACCTTGTGAAGTGCAGCTGCCCGATTTTTTGCAGGGACAAATTTTTTTTTTTGTCACTTCAAACGTTGATATCTTGCAATCTACCCAATGAAATTTACTGAAATTTTTTTCACATCTTTTCACACCATCATACTACAAGATCCTATGGTTAGATGTGTCCAAAAGTGTTTTTTCTCGAAAATTTGGTACTTGTATTAGCAATGGCAGTTTTGGAGTGGTTTTGGTGAATTTTTCCCATGACACTATTCAATTTTAATTATTTTTATTCTAACAATTGACTTCAATTTTGGAATAAAATTATTAATTTTGAGTTTCACATCAAAGGGAATCTTGAAAAAACGATAGTGCCATTGGATTCCTAGTATGATTTCTACCTAGTATCAATATATTTGGATCATATATGTCCTTTGTTAGTTCGTCTTGAGTTTTCTCCATCTACAAGCTAACAATTAAGGATTCTACTATATAATGTATTCGTCGATGTAATGAAAAAACTAAAACCTATTTTTGGGATTCAACTTTGGAGTTTTCACATAATTCCCTTAGATCAATTAACCAATGTGGTTCACATGCACAACAGGTTTAGACAATTTGGACAATTTCTACTTAATACGTTTACTATGTACAATTTGTGGATTTTTACCCTATTTAGCTATAATTAAGGAAAAAACCTCTATCTAGGACCAAATGCTATATTAGCATGTGACATACCTATTTTGATTTTACTGTTTTGAATGGGGGTTTATATATAAAATTACATTTAAAACTGCAAGAAATTCAAAAAAATAAATCATAAATTCTAAGTGACAAAATGGAGACTTATAGTGGGCATCAAGTTGCTTGAATATTCTTTTGTAAGGTGCACCTTGGTGCAAGAGCGCATAGAAGGGTCAACCATGTTCCAAATGGATAAACAAGGAATAGGTGTTGTTTCCCTGGACCACGTTTTACCAGTTGGCCAAAATGTTTGTTACTTGCTTGTGGCATTCAGGATCAGAAATGTGCTGTACTAAGAGATGCTCATGTAGTGAATTAACAAGGGAACTAGTCATAGGGGATGTTAGACACCAAATGTGTGAAGGTACACATCATGTGATGACGATGTGAGTCTTAGCACCCTGGAGTCGATCACTCCAAGTGGAGGTATTGAGCATGATTCCTATTGTTGGTTTAAGATATGAGAAGGAACCATGGCATAAGACTTGGTGAAGACAATAGTATTCCAAGTGAGGGAGGGTGTAACGCCCATATGCCATAGAGCTCATGTTAACCCCTAAAGGACCATTGTCCCTTCAGGGGACAAATGGGATTTTGGGCAGGTACCTACTGTCTGAATTTTTGTCGTGATTTTTTGAAACTTTTTTTGAAGATAGGAAAACTGCTAAGCTTTGCGGGAATCTAATTTTTTTTCAATCGCTGCCCGGAAAAAAAAGTTATGCCCAAATAAGCTCAAAATAGGGGATGTGGGTCAGCAAAAAAAATTTGCAATTATTATTTTTTTTTTCTAATTTTTTATTTATTATAGATTATATTTTTGTCTATCTGGAAAGCTTTTATTCATTTCATTTGGATATGTTATGAGAAAGTTATGGACAATCTTGTTTTTCGGGCACTTAGAGCATCTTCCTGAAAAAATAACTTGTAGGATTCATTTCTGAATGCAATTTTTATAATTTTTCAAAAAAAAAAGTTCCACAAGGTTTAGTTGTTTTGCTAGAACAATCTCACCATTGGGATTAGTGTTTTTTAATTCCATATAAAAGATATTAATATTTTAGATTTTCTTTCTATCTTGTACCTACTTCTATTTAACAATTTTTTTAATAATGAAAATTAAGTTTTTTTGGATTTTTTTTTTCCCTAGACTCTCAACTCAATTCTCCACTATAAAGATTAAAAGCTCAAAACTCTGTAGTGCAAAACATTTCAGTTAAAAATGTTCAAAGTCATAAAATCTAGTCCCGCAATGTGCTGAAAAACTTGTTTTTTTCACTTTAAACGCAGATATCTTGCAATCTGTGCGTTCAAAAATTCTGAAATTTTTTCCACACATTTTCATACTAGTTAGGTATAAGATCCTACGGTTAGATGTGAAAAAAAAAAAAAAATTCAGTTTTTTTTATTCTTTGCTGTAGAAATGGCAATTTTGAGTGTTTTTTGGCAGGAAAATGGCCTTGGTCCTTTAGGGGTTAAAGATTGGATGTAAGGTAGTGTGCTCTAAAAGCACCCATCTTCTTGAAACCGCCCTTATTTTTAGGTGAAGAATGGAGATGGGGTGATCCATAAATGAACCAATTTAGCAATTGAATGCATTGAGGAAAAATTATTTTTCTATTGCAAGAGCCAATCATTGTCTTTGATTTCTGCACATCTCTTTACAAGTTGCAAGTGGACAAATTTTGGAAGACCTATGGTCACAAATAGGTGCCTATGTCCTGAATCTTTGAAAATTCATAAGTAATTCAAAAATGCTTGGAAAAATACAAAACCACTTGTGTTAGGTACCACATCTATTTTTCTTTCTCTGAAAAATGATCTAAAAATATTTTCGTTCACGAAAGCTTGTGAAAAGGGCGGACCAGCCCTTAACCCCAAAACGACCCTGGGATTTCCACAACTGAGGACCCGTGTCAGAGAGAGCGGCCAAATTTGCTTTTTCATAATTAACTAAAGCCACCATACAAATATGTAACCGTACCGATTGCAAATAGGCTCTGCAACTGTGTCAATTCAATTTTGAGTGGGTCCAGATTCTTCGTGTCCACTCATCAGATTCACCTAGTTTTCAGGGTATACGGGTGCCGAATCACGCAGTTTTAGCGTCTTCGATGGGTGCTGTAGGTTGGATACATATCCAATTGAGCTACTTTTTTTTTTATACGGGAGCCTACGAAATGTAGAACACTTGAATCCTAAAAAATTAGCGGCAGATGCAACATATGCTTCGAACAGTAAAGCCAAAGTCTACGGTGTCTGGCAGGCCCCATCCACGAGTATAAATGTCATTATTTAGCAAAAAAAAAATTTTGGTCGAAAGAGGACAATCCAAACGGTCAAATGAACATGGCCAACCTTACAAAACTGATGAAATTAAATTTGGAGAAAGCGGACGGTGAATATGTCCGTAGGGTCATTTCTGCGTAAAACTGAAGTTCAACCCGGTGAACAGAAGGGTGGCCGTCGCGGGAAGCTTGTGTGGCCGCTGCTGAACCCGCGGGAAGTGCCACCCGTTCAGCACAGTGGCACTGGCGTACACAGCCAGCACAACAAGTCGGATAACCGTTTCTGGCTTCACCTGCTCAGACTGTGGAGTCTCCTTCTCCAATTCGCCAAAAAATGTGCAAATTGAAAGCGGACGCTCAACCACAACCTCGCAAAATCAATGTTTGCAGGAAATTACAACAACCCACACAAAATAAAGAAGTAATTGCCGTCACATTCAAAAGTCTTCAGAAATGCAAGTTCCCCAAACGGGCAGAGTATCATCGACGCCTCTATTCACTTCCTAGCCGCACCTTATCAATTGAAAATGGATGGAGGGGAATACCAAATCCCCAACTGCTCACAAAATCTCCTTTGCCGGCTACACTCAAAGTCCGAATACTAAAGTTAACTTCCAAATCAGTTCCCTCACACAAACCCCGCAAGCATGAATGAAGGTACAGTTGTTGCACTGGCCACACACTAAACCACAACGAGCAGAATTGAAAATGCAAATGCGCACCCCCACTACTAACAGGGGAGATAACTCAAGCAACCACCGAACTATCCTACGAAGATCCAAGCCAAGCGAGATACTGCATTGTCCCGTCACTGAAATCGCCATCTAGGTGACTTGCGCGATCTTCGGCAACGCAGCCCGGCCCGGCCACACCCGCTTCAAATCCTCCGAGCTCTTGGAGCGGACCTGCACGTGAAACTCACTTTAGAACTTTGGCCGCGTACTTTGGAATGGTATGAACCTTGATATAGCATGACCCTTCGCACATGTAGACTCCTGCACACCCCGGGCAATAACGTATTTGCTTCCGCCTGCAAATGATGCACTTAGCACGGAGCGACTTGTGTTTTGCCGAATAGTGCAGTCCGTAATCAAGCCTGTTGAAGGAAGCAGCAGTGCGCCCAAGCCGCACTGCCGGGTCACAAAGCCAATTCGCAAGGCTGTAGTTAAATTCAACTCTAGACTGCACCCGCTTCTGGCCAGTGCCAATTGCATGATGCTTATATAAGATGTACGCATTGCCAAGACTTGTGTCAAGGACAAACAATAGCACCCAATGCCACCATTTGTGGGATCGGAGCTGTGCACTATACTCCATGCGGCACTGATCAACCAAATCTATGCTTCTCATCATTTCCTAATACTCTACTAAAATAGGAGAAGTGTGGTACTCCTTTCTCCCTTGATGCCTAGTCCAACGGAAACACAACGTTCCCTCGGCAATTGGATCCACAGATGTACTCAACAAGTATACAGGGATGCGATCAAACCAAACAATTGCTGACATGCCTCGTGACCGGTGCATCTGCACGATAACACCGCCCCGTTCACCTGCTACACGGGAATATGCTGCCAAGTTTGGGGGCATCCCAACTCGGTTGGGCATGACTGTACCGGTAGCAAGAAACCCATCCTTCAAGAGCTCGTCAAAGAGACGAGGGGATGTAAAAAACCTATCCGTCACAACTACGTGACCAAGTCCTTTCAGATCAGACACCAATGCTTTCACTACTCGCAATCCGAGGTCCTTCTCGATGTTCAAACCCTTTCGGCCAGTGTAGACTTGAAGGTCATACACGTACCGTGACTTGCTGTTGGCACAGCACCACACCTTGATCCCATACTTGACAGGTTTGGCGGGCATATATTGCTTAATTTCACACCTTCTACCGCGGTGTGGGATCATGATTTCATCCACACACACATGACACTCACAATTATACAACTCCTTGCATGTTTTCACAAACGACTCAAGCAACCACCGAACCTTCCCTAATTTATCGTAACTGTCGTGAGCTTTGTCTATAACTAATGCGGCATTGTCTACTAGGTGTATGTTACAGCATATGCTCTCAAACCTAGCTCTACGCATGGCTGCCTTTATCAAAGGACAGCCAAAGAACTTCCTATGGGCCCAATACAAACGATTATTGGGCAGTTTTTTAAGTCCCATGTAGATGCAAACACTTAGCCAACATCTAAGCTCCTCTGCAGACAAATCAACCCAACTGACGCCCCCATTCAATTTTGCAGGGTTACTATACCGCTTTTGTCTTGCATAACGATTGGTTTGTTTGCAAATCTGGCTCAAGGTTTGTATTGGCCAATAGGGTTCCCAAAACTCGTGCACAACAAAGGGACGCCGGCTAACACGACGGACAGGCCCAGGCGTTGGCCCCGTAAAAGGAAATCGATTTGGTTTCAACGTGGTACTAAGTTCCTCCCAATGGGGTGGAGCGTACCTATGCTCGAATCCTAATGTGTCAAAATTAAAATCAGGGGCATCCAGGACACTGTCCTCTACTACTTCCGGCTCACTTCCGTCATCAGACAAAATCCAGTCGGAATTACCTGAGTCGCTATTACCCTGCCAGTCGACGAAGTCAGCCTCCCAATCTGCTGCTTCGTCGCTTGAATCACCTCCATGTTTTAGATATTCAGGCAGGTGTAGTGTAAATGTGCTGTCTTGTGTCTGGACTTCCACTTCGGGGGAGTTATGGAGTAAAGCCGAAACCGCTTCAGGTGAGGCCTCTTCACATGTTGGTTGGCAGCTCCCCTTCTCCACGGCATGAATCCCAAGTACTCCCGCGAAATCAACCTTGTACATAGCCCGACCCGTAATCACATGCTGAAATTCTCTCGTGACTTCACCAAGGAACATGTTTGCCGACCCAACCCCCGGACTCAACCTTAGAACAGAACGCGGTACCCACACACGCATCACAATACTAGAGTGTCTTGCAATTGCTGATGCATCAAGGGCTTCGTCACTTGTGATGTGAATACAGCTTCCCCCATCTCCACATGCGTTATACCAGTCCAGACTATCTCTCTACTGTGCTGAATTGCAATTTTGCCCGTCAATTGAGACTGCACGCTTCCCTTCCCTAATTTTACGAAGTCGTTCTGCGCTGTCACACCCGGAGCCCGGGGTCTCCTTGCAATCAAGGAATGTGTCTGTGCATCTGTGAATTCAACATTGTCACCACCATACTGTCTATGAAGTGAATCGCCCAAAACTAATCTCTCCAATCCATGGCGTTCGTCTTGCATTCTAAAAAGTAAATTTCTGGACACCCTGGCTCTGAAACGGCGAGGAGAATGTTCTATGTCTACCTCTATTGCCAGCGGAAACCAACCTGCTGGTGTCTGAACGTTACAGAAGGCATAATGGCCAGCATTCACGCTTCTGCTTTTGTGCAAACCGGCTCCTTTCCCCTCCTTACGACCAAGAGCACCTTCTAAATTCTCCATCCTACCAGTAGCCTCTATAATTTTGCCCCTTCCCCTACCGCGCCTTGGCCGCCCTCCCTCATTCACACTTTTTTGATTCCTAAAGGACTGGGGAATTATGTCTCCCCCCTCCACTCCCTCCACTGCTGTCGTAGCCACCACCCTGGGATTTTTTGGACGGGCCTTGGACCTCCCCTTCCCTTTCGCAATTGCGATCTTCAGATTGTTTACGACAGAATTCACGCCTACGCCGCTGTTGGCGAGAGCATCGGGTTGTGCTGTCTCGGGAATTAGATTGTGCACGCCCTCCTTTGGTCTTTGCGGCAGTGGGACGGGGAACAACTCCACCCTTCTCCGATTTGGCGGGGAGGGATTCGTAGGGGATCCTAGAATCTGCCCCTCTTCTGGCCGCGCCACGCCCTGCATTGGCGGGGTCTTCAATTGCTCTCGCTCCCGTCGCTTGACCCGTCGCCTGCATGCAGGAGAGCGCACCAACAAGCGGCTTTGCGCTGCCAAGCGCGCAACCTCCTTCACCGACGCTTGATTGCTCATTAGGCTAGATTTCTCTCACAACGTGGAACAAAATGTTTAGAAAATCACGCCTCTTTTGCTAGCCTAAAATATAAGCGACGTTGCTATAAAATAATATCCGCCAATGCGTTGCTTTCAACACCTACGGCAAATGTGCAATCTTGGAGCTTCGAGGGAGCGCCAATAAGTGCCGATTATCCAAGCAATTCAAGATTCGTCTCCTTTGACTCTCTGTTGCAGCAATCTCTACAAGCCAAGCATGAATCACTTGTGCCTGATCCCTTCGAGAGTGAGGAAATTGGCAAGTTCCGTCGCTCAATAAATCCGCCATTCTGCTTGGAAATTGGCCACAAAGCAAAGGTACAGGCGACGTTGAAGCTGCTTGCATTACAAGTAGTGGGTCGCCAAAGAAAATGAAAACAAAGCGAAGAAAACCCCCACTACATACTTCAATTCCCCGCAAGCAACGACAATCTGGCACCGGATTGTGACATTGCTGGCGCATCCTGTCGATTGTCGCCATCGCCCTGCAAAAACCGTCTCTCCCACCAAAATTCCACTCTCCGCAATGGAGTGGTACCTTTTCCGAATCCAAAGCTTGACATAGCGACTTGAAGCAACCAACCACACTAAACCCTAAGCCCCGTCCTTGACTCTGTAGGCAAAATAAGAATTATAAATTCACCCTCCAATGTGCGAAGACGAGAGTACTCAGCAAGGAAGGTTTTGATGGCGGGAACGGGTATGTCGCAGAGGACGGACTCCCGTCTTGCAACGACTTTTCTCCGGGTGGGAGCCTCGTCAGCACGGCTACTCATCCGCGCTGGCAGCGCACCTTTCTAGCCGAAATGGAAGGTGTCCTCGTTCTAGGTGGTGTAAAAATTCAGGGTTGTCCCCGTCACGTCCTGTCAGTCCGTCAGGATGTCCGGATGGACGTCAGGATTCAACCCCGGCGTCCGTCAGGATCCAGAATTTTTTTTTTTTTTTTTTTTTGGACAGTCTGTCCGTCCAGGTCGACGGACAGGCCGTCCTCGGAAAAAAAAAAAAAAAAAATCTTTTTTTTTTTTTGTGGACGGCTGGTCCGTCCCTGTGGACAGACGGTCCGTCCAGGTCGACGGACAGGCCGTCCTTGAAAAAAAAAAAAAAAAAAAAAAAAATTTTGATCCTGACGCAATTCTGACGCGTCAGGATGCGTCCGGACTGACGCCGACGGACATCCGGACGTGAAAACTCCACGTCACGTCCGGATAGACAACCCTGTAAAAATTCACAGCCACGTCAACTGTCGAATCTAACAGCATACTCTAATTCAGCACTCGAAGCCTTATAAATATGTTGTTAACGATTTTTCCTAATTTGCCTTTTATTTGCCGTTATTCAGTTTTGAAAATTGTCAGAGGACAGAAAGTGTCCTCAGGGTCGTTTTGGGGTTAAATGGGCGCTTTAAGAGCATACTACCTTATGATAAATGCACCATGCCTTAGAAGGAGGTGGGGGGTGATCCCAGTGGACCAACACTTGTGGAAGGGAGGTCTGTGCCATTCGTGGTGTAAAAGGTGGCACTACATGGTAAGCATGGTGCCGTGGTGTAGACCTACTTGGAACTTGAAGTAATAGGATCCGAAAATGAGACATAGTGAGCCTCCATGAGTGGTACCAACCTTAGTACGAATGAGGTGAACTTGTGGGCTTGTTCATGTCACAAAGTTAAGTGTTTATCTCTGTGACTTGCATGTGTAGATTAGGCATTAGCCACACTAGATGAAGTGCGGGGCATGACACCGGGCCATAACCACGTTACATATTTTGTTTCTTTCAACCAAGATTTTGGATGGACAAAGTTTTGATGTTCTTGGCATAGGGTAGAATACTAATGACATTTTTGACATTGTAAAGAATTTTTTTTGTTGCACCTTAGATTGTTTTTCAAGGTACGGAACCTAGATTGAATCCAACTTAAGAAGTATTTAAATTGTGTTCCCCATGTGACATTTTGCAATTTTTATTCCTTAAAATAATATCCATGCATTGCAATTAAAAATTGTTGTGCATTATAGTGCTTAAGTGCTCTAACTTAAGAAAATAAAAAAGCATCATGTGCTTAGGAGTATCAATCAATTAAATGCTCATACCATCTACATTTCTTAAGTCAATATGAATCTACTCTTAAAGAAGCAATTTTAGAACACTTATTAAAAAAACTTTGACTCTTCATAACATTTGCAACCAATATCCAAATGATGCATTCTTTGGTGCATTGAAATCTTCTATCATTTGCCAAACCATAAAGAAAAATTCAACAAACTAATAATAGTCCAAAGATCAAGGACAAAATGATCCATTCTCCATTGAAATGCTTCCCCACATAGTCAATACTTTATCAAATTTCTCAATTAACTACATTTTCTAAGAATTATGAAGAAGAGACAAAAGGTATTAAATTTTGAGGTGTATCAAACAAAGAGAAGTGATAGTAAAATCACTAGTTACCAATCTACTACTAGTCTAATACTAATCCATTCTCAATTTATAAGATGCGTACTTGATTTGAAGCACTTTTAGCATCTAACGAGTTGTTTAGATCCAAAACAATGTCATTAGTACATTCTTTGGGAATTACAAATACAAAATTGTGCTTGGCAAGGTGGGCGAGTAAAAGGATGGTAGGCCAATTGCCTACACTTCAAATTTTAATATATTTCTTCCTCCTTTTTCAACTTTTTGAATATGTAGTTAGTTTTAAGTTTGGTGGAGAATTAACTCTCTAAGGAAGGTCCAAGTAAGGAATAAAAGTTTTGTCCTACATCTTTTGAAATTATTTACATACAAAAAAAGTAGTGATTATAGGTGTCCATACCTTGAGAAAAAGGATTTACATTAACCTTTACAAGACGAATTGGTGACTATAGAAATCATCCCTTTTGGCATTGTGTGAGTAGTTGGTTTACAAAAATTTAAAAACACTCATAGGAAGTCAAACTACTTTATAAGACCTCCCTTTTTCATGCAAAATTTCGAAGATGAATAGTTGCACTTCCGTCCTACACATAAGGATTCATTGCCCCCCAAATGGCCGCAGTGTCATTTATGAGTTATGGAGGTTCAAAATCAGCAAAAAAAAACCCGGGTACAAATCACAGAACCGGGCATGATGACTTTTTCATCCACAATCTTCTAGCTCATCCATTTCTTGGCAGTTGGTTTACGTCGAGCAATGGCATTGCTCAATACGCAAAACCCTAGAACAGAGTGTGTGTAATCGCTCCCCGCGCTGCAACTCTTGTGACTTGCTCCCAATTCCACTCCCAATTCCATCCTGCATTCCATATTTGCAGCCATGGCGGTGTCCATGGCGGTCACTTCCTCGTCCTCCAAGCTCGCT
Organism: Antitrichia curtipendula; assembly: GCA_951230915.1. Lineage (NCBI taxonomy): Eukaryota > Viridiplantae > Streptophyta > Bryopsida > Hypnales > Leucodontaceae > Antitrichia > Antitrichia curtipendula. The sequence continues at coordinate 2,665,448 of OX579636.1, read as the reverse complement.
CTCCCAGGGTTGCTCTCGCCCTGCTTCCCTCCCTTCGCCCGACGCAATACTGCCTCCTCTGCTCGCCTCCCAAAACTCTGTCCTCGCGCTTCCGTCTCGAATGGCGCCACTTCGATCCATCATCATGGTAGGCAGCCGGCGTCGTCGAATTCGTTGTGGATGCCCGTCATGGCGTCGCAAGCTGCGCCCCAGCAGGCCATGCGGTCCGCAGAGGCTGACGTGATGGGGCTCATGCTGCGGCAGCGCATCGTGTTCCTCGGTAACCAGATGGACGATTTCGTTGCTGATGCTATCATCAGCCAGTTGCTGCTCCTGGACGCGGTGGACCCCAAGAAGGAGATTCGGCTCTTCGTCAATTGCCCGGGAGGCTCTATCAGGTACTGAATGGGTGGGTGGGGGTGGGGATGGGGGATTGGAGCTAGTTTGATGAGAATTCAGGGGTTTAGGTTTTGGTGTAAATTGGTGATACAATTAGCAATTAGATGTTGTTTCAAATAGACACTTTTTGAAGGAGTAACTCTATGCTTGCAGTTCTAGAGTTGCAAGCATAGAGTTACTCCTTCTATAGACACATATGCCCTGGCCTATGCGGTTCTAGCTGCATGTACTTGAATGGAGGTGAGGCAAGATAATTTCCACGTTTGTGGGAATTGAGGGGTTTAGGATTTGATGTTAATTGCTGTTTCAAAATAGCAAGTAGATGTTGTTTCAAATAGACACTGTTTCAAGTAGTATGCCTAAAGTCAAAGAATTGAGTGCTACAGAAGCCCTGACCTTATAAGAATGGGGTTTTAACTGCACGTACTTGAATGAAGGTGATGCAAGAGAAGTCCCACGTTTGTGGGAATGGAGGGTTTTAGGGTTTATTGTAAATTGTTGGTTCAATTAGCAAGCAGATGTTGTTTCAAATAAACTGTTTCTAGTAGTGTCTGTATGCCTACAGACATTGAGTTTAGTGATACAGAGCCCTGGCCGTATAAGAAGGGGTTCTGACTCCACATACTTGATTGAAGTGATGCAAAGCAAGTTTTCCGTTTGTCGTAATTGAGGGATTTGGTATATATTACTGGTTCAATCGAAGCTGAATTGGAGCACTGGATGTGGTACTGATTTTATATATTTGCAGTGCTGCTATGGGAATTTTTGATGCTATGCAGCTGTGTAGAGCCGATGTCTCAACGATTTGCTTTGGGTTGGCTGCTTCCACTGCTGCGATAGTACTCGCTGGCGGTACCAAGGGGAGGCGACTTGCAATGCCGAATTCCCGTATCATGCTGCATCAGCCGTTAGGAGGTGCAAGCGGACAGGCTATTGATGTCGAAATTCAAGCCAAGGAGGTTATGTATCATAAGAGAAATATCACGCGTATTTTATCTGAGATTACAGGGCGGTCTATTGAACAGGTGTGGCTCTTGGTGTTTCCTAAATTTAGTACTCTGCTTTACTATGTTGTTTGGGTTTAAGGTGTGGTCTCCATTATTAAAAGGGAACATCCTTTTTAGAGGTAGTTTTGTCCGCACTATTGATAGGATTCTGAAGCGCTACATATATATTGTTTGAATACCTTCTGAATTGTTGAAGTCTGAAGGAAAGCTCCCAATCAAAACCTAGACTACCCTTGAACCATGAGTATTGCATCTACGATGTATCTCATGGAAGCATGTTTGATAGAACCTAAAAGTATCTCAAATCTTAGAAGTCACTTGCATTGTAAATAGGTAATTTTGCAACCACAGAAAGGGATCTCACACAAATGAGTTCCCTACCTTAGTGACAGGTTTAGCATAGAAGGCTGCTGGCTTAAGTAGGAAGTGAACGTTGAGAGCCTCGAGTGGTAGGAGATTTCGATGAAGGCCACAATATATTCCTGATACTGAATGTGTGGTTCTTGATTCTCCAGGTAGAGAAGGACATTGATAGGGACCGGTACATGTCTCCCGTTGAAGCTATGGAGTATGGCATTATTGATGGCGTTATTGACAAGGATGCGATCATTGCCATAAACGAACTGCCTGAAGTGTCAGAAAGAGTTAAACCCCGCAAAGAGAATTTAGCTGCCATGGAAAACCCACGGAAGTTCTTAACCCCTGAAATTTCTGATGACGAAATTTATTAGCCTCTATTTATAAATACATTCAGTCGATGTTGATTTGTCCTCCCTATTCTCCCTCTTTGTTTCATGCATTTTGCGTTGTTACCTTGAGAAGAGTCCGTTTTGCTAGATCAAAAGCTCATGATATCAAATTTGCAAGTCTCTTACTTGTGCTTTGATGTTCAAACACCTTTTTCTGATTCCCCCTTCCTTGCGTAAGGTAGATGTGCCATTTACCGCACACTCCCTAGAACCGGAGACGAACCACACACAAACCGCACAATTTCCAAAATTTGGGAACACCGTCTAGAAGTCTAGAATGGTGGTCTGGCGCTTCTTCCAACCACAGTCACTGTACAGTGGGCTACAGTTCATTTACGAATTTTTTGCATTCCCAGTGAAAGAAGATCCATTGCTGCCAACTTTGACACCCTCCCGAGGGTTGAAAATTTGTTTTTTTGCCTTGAATTTTTTTTACAAGTTCATCTCTATGTTAATAACATATGTGAAAATTTTCATGGCTAGAAGATTTACAGAAAAAAAGATATTCAAAGTCTACCAACATGTATAGTTGCGAGAAAAATTTCACTACTACCAACTTTGCCACCCTCCCAAGGATTGAGAATTTTTTTTTTTGCCATGAATTTTTTTACATGATATCATGTCTATGTTGATAATATGTGTACCAAATTTCAAAACCAAAAGATTTACACAAAAAGAGGAATTCGAAATCTACCAACATGTAGTTGTAAGGGACAATTTCACTATTGCCAACTTTGTCACCCTCCCAAGGATTGAAAAAAACTTTTTTTGGCATGAAATTTATTGTCATGGAAGCATCTCCATGTTGATAATATGTGTGCCAAATCTCAAGTTCAAAAGACTCACACAAAAAAAGATATTTGAAATCTACCAACATAGGGAGTTGGAAAAACAATTTCACTATTGCTAACTTTGTCACCCTCCCAAGGGCTGAAAAATTGTTTATTTACCATGAAATTTCTGTCATGAGATCATCTCTAAGTTGGTGATATGTGTGACAAATTTCAAGTCCAAAACTTATACCAAGAAAAGGATATTTGAAATCTACCAAGAGGTGTAGTTGTGAGAATGATTTCTTACATCCGTGTCAAACTTCAACCCACAAAATGACACTATAACAAGGGCTGAAAAAATCACTCTTCCAACTCCCTATGTTGGTAGATTTCAAATATCTTTTTTTGTGTGAGTCTTTTGAACTTGAGATTTGGCACACATATCATCAACATGGAGATGCTTCCATGACAATAAATTTCATGCCAAAAAAAGTTTTTTTCAATCCTTGGGAGGGTGACAAAGTTGGCAGTAGTGAAATTGTCCCTTACAACTACATGTTGGTAGATTTCGAATTCCTCTTTTTGTGTAAATCTTTTGGTTTTGAAATTTGGTACACATATTATCAACATAGACATGATATCATGTAAAAAAATTCATGGCAAAAAAAAAAATTCTCAATCCTTGGGAGGGTGGCAAAGTTGGTAGTAGTGAAATTTTTCTTGCAACTATACATGTTGGTAGACTTTGAATATCTTTTTTTCTGTAAATCTTCTAGCCATGAAAATTTTCACATATGTTATTAACATAGAGATGAACTTGTAAAAAAAATTCAAGGCAAAAAAACAACTTTTCAACCCTCGGGAGGGTGTCAAAGTTGGCAGCAATGGAACTTCTTTCACTGGGAATGCAAAAAATTCGTAAATGAACTGTAGCCCACTGTACAGTACCCTTGCATAATGATACGGAAATCCACTATTGCCATTCAAAAGAACTTTGCATACTATAAAATTTTATTGATGTTTTTATTTTTGCATAAATAATATTAAATTCTTGCGCAATTCCAATGAAGCATACCAAATTTGGGTTTTGAAAAAGCAAAACTCCATTTTTGGTGAATTTTTTCTTTTAAAATTCATGATTTTATATGATAATTGATTGAAAAATGTTGATGAAGAATTTTTTTAATTTGATTGCATAGATATGTAGGAAATTTCTATACGCACATCTTTCATATAAAAAAACACCCCATTAAGTAACAAAAATATGATTTCTAAAGAACTTAATGTGGAATTTTATATGAGTAAATTTTGTAAAATAAATATCTTCATAATTTAACTAGAAATGCATGGTTCGAGGACTCACCATTGGCGGCTAAAAACAATGTCCGAAGCTATTGTACTGTTGCTGTGGCCACAAGAAAGGTGGCCCTAGCGATTGAACTTCCTGTAATGGAGGTATGTGTGTTGTCTCCTCCCCTTGTTTTTTGCCCTTCTTCTTTGCAAAGCTATTTTTTTATTGTCTTTATAGACTTGTGGCATAAACCCACAATAGGGAGCTCTATACCCAAGCATAGGGGCATTGACTTTGATAGCAACATGCAACTTGTCCCCCAAAGCTCAAACATTTTTTACATTCCATAGTTCTTTGTGTTTTTTCCCTCTCTTCCTTGACTAATACTTTTGCTTCTTTTCTTCACCTCTCTTCTCCTTGTTTGCATCCATTTCTAACATTCGCCTTTGCTTTTCATTTGCAACTTCTTCCCATCTTGTAGCGACGTCCTCCCATTGTTCTAATTGATTGTCTCCTAAACCTTCACTTGTGCTTCTTTGATTGGTTTTGTTGCCTTCTTTGTCTTCAGCCTTGAAGTAAGCTTCATTAGGTCTCATTTTTTCATTCACAACACTTGGGTTGATGAAAAAAATGTTTGTGCACTCAAATCTTTTGGTTATATTCTTGATTGATAAAGCTCCCTTCAAAGCATGTCATACCCATTGGGCAAAGTTTTCTTTGATAGGTATTGTTTTCTTGTGTGCCAATGTCCACTTGTCTCTACAAACTCATAAATATAACTTGAACAGCTTGAAGCAAGTAACATTAAAGGGTTGTAGAGCGTGGGACATATGAGAAGGAAATATTAGCAAATCAAGCCCTCTATGCATAGCAAATTTGATGACTTCATTGCTATCGTGCTAATGTGAGGATCTTCCCTATGCAGTGCAATTGCAGTTCGTCTCCAAGGTTGTGGATTCTCAGTTTTTAAGGTCTGACGTGCCATCATTGTGTTCTGATGGGAGCACTAACTGGATTCATCCAAATTGACTTTGCTATGGATCTGTACATTTTGGCCAAAGAAGTAGTCTTCAACAATGTTGTCGTTTTCTTCCTCCATATCGAACTAAGGCATGTCTTCAACATTGGCAATTTCGGCACGCGACTTGATGTGATGTTGGGTCTCATCACTCGTGGATGGAAGACTCTCCTACGCTCCAGTGGTTCCGAGATTTTAGATGGCTCTACTACATTCTCTTGGAGCACACCCATCACTAAGAAGCTCTAGAAAGATTCTTTGTCTGCTGCATCTGTTGCCAAATTAAAAAACTCAGAATTTTCTTTGTCTTCATACTCCTCTTCCTCTCTAGTACAGTCGGATAAACTCGGATAAACTGCTTCCCCAACTACGGCAATGGTGCCAAGTCCCTCCATCTTCGTCGCTTCTTTCTTTTGAGACGCTCTCTAAACTCATAACAATCAACAAATTATACTGCACTTCGTAGCTTCAAATCAGAAAACTTATCGATGACTTCACAGTGTTTGTGATTGACTACTACCTACGCCACTTAACTCTAATGTTAGTGTTTGAATGCTATGGATCCGCTTTGCAAAGCACGGTTGTTCGTAAGTGCAAACATTCGAAGGACAAAACTTCGCATTATCGATGCTAATTGCCAAGTCTTAGGACACAGTGTTCTAATTTTTTAATGTTTTAGCTTTGTGTTAATGATTGAACTTTGCTTCTGTCTTCCAAACCAATGGCGATCCTAGCTAAAACCATGCCCCTTTCCATCATGAAGCCACTAGACTAGTCACTATAATCAATGTTATTAACTTCATAATGAATGACATCTTTTCCACAACCGTTACAAAAGCCATCCACTGTAGTCTTTGTTTTTAAACACAACTGTCCCTAAATAAAAGTTCAGTGTACAACATCCCTTGTACTTGGAATTAATTGATAAAAAATGATTAAATGCATTGTGTGCTTAACCCCTAAAGGACCAAGGCCTTTTTTCTGCGAAAAAACACACAAAACTGCCATTTCTATAGCAAAGAGTAAACAAATTTGAAAAATATTTTTTTTGAGCATCTAACTATAGTATTTTACATCTAACTAGTATAAAAATGTGTGTAATTTTTTTTAGAATTTTTGACCACACAGATTGCAAGATATCTGCATTTAAAGTGAAAAAAATAAGTTTTTCATCATATTGTGGGACTAGAATTCTTGACTTTAAACATTTTTAACTTAAAATTTTTGCACTACAGCGTTTTGAGCTTTAAATCTTTATAGTAAAGAATTGAGTTGAGAGTCTAGGGAAAAAAAAGAATTCAAAAAAACTTAATTATCATTCTTAAGAAAATTATTAAGTAGAAGTAGGTACAAGATAGAAGGATAATCTAAAAAATTCATATATTTTAGATGGAATTAAAATGGACTAATCCCAATGGTGAGATTTTTCTAGCAAATAAACTAAACCATGCAAGAAAAAAAAATTTGAAAAATTTGAAAAATTCCATTCAGAAATGAATCCTACAAGTTATTTTTTTCAAGAAGATGCTCTAATTGCCCGAAAAACAAGAATGTCCATAACTTTCTCATAACAAATCCGAATTAAATGAATCAAAGCTTTCCAGATAGAGAAGAATATATTCTATGAGAAAAAAATTATTATGAAAAAAAATTCAAACTTTTGCAATTTTTTTTTTGCTACCCAGACTGCCCCCCGTCCCCTGTTTTGAGCTTATTTGGTCATAACTGTTGTTCCCGGGCACCGATTGTGAAAAAAATTATATTTCCACAAAGCTTATTAATTTTTCTATCTTCAAAAAAAGTTTCAAAAAATCACGACAAAAATTCAGACTATAGGTACCTGCCCGAAATCCCATTTGTCTCCCAAAGGGACAATGGTCTTTTAGGGGTTAAGGTGTGCAATAGAAAACCACTTAACCCCTGAGCGCCCAGCTCATGATTCAGAAAATGAGCTCACGGGAGACCTACTGGCACTCAAGCTGGCCCCACCGATGCAAAAATGAGATCCATTCGACTTGGCCGTTGAAAGAGAGAGAGAACAACGAGTGAAAGGTGCTGTGAAAATTTGAGAAGTGCTCACCGTACAATCCAGGAAATTATAGCGGTCAAACTGTGGTTGACTACAAGATTTTGGGCTACAAAAGTGTGGGTACAACACTTTGAAAAATTGCCGAAATTCAGGGTCATGGAATGAATCCGTGATTTTTGGAGATCTGGTAGGGTGAGATGTTTACTACAAGCTAACGAAATTGCACAATTTTCTAACGCTTGGAGGGATGCCATTTGCAGCGTCGAACATGCCAGACAAAAAGTGGGGTCCTCTTGCGCCTGGCAGCAGTGTACGAACGGCACCTAACACGTTGGACAGGCTCCCGGTGGTACACTCCTTCAGACGCAGCCACATCACTGCTCCCGCGTGATTTTAGCAACCGCTACCTTCAGCTGAACAAGCAGGACAAGCCCGACGTGCACAGACCATGTGCCGCTCGCACAGGGCTCTGCAATCGTCAATTTTCGGCAAGGATCCGCAATTGAAAATACAACATCGTCATGCTCAATTGGAGCCAGACAGCAAGACAAGGACGACAGTTCAAAATTGGTAAGGAAAAATTCTCGATTTTCGAGAAAAAAGTGAAGGCAGAACATGACACAAGCCGGCCAACATTGCTGGCAATTCTTCCTAAATTGAACGTTGAACCCTTCGACGATACAACTGAAGCCTCCTAGATTCCCATGCACCAAACAAGGAAGTAAATCTGACTACACCCATGAGCTACGACCAACAGAATGCAACTGCCGCCCTCACAGAACTTGTAACTGCCGCCCTGCCGCCTTCACAGAACCCTTTCGTCCTCTGCTGCTGCCCTCTGTTCGACTCCAATGCGTGGAGGTCAAGTAACACGGTAAGCCCACTTTCTTTGGGTATGCACTTTGACAAAGCAACGATCAACACACATGTGGGCACCAGCGCAGGTTGAACATCTGAACCGCGTCTTCCGCTTACACACTATGCACCTTCGCCACAGGTTTGGCCATTGGCTACTGAAGTGAATTGCGGTAGGGTGACTAAGGCAATCCACCTTGCACGTAGACGGCTGATCTAACCAAGGAGCAATCAAGCTTTCCGCCACCTGCATGTGATACGGTAGATGCTGCCGGTACACCTTCTCTTGCCTAGTGACCCTATCATGCTTCATGAGCACCCATGAGTTGTTCAACCAACTATCCACGATAAAGAAGAGGTGTTTGTGCCACCACTTGTGAGAATGGAACTGTACCGTATAATCTGTCCGCATTTGGTCCACAACATCGACGCCACGCATGTGATTCTGGTACTCCACTGTTGGAGAGTGGAGGAAATTGCTTCACGAATGCCATGCACCCACCTCAGTGATCGAGCACCTTCAGCTACAGGATCAGCTGACGTTGAAAGAATGTAAACGGGCTTCGAATCATACCAGCAAGTCACTGCCATGCGGCGTTGAGCGTGCATCCTCCACATCAAGGTCCCCTGTGGATGCTCACCTTTCTTGTGACCAAGGAGAGACTTTGGCAAACCGATGCGATTCTCCCTCACAGTACCCGTGGCCCATATGCCACGGTGGTACAAGTCTTCGAAGAGCTTTGGTGCAGTGAACCAGTTATCACACACCACCGTGTGACCCACGTTGTCTAGTCCCATAGTAAGTTCTCGAACAATTCGTTCACCTTGCCCAACATCTGGGACTCCAGAAGCGCCAACGTAGGGTACGAGGTGGTAGATGTAGCGAGACGGATTGCAAACAGCAGCAAAGAATTTGAACCTGTACTTGGTGGGCTTCGTTGGCATGTACTGTCGAAAACCGCTGTAGTGGCCTCGATATGCCACCATGATCTCATCACAGGTGACGAATTTGTCAGGGTTGTATAGAGCCCGACTTTTCGCCACAAAGTCATCGATGATCCATCTAACCTTTGCCAACTTGTCATAACAAGGAGATTCCTTATCATGTTCAATTGTCTGGTTGTCTACAAGGTGAAGGCATCGCAAGAGGGACTCAAAACGGTTGCGCGTAAACACCCGAGGTATGAGGGAGCACTGGAGAAATTCGCTTTTCTTCCAATAGTCCCTAATGGTTGGCATCAATTTCACTCCCATCAGAATCGCCACACCTATGAACGCCCGCATTTCCAATGTGCCAGTCGGCACCCAATGAGGGCCCCCATTTGTATTTTGAGAGCGCCCTGTCCCGAGTTGCTCTCCGTACAAATTGGTTTGCTCGACCATTCGTTCGACCACTGCATCATTGAAAAAAAGGTCGAAGAACTCAATTGCAGCAGGTCTACGCCGCGTGGATTTGGCTTTCGGTCCAGGATGCGGACCATGAAAAGAAGTGCGGTCACCGAGAAGCGTTGACTCTGTACACTGCCAATATCGGTCATGATAACATGCCCTAAAATTCAAGTCGTCCAAGTTCCCATCGTTGTCGTAGAAGCCAATCTCATGCTGAAGATCCACACTCCCTTGCCCACTACCGTCCTCCGAGTCATCGTATGCAATGGAAGACTCATGACCTCCGAAGTCACCAAAACTTGCTTGCCACTCAGAGTCTGAACTGGTTGCACTAGGCGCCGCTGGGGGTTCATGGGACGGACAATCCAACATTCTAGAATCTACCGCTAATGTCCTCTGCTCAACCTGAATTGAGGTCGGTTGGAGCCTGCTGCGTACCGGCGAGTTCACGGGTGACTCGGCGAGGCGTTGGGTTGGGAATTCGGGGATGGAATCCTCCTCTGGCTCCGCTTCTGGACCTCATGCTGGACCGTCACCGTCGAGCACAGGTGGTACTTCTGTCCCTCCGCCCACTTCCCTGCAATCAGCAACCCTCACCTTTCGCCCTCCAATGCTCCCTTGAAAATGCACAAAATAGAATGGAACACCGCCCTCTTGCCAACGTTGCATTGGTTCTCCCACCATTTCAGTGACGCCTTCACAGTCTGCTGGATTCATTCCAAGTGCCGCTAGTGTCACCCAGACCACCATTGGCAATGGGCGCATGGACATAGGTCCCCATGGCCCGTGAAGTTGTGGGAATTCGGGAGCTCCAGTGTTCTCACCGATGTGCCTTGAATCCTGCCCTCTGTCCAACCAATCTTGCACACGGGTGGAAGCTGCGAAGGCATCCAGAAGCCTACGCGTGGCCCCCGAGAAGCGCCCCATCCTGTCTACACAAGCACTGACAAATACAACATCGTTAGTTTCGGTTCTCCCACAGTTTCGTGACCATTGCCTAGTAATTGTGAAGACTACAAGGCATGTTCAAATCGGCTACTAAAGAGTACAACATTCCAATGGAGAGCACTTACCGTTCAGAGGATAGGCATTGTCGTCGTCGATGATGACCAAGAGCGGAATTTGGAGAATAATTTTGCCCTGCAAGTTCCCATGTCACTTGCGTTGTCCCCTCTTGCATGTATGCATTCTGGTCCACTCCTCCAATCCGGGATTGACGAAGACAATGTGGTGATCGCACTGTGGGTTCAATGGCCGGTGCCGACCACCCTTCGGGCTGTTCCGCTCTTACAGGGCTACTTGGAATGCCGAACTCATCCTCTGACGAGCTTGAGTTCTGGTCGAACCTTCTTCCTCGCCCTGCTGCCCGCTTGCGGCCATTTGTGCATTGTCGACCCCTCCCGCGTCCTGTCCCCCGTCCCTCAGGTGCTGAAACCTGACTGCCGCCTCGCGAAGCCTTAGCGGCTGTCTGGGTCCGCCCACTTCTGCGGCCACGACCTCGGCCTCGAATCGCCACAGTTTCAATTGATACCGCAATTTCTGCTATCAATTCCGGTGGTGCACTAGCATTGGAAGATTCTCCCCTTGTTTGTAGCAGCCGTTTCCCTCGTCCACGTCCTCTGCTCCTGGTAGCTTGTATGCCAGGCGCTGGTTGTCCCAAATTCTCTGCGAATGCAGTTGGATTCGACGTTGAATTCACCGGTGCTCTTCCTTCGTCTGCGGCGTTGTCCAAATCCGGTGGCTGATTCAAGTCTAACCCCGTCGCCACCTCGTTCAAATCAAAATTGCGAGCAGAAGTATTTGCTGTAATTCTTCCCCGCCCACGCCCACCATTTCCCTCCGCACTCGGCCCCCCCCCCCACGCGCCCATGCCCAAGGCCGCGCGCTCGACTGTCCACTGCATCAGCTAGACTCATCCGCTCCCGTGAGGTCGGGACAGGTAGCAGCACTTGCACTGCCGCGCGCTGGGCGTCTATTGTGTCCCCGGCTGCGAATTGCGTAGGGGGCTGTCGATCTTCGGACTCTGTCATGATATACCGGCCCAACAACTTGTCTTTTGCTCACGATCCTTCCACGCGTTTCTGGAATTCTTGAGGCATTAGTGTCTCCTTCCTGTGATGATGGCCACCATTTCGTGCGAATGAATTCATTTACCACTGCCAGCAAGCCGTCTTCATGTCCCTCAGAAATCTTGTCGTAGATGCCCAGAATTCAGAAACATTGACGGCGGAACAAATACCTCCATGATTTGCCGTCGGGATTCAGAGGCCAATAGTGATTCGCATTTGGCTCGGCCAACCCCAACAAGAATTTCTCTTGGAGACAAGATTTCACTTTGCACACCACTTCCGGTGTAGCACGATGGCGCGTCACCGCCCACTCCTACAACGCCGCTTCAATTTCTTTCAATTCAGCGCACGAAGCTCGCAATTCCTGTGGTGGCGACTCCAACGCCAAAGGCTTATGCCCATCACCGTCGACTCCCGCCATGTCCCCGGCACTCACAGTCTGTGAACCCATCGGAAGCGCCGCCAAATCTTGTACCGCAACGTTCCTCAAAGCCCTTCGCGGTCGACCACTCGCCCAACCATGATGAATGGAATGCGTACACCTGAACTGCTGAAGAGAATCCCAGCGACGGCGCACTCCATTGTGATCCAAAACCCTAAATTCCTCCGCTCGAAACCACCATCACTTGCAGGTACCAGCTCATTCCCATTACTGCAATGTACTTTCCGTGAATTCCACTGCATAGTCGTGAAGCCCTACACTCATCGCCAAGACCTGTGTGTGTCCTCTTGCACAGAACGCCGTGAAAGAGTCCCGAGTGGAAAGACCACCAGCCACTGTGGACACGCGCCAAATGGCACAACGGCCAGACACCGGCAGTGTCCGGTGCCCCCGGTGACTGTTTTGGGACCACTTCTCTCAAAACAGCAAAAAACGTGCCCCACTCGTAGAAATTATGGCCACAACTTGCACGGATGACCCTAAAACCCCTATTGCCCACTCCCCTGAATCATTCCAGCACTCCCTCTCATTCCCGTACTTCTTTGGGGAGCATACACCCACGACCTGAACTCCATTTGATTCTCAGCAAATTGTTGGAGGCTAAATTTGGGGAGCTGGGGCGCTCAGGGGTTAACAGGCCAATAATTGCCTGAAAACACTCATTCAGGATGGCAATGTCTCAACAGAAAAATCTCACCCACTTCAATTATATTGTGCACAGTTTATGGCATTTATATAAGTTTATGACATTTATATACGCTTAGTTTAAAATGCCTGAACCGAGTTCAAGCCTCTTATGTTTTGATCAGCTATGCATGTCGCCTTTCCACCGTGAAAAAAAAAAATTCACCTTGAAAACAAAACAAAAAATTCGGAATGACGGATGGGTGCTTCCAACTTGCCCTCCTAACTTAGGAACTCTGAAGGCAAAGCACTTCCTAGGCATGCTGCCTTCCTGGGCCGCCACGCGTCCGCCGCTCCTGCGCCCTCCTTCCCGTTCCCTGTCAGCACTAACTTACCACAGCCTTCCCTTGTCCTTTGAGCGTTCTCTCTGTCTCTCTCGGTGCATTTGCATGATCGCCACCCTTCCTCCATTTCTCACAACTCCGCCACTTTGCATTCTCTCGCTGCCCCTTCTTCATCGCAAGGTACCCACCCTTCACCACCCACGCTCAGTCGCGCTTCCACCACCTGCCCATCTTCTTTCCTGCGCAATTCGGAGGTTGGGTTTTCCTGGATTCTGCCAATTGGCCTCATCGGAGGTGAGCGTTCATACTAGGGCAGACCTTGGGATTCAGGCGTTTATGGCATTCTCTGTGTGATTGATCTATACTGATATTCAAATAATATGGGGAGGAATGAATGGAGGAGTTGCATGCATCGAATCTTTAATTTGGACTGGGGGAAATTGTCTTGGATTCGTAATTGGAATTGATGCAGTGCAGTGATGTTCTCCTGTGCAGAGTTGGAACGATGGTGGGGTTTAAGGTTGTGAAGCAGGCCACTCAGCCTTACGATGGACAAAAGCCGGGGACCTCTGGGTTGCGGAAGAAGGTACAGACGTAGCTTGTTGGAATAGATGAAACATGACATCGCTTCTTGAAGCCTGTTGATTTCAACAGGCACGAAGTACGTAGTGATTGTGGATTTTTAAGCAAGAATTTGATTAGAGATGGTTCCATTTTGTTGGTAATTCGATTTTACATTTCATTGGAGTTTTGGATGTTTCAATTTTGAGTACATTGCATTTTGATCTTGTTTGTAATTGAGCTCAATTGATGGCGTATGAATTGGCGTGTGCAGGTGAAAGTGTTCAAGCAAGAGAATTACCTTGCCAATTTTGTGCAATCCACCTTCGCTGCTCTTCCTTCTGAGAAAGTGAAAGGTGTTGTTGCATTCCTCGTACCCGATCCGACCTGACAGATGTTGTCCCTCGGAGCTGTAACTGTCTAAATTAATGTCACCAGGAAATTTGTACTTTTAAGATGCAACTTCATACTCTCAGAGCAGTGTTGCGAGTTTTCTGTAATTGACAGAAGAAGTCTAAACTAGATTGATTCATTAATAAAGACTATTTCCTTGCATTTCCATTGAATCATCCAAATGACATCACTTAATTGTGTGATTGATATAACTGTTAAATGATCCCTTGAGCCCATGCAGATTCCAACATTGTTGTCTCTGGTGATGGCCGTTACTGGTCGACTGATGCTATTCAGGTGGGCCATCTATTTCTCCTTCGCTTCAAGAGCGTTCTGCTGTTATGCCGTCCTTGGGCTTGTATGTTGGTAAATGTAAAATGGGAATTGCAGAGGCCTGCGAATAACTAGTTTCAGTGTTGTTGCAGATCATCATCAAAATTGCTGCAGCCAATGGCGTGAAAAGTGTCTGGGTCGGACAGAATGGGCTTCTCTCCACTCCTGCTGTGTCTGCAATCATCCGAAACCGAGTAAACAGCCACGTAAGTGATTGTTCAGACAGTCATGGGCTTTCTAGAAAGATGCTCTGTGATGTGGTTTAGCCTGAACTCGTTAACCCCTAAATGCCCGAGGCACCCAATTTGGGTGTCGACAATGCTTTGAAGTTAAATAAAACGTAACCAAGTTGTTATATTTAGTAGTTTATACTTTTTGAAGACTAGTTTTAGCATCAAAAATCCAATTTTGAAAATGATTGATTATGATTTTTCTGTTCAAGATTTTGTGCAAGGGTGGCCATTGCAATCTTGACCTTCCATAGTGTTGAAGGCTCTTGAAAATGAGCCTCAAATACACTAGATCTTGGAGAAAAAATCACATTAGAAATTCATTTAAGAAAATTGTAGAGTAAATTTTGAGAAGCCATAAATTGATTGGGGTTATGCATGTTAGCCTTTTATCCTTATATTTTTTTGGTTACCAAATTTTTAGATTTGACATGTGAAAAGAGGATTGAAAGACTTCAAATCACTTTTGCAGTTTTAACACCTTCATGATCAAACTTCATAATCTTTCAATCCACAAATGATATATTTTTTTTTTTTTTTTCCATATGATCTCTAAAATGATCTCTAATAGTTTGAATTTGTACGGTTATAATTCAAAAAAATTGATACAATTTATCAAAATGTTGACTTTTTGTTCAATTTAGAGCAATTTCCTAGGAGCTTAAAAAAGGCCTTGGGCATTTAGGGGTTAATAGTCTAGATAGATGTGTACTTTTTCCCACTTTATTTTCTTATTCTAGATAAACCACCTTCAATATAAACATCCATTGTGCTTCCCAATATCTTTTATTGATTTTTTTTGTGTTGAAACCTCTTGAAAAGAACTTATGTGTAGAGTACACTTTTAATGATTTTGGTTAATTTTCCTTTATGTTTGAATGTTATAATATGTAATCTTGATTTCTAAAGAAAATTATGCTTAATTAACTGAGGCCTGGAGGAATTGTTACTCTGTGGATTCAAGTTTTTCATAATTTGAGCCACGTTGGATGTCGAAAAGTTTATATTTGTAAAATCTACTTTTTTGAGTCTTTACAGGGCGAAAAGGCATACGGGGCCTTCATTTTGACTGCCAGCCACAATCCGGGTGGTCCTGATGAGGTAATCCATTTTCTCACCGGTAGGTAAAAGTCACATAGCATTGTTTTTTCAGGCATTCTTATTTAAACCCCTAATGGACTGAAGAGCTCTTTATGGATGTATGTACTTATTTGTATTTTCCTTTGACTACTGGACCTTATGAGAGATTCTGTATAAGAAAAAATAACAAAATGTAGATTGAAAAAAGAGTATCATGTTTTCTACAACTTTAGACTTGTGAGTAATACAGTACTCCAATTTGGAGCAATCCCTTAGCGTTAACCTTATGAACGTCTAAGATGGTCTTTGCGCTGTAGTTTGCTACTCGTTGTTTCTCCGAAGATGAAAATAAGGAAACAGCTCGCTTGGAATTGGGTCTTGTTGTTGTGTGCAGGACTTTGGAATTAAGTACAATTGTGAGAACGGAGGACCCGCTCCTGAGAACTTGACTGAAAAGATATACAACAATACCAAGTCCATTTCAGAGTATCTTACTACAGATGGAATCCCAGATGTATGCTTTGCCATCTTGTGTCGTCGTATTTTTTCATTTTTTGGCTACTTTTCTTGCTAATTCTCCATCGTTATGTTTGCGAAATCTTACACTTGTTTTTTGTGTCGTCAGGTCGACGTCACTAAAATTGGTACTACCAGCTTTGATGGAACTGATGGTGCATTTGAGGTGGATGTGATTGATTCTACAGAGGAGTATGTGAAGTTGATGAAGTAAGTATCATAGATGAAAGTTATCCTATAATAAATAGTGTGTTTGCTGTTTCACGCCCCTCTTTTTGCCTCAGCTTTAAAGACATATCAATTATTTTTCTAGTGTGTTTTCAAATTCTTGTCTTACTTCGTGCTTTGGGAGTTTGGGGGGATGACAACAACTCTTAGTTGCATGGAGTTTATTAGTATTGAGTTGGCTTCTCCCCCAATTTTGGGGGTTGTTCTCATCCCTGCAACCTCTGAGCTCAAACTTAATATCAAAATTTGTTTTAGCACCTCACGGAGATGGACAAAGATTCTGTTCATCCTTTGGCCATTGTCTTGGAGGTTTTTTAAATCTTTATAGAATCTGCTTCAGACGAGAATGACTAACAAAGTGTATGCGAAATTGATTGTTTGCGCAGGACCATTTTTGACTTCACGGCGATCAGGGACTTGCTTACAAATCCGAAGTTCACCTTCTGGTATGTTGTTCATATTTCTGGATCGAAAGAGCTGATTTTTTAGGAGATTTGGCCTGTCTTGGTCTGCTTTAAGTCTCGTCCAGGCCAGGTCTTTGACGATTCGTGTGCTACGGGTGCAACGAAATTAACACCACCAATATTCTGTGGTCAGTTATGATGCACTTCATGGAGTTGCTGGTGTGTATGCAAAGAAGATATTCTTGGAGGAGTTGGGAGCACAGGAAAGCTCACTGATGGACTGCGAACCCTTGGTAAATTTAGATTCTTCCAAAGCATTTCTGTATTTATTTTTTTCTAACTGCTTAAGAGATGGATATCAATCCTGGGATGCATTCTTTGTGTTTATGTGTTTAACCTGGATGGATTAGAAGGCCCAAATTGGGCCGAATGATTTTTATAGCAGTTTTGAGTAGGTCAAACTGAGACTTCATTTCTTCATTTCTTTTTGTTCACAAAATTATTTTTAACATTATTATTGTTAGCACCAAAACATGAAAAGTTTTTCATTGATTCTGGTTATATAAACTTTGGACCCATCTCGATCATAGTTTCACAGTATGACCAATAGAATTGGTCATTTACGATTCTTGAATCCTTGAACCTTTAGGGATTAATAATCAGATCCTGCTTTGTGGTTTATTTGAATTTGTCTTTGGTCGATTTCTTATCTGTCTCTCATTATGAAACATCTTTTTATTTACACAGGCGGATTTTGGTGGAGGGCACCCTGACCCAAACCTGACTTATGCCAAGAAGCTTGTGCAAGTCATGGGATTGGGCAAGACGCCACCAACCAAGGAGCCCCCGGAGTTTGGTGGAGCAGCTGATGGTGATGCTGACCGAAACATGATTCTGGGCAAGAGGTATAATATAGCTTGCATTTTATCCCTCAATGACAGATTTCATTAAAATGATCAATCTGATTGATCATATATCGAAGAATATAACGTAGGGGAGTCTAAATTTTATATCTTCAGATTCTATGAAGAACAATGCATGTGTTGGTAAAAAATTAAATGCAATCAAGCGAAAGTCACTTTCCATATGAGCCAATCAAAAGTGCTAAAAATTTAATGTGATGTCCATTTTCGGTGTTCTTGGCGCTTTGGGATTAGTTTCTTTCGTGTCTGTTCAATCATTTCGTCTTGAACTTTGGATTGATGCCTACTTTCTCTTGAATATTCCGGAAGTTGTAGTTGCCTATTATCATACATTCTTTTTGGATGATCGTTATGGAAATATGATTGTGGACGTGTTCCAGATTTCCCAGTCTTATCGTGGTTAATAGTGCTTATATTTGGTAATATTGTTTGTTTAGATTTTCATGTATGGTAAATTTGCGTTTCAAGTGCAGGTTTTTTGTGACTCCATCAGATTCTGTGGCCATCATTGCAGCTAATGCTGTCGGGGCCATTCCATATTTCAGTGGCGGTCTTAAAGGAGTGGCGAGGTAGGCAGTTCAATCGTGGTTGCTATTTTCTAGGCAATTTTCTAAGTCAAAAAATCCCTACCTTTTCATACAAGTTTGTAGATAAAATATTGATGTAGGCTCACATTGGTTTCAACGTGTGAGTCACATTCATGATGGCAATACATAGGCAGCAACTTAAGTTTCCTTAAATTTCTCAGATTACTGGGTATGATGCCACAAATTTATATGTTGTCAGTAGGTGTTGTCACATTCCATTTAATGTTATTGTGACCACTTGTTCTTTGAGTAACACGTTGTCTTGTCCTGGCAGGAGTATGCCTACATCAGCTGCTCTGGATGTAGTAGCTAAGAAATTGAAACTGAAGTTTTTTGAGGTCAGTGATATCTCCAGTTGTATCAATAGTTCCCGCTCAAGAGGGCAAGAACTTACATAACATTCTATGATCCAGTTATACACATTTACTCTATGCACGTGCTATACTACCATATCAATAATATTGCGTTTCTCTACAAGAAATAGGTTCTTTTCTTTACTCACAAAGAGGTGTATTTGGCTGAAATATTCAACAGGTACCCACAGGATGGAAATTTTTTGGTAATCTCATGGACGCTGGCATGTGCTCTGTGTGTGGTGAGGAGAGTTTTGGAACAGGTATATTTCCACATGTCCTTTGAGGTTAAAATAGCTTGTAGTTCTGAAGGATGATGTTTATGTCCACTAGGTTCTTATACAATATTGCTTGTTCATGCAGGTTCTGACCACATTAGAGAGAAGGATGGCGTTTGGGCTGTTTTGGCTTGGCTCTCTATCTTGGCCTACAGGAACAAGCTGGCTGGTGGTGACAAGCTTGTGACAGTGGAAGAGATAGTCACTGAGCACTGGAATACCTACGGCCGCCATTACTACACACGTTACGACTATGAGGTTTGAGTCTAATCATGCAATGGGACTTTGCCTTTACAGTGTCGACCCCCAAGTGTTTGAACTGAACTTAAGAGATTTTAATAAATAATCTTCAAAGTGTCTACACCATTGATTCATGCAGACTATGTTTTTTACTTTTCGTTAATACATGACATGGTCCTTCTTTTAAGCTTCCTCAATAAATATCAATATATTGGTTGATGTGAAATTTTCAGAACATTCATTATCCACCTGGTGGATGGTTGAGCATTTTGGGTTAATTATCAATGGGTCAAAATTTGTTCTCATGTACTACTTTTGATTGCAAACAGAATGTGGATTCTGATGCTGCAAAGAAAGTTATGGCTCATCTCGTTGAACTTCAATCAAACCTGGATGACGTTAACAAGTAAGCCCTTGATTTGCCGTTTCCTTATTGCTTCTGTGATAGTCTTGCTCGATTATTATACAGTTCGTTCAACGAAGTCAGAGGGTACCTAATTGTGACCCCCTATAATCTTGAATGATGAGAGCATGTCAATTTTGGTAATTCACACCACCTTAACATCAAAACTTGTGTCGGTTTTTCGTCATCTACCAAACCTTGCACCATTATAACTTTAGCAAGTGATTTTTAATTAGAGTATACTGTGGTACGTTAGAATCCCTTCCAATTGCTAAGAAGATTCAAGAACTTGGTCAGTCCAATAGTGAGAACAAATAAAAGTGTTGCTTTTGGGTGTGGTTACGTAATGTGTTCTGGATATGCTCTGTAAAGTTTTCTGATGTGCTTATGAATCAGTCTGTACTTGTTACGCCTCGTGCTTATTAATCAGCTTGTTTATTCACCACAGCATGGTCAAGAATCTATATTCTGATGTTTCGGAGATTAAAGGTGCCGATATCAATGAAGCTGAAATTACATTCTCCCCGCACTGTAGAACCTGCACCTGCAGCGCAACAGAGTAAACAAGAGCTTCAATGAATTCCTGAAAATTGATATCCAGAAACTATACAAAAATTTATGCCAACTAAATTTAGTCTATTCGAATCTATCCCACTCACGGATGTCTGGGTCAGCCTTAACAATGTTTTCCCTCGCACTTCAAAACTTTGTCTTTGTTTCAGTGTTTGGTATGCAACTTGTTTATCTGACGCAGGATGGTCAAGGACGTAAGATCTGATGTTGCTGAGATTAAAGAAGCTGATGAATTCGAGTACAAGGACCCAGTTGACCATTCCGTGGCCAGCCATCAGGGAAACCGTTATCTTTTCAAGGATGGTTCTCGGCTGGTATGCTCTCGTGTCAACATTTCTTTTGTAACACCATGTTTAGGTGCAAATTAAGAGAGCTAGTTTGGTTGACTTTGGTCTGCACCAATCACTTAGCACCAGTTGCTACTTGCCCGAATTTCCCATGCGTGTCTGTTAAACAGACGTCTGTTTCTTTGCATAACGTTCTTGTGTATCTGTAGGTTTTCCGTCTCTCTGGAACTGGTTCAGTTGGAGCCACAATTCGTATGTATATTGAGCAGTACGAGACTGACCCTGCCAAGACATTCAAGCCCTCTGCCGAGGCCTTGGCACCTCTTGTAAGTTTTCTAATGTTTTGAAAATTCCCGTAGATGAAGACCTCCTGACCCCGATTTCAGGAGGGTCTTCGAAATCGCTGATAACCACAAATCCTATCAAGCAGAGCAAGTATTTTTTTGAGATAAGGCCGGAATAACCACTAGGCTGTGCAGGCCATCCCGCTTAGGGAAAGTCTAAATTTACAAAATTGGTCCCCTACAGGTTGATTATATTGACTCTTGCTTCTTATTGATACACAAACAATACTACGCTCCCTTCCCATATCCTATAGAATGCCAAGTCCACATGGTGGATCCACTACACTACTATCCCCTTCAATTATGTTATACTTCAAAATAATCCCGAAGTATGACACATATCGTATTGAAACTAGTCGTGGAACTAAGGTATTGACTTTTCCCTGGTGAATCTTCAGGTGGAGGTGGCTTTGAAGCTGTCGAAGATTGAGGAGTTTACAGGCCGGTCAGAGCCAACAGTCATCACCTAGCTTACTTGTCACGGCAGGCAGAGAAAAGCGAGGCAGAGAAAGGCATATGCAACAGCAGGGGACACGGTATCTTGTTTTCACAGCCATAGCCTTTGTATTGAGTTTCGGCGTCACCTTCCCACCTGGAGGAAGTTTAGAGCTTTGCTTAGCAATCTATCCGTGTTTCTCCAGATACATATTGCCAATACGGTGCAGCACCAACTTGGCACTTGTTTTTCGACATTTTGTATTTCGTTGTTTCTCAAATTTTATATTTTCTTGTATTTACCTGGTTTTGGCAGTGCCTCCTTGGCACGTTCTATGATGATATTTATGAACTCTTCTGTTGGTAGTGAATAAGTAGTGAAGTGTTTCAGGAGGACTGTTCACTTGCTCTAATTCTCAATCATTTGAAGAGTCGTTGCCCTTTACCCCCAATGTGTTTTGTGTTTGTGCACTTCATGCGCAATGTAAGTCTGTTTTGAACGTACGTGGGGAAAAAAAAGAAAAAAGGACCGGCGTGAATGAAGGAGGCGTGTGTTGCAAATGGCTCAACAATCTCAAGGTCCATTCCGACCTGGTCGACTTATAGAGCACTCTTATTACGTGATAATATATCTTGTGCTTTGCTTGGTTACTGCCGAACCTACCTGGATCCTGAGGTGGCACTGAGCAAGAACCGCAGTGTTCCACAACTCAGAGACAATGGGGGAAAGTTGCCAGTTTTTTCTTAAACAACAGAAGCTCCTGGAAATGAAGATTTTTGTCTTTGCACTGTGGATTTATATAGTGTGGCACGTTTGTGGCCATTACCTGTTGGTGTCTCCGTTGTTAATCTTGAGCAACAATCTCGACGGTGTTATCTAAATTCTTGAACTATTGTTTCTTCGAGAGCTAGTACCCACAGAGTGTAACTGAGAGCCATCGGTGTTTAACTTAGCTACTGCAATGCTACAAGTACTAAAACTCACACCCGAGTTAGTGTTGGTGATGCGGCAACATCAGTAAGTTGTTCGTGAAGATTGATAGTCTGAGTACTGACTAGATTGCGTTAAATTACATCGACAACATTGGCTAGCTAGCTCCTCGAGAGAATTTGATAAAGCGAAGAGTTGGAGAGACGAGACAGATTAGTTTCGCCTTCTCAAGGATGGTTACGGTAGTCGTCATTGAAGTTGTACCGTGACCAACCTGCAATTGCACCCTTCCAACAACCATTGCTCATGAGATGTTCTAGATCAATAGGCATGTTGGTACAAGGTATCACCAAACCTTAGTGAATACAATACTAGTTTAAATCAATTGTCAACAAACTTGAGCCATGTGCAAACAATACATTGATGGGCAATTTTGTTAAAATGGCGGTATTCCATGTGCCATTTGTACGTGATGGTTTAGGAGGTGGTCAACTGTTTTGCTTTGTAGTTGGTTGGATGTCATCAATGGCGGTGTGTAGCAAATTGAACCCCAGAATACCAGTGCATGGATTTCTAGTTTTCTACGTAGAACGTTCATTGAAGATAGTTAATGTACATGGAGTTAGTATTGGGATCTGAGGGTCGTACTAATGGCCAAGAGATGGAAGAATTTTCGTGGAATCTTTTTGTGATTGAAGCATGTGTTGTTGCTCCCAAAAATAATGGAAAGGAGGGGGTGCACTTGGACTCCAGTGTGACAATGGGTTCAAATTTGGGTGATTGTTTAGGCTTGGCATTGTACATGAGCGTGAGGTCAACCAAAAATAAATCCAGAATGGGTGGAGTTCAAATGGATAAGAAGTAGCAGGAAAAGCACTGATCTTTTGGATTAAACAACAAAAAAGGTACAAAATATTGACGAGTATGCACTCTTTGCTCGTCAGAGACTGCAAAGGAGTTGGCCATCAAAGGTTTTGTTGTTGGATTAGACGAACTATCAAAACTTGTTGCGTTCATTGAAAAAATTCCCCTTCTAGAACACACGCTATCGTTGTTTCACTCCCTGAGCAACGTTGTCTTTGAGAGCCCTTAAAGACTTCATATTCACATGTCTTGTTCTTCTGCTGCAATTCGACGCAAATGCTTGGCTGCAAATTGAACTTGTTGCCGGGGTGCAATGAAGCTACGGCCTTCGTTCTTCTTTGGTTTCCACGATGCCATAATGCTATCCGTGGAAACGTAGTCGGCTTGAATAGCGGTGGGGTCAATCTTCCATCTGAAACCGGGTTTTGTGTCCCACCCTGCGTATAATCGTCGCATGTCCTTGGATGATCTACATGGGGTGCACCATTGCACAAGAATTTCGCGAAAGTGCTCTGCCGTTGGATCAAATTGTGGCTGCTCTACTGCCCTACCGACCCACACGGGCTCTTCACAATCCAATCCTGGCCTCACAAACAAGTAGAATCCTTCGTGGAGATCTCTGGCCACATTGTAAGCTGGCAGTGGTCTCCCCTCTAGAGTGCCAATGTAGGGTTCTTCTTCCTCGAGTTCTTCGCGCATCTTGCCGTCTTGCATGAAATCCGTCGAAAGATCCCCAGGTTGGCGAGTTTGAGGCCAGAATCCGTCCTTTAATACTTCGGACTGTGGGGGGTCTTCATTGGCTCCATTGCGTAGGGCATTTGTCACGGCAGTCCAATATGTGACCAAGTTCGACATGCGGTCCTTATACTCTGTTGTCCCGTCTTCTTTAGATGCATCCATCCAATGCTGGATGTATCCTTGAAGTCCACGTAAAATCTCAACTTCATTGGGCATTTTCTTGGGAGTCACACGGATAGGATCACCTTGTGGAAGGAGAGGTTTGTGATCCTCACCTTCCTTCCATAGTTGCAACCCTTGCTCGGGCAACCATGGAATGTCGGTACATGCCATTTTGTATTGCATGATCGGCCAACCATTGTCGTTCATGAAGAATTTGTACTGCCTTCCATTGGAGTGACCCACCAATTGATTCTTCTTCATCCCGATGTATGGTTTGACGTAGGCCTTGAAGTCGGGCACTTCTTCTATTAGGTGCGGAATGAAGGGCCTTGCTCCATTTCCATGTATGATTGCATCAACGATGGCAAGGTAGGATGGTCTTTTTCGCGGAGTTGCATGCTCCATCGCCCAAACGACGCATCTAGGTCGTCGTGTGTGTGTCCCACTATCATGAAGGAGACGACCACTTCTTTCACAATTCGCCTTGCAACCAAAAGGGACCAAAAACAAAAGATGTACCGATTCTTGTTTTCCCTTCATGAATTGTCCATTTGAATGTGTAGCACTGGTGGTAGTGGTCGAGCTTCCATTAGTTGCGATGGAACATCTCCCAAAGACTGCATGCAAATCTCGCTACCCTTGAGCAACGCTCGATACAACTCGGTGCTGCCGGCGCCATTAAACAAGCATCGCGAAGACTTCACGGGTGGCTGTTCCAAATCTCGCAACAATTTGGCAATGGAGCCCACCGTGAAGTTGCTATCACTTGGAAACACATCCAAATTGTAATGTGCATATTTGCCATCGCCGTGCCCATGTGCAAAAATTCTTGACACTTTCACGGGCAACTTCCTGAGTCCATCTAGTGCCTTTGTTTTCCTCGCTAATGCAGGACATGCAGTTTTTGAATGGTCCATTTTGTCATGCATGATGGATAGTAATTGCGTCGGTCTTAATTTGGACAATTGCCTACTACGGTAGTAGGCATGTCGACAGGCTTCTTGTAAGAACAAGTGCTTCTCGAAACGCCTTTGAATTCGTTGATAGTCCTCTGATCCGGGTGCAAAGGATGCTCGTAATTGCTTCAAGTTGTCGCAAATGGTACACCTTGCAAAGGAATCTCCTCTTCCTTTGATGACGTATTCTGCAAAATGTCTAGTTCGAATTTTACTAAAGCATGATTGCGACACTGGAGGGAGACCGAGCTCCACGTTTGCCTGCAAACAACGGGACCCACGTGGCCACTCTTTACAATTTACATTGAATAGGTATCACTGTGAATACTAATAGACTTCATCTACGTCATGAGTGATGGAACAATACAAGCGTGTCCTTGTCATATCAGTCTAGTGGACGGCTTTCCACGCAAGTGCTGGTCTTACCTCGTTGACGGTGATCAATAATTGTTTCCATTCGGTACTGGCAGGGAGAACTTTCAAGCCAACTTTTTCGCCGCCGCGCAAGGTGCGTGACAAATGGGGCATGTGGTCAGCTGCCTCCTCTAATAATGAGTGCAATGTCTCAATGGCTTGAATGGTTGCACTCCTCGACTTTGCTCGGTTCAAATTGCCGTGTGGAGCGCCTCTAACGCCGTCCTTGGCCTTGGCCTTGTACCTTTCGAACGTGCGGAGAGGAATGTTGTGGAGAATCCGCCACGCAGTTGGGCAGATGTCTATGCCTTCGACCGTGACAAACTGCCTCCGCCCTTCTAGAACTTTGTGCATTGTCCGGTGGACGTCCAAATTTTTGGAGGACTTCACTTGGAAGGATTGCATGTGCATTTCCGTTCGAAGTGTATGAATGGTGGAAGGGGGAAATTTCCGTGTGCACTCTTCCTTGCAACAAGGTTGCATGAAGACTGCTGCGATAGATTCGTGTGATACCATCTTTGTCCTCTTGTTTAGAGCCGCTGCTGCTCGAATTCTCCTATCATAGCGATATTGTCTCACGCCCACTCTTCTACGATTTCCCTCTAAATGCTTATCAATGGCTTCATGCTTGCGGGCGTGATCATAAACACTTACATAGCCATTCTCATCCTCGTAGAATATCTGGCGCATAGGCCACCGCAGACACATGTCACCGATGCGCGGGTCACCGTTGTGGACTTCGAGTACGACAATGCCCACATCGTCATTCCCCAGCCTACTTAGTCCATCGACACATGCATTGGGGTCGACAGTAATAATGATCACGTCAACAAAGTCAGAGCCGTCCGCATGCCTCGCGAGAAGGGCCTTGCCAAGCCATCCGTCGCGGCCGATGCCCTTGCAATCTGGGATGGGACTAGTGTCCTCGCCTACCGCGTTAAATGCCTCCAAGTCGATATCTTCTTCCTCGAATTCTTCAAAGCCCTACGCGTCAAACATGTGTGAAATGACATTTCCACAATAATACAACGGAATGCAGAATTGCAAGTGCCGACAATTTCGCGACAAATGAAACGAATCGTGAATAGTTCACCTCATCATCGTCAGACTCGCTAGAAGGAAAATCACTCAAAGTAGACATAAGAGAATAAAGTCTGGAGGGGTATGCAATGCTTAGTCAATTGCAGTCACGGTGATAACAGGAGTGAAACGTTGAACAACTGGGATCCGCAGTTCCATTCAGGCTCTAGGAATTCCGCAACCTGCCAAACATAAGACGAGTGAAAATATGTCGCATTAAGACATAAGGTAGGCGGTCCTAGAAGCCCCATCAATCATTTTGTCACGGAAAGAAGTGACGGCATGCCTCACATAGAGTGGACAATAATGCGTGGCATGAAACGGAAGACTTCAGGCACTCCATCAACGGATGGATGTGAAACACAAGCTTCACGGGACGACCATTTTGAATATGAGTACCAACCAATCCAAGAGGAACGCATTATGAACGAATTAGACACTAACGCAGTCAACCACGAACGCGACTCAAGGGATGAAGTACGACACGGCTGACAAAAGAAATCCACTTCTGAAATTCACTTTAGAGGGGCCGCACTAAACCGTGAACGAGACTCCAAGGACGAAATACGACATTGTTGAGAAGAGAATCCACATCTGAAATTCACTTCAGAGGGGCCGCACTAAACCGTGAACGCGACTCCAAGGACGAAATACGACATTGTTGAGAAGAGAAATCCACATCTGAAATTCACTTCAGAGGGTCCGCGCTAAACCGTGAACGCGACTCCAAGGATGAAGTACGACATTATTAAAAACAGAAATCCACATCTGAAATTCACTTCAGAGGGGCCGCACTAAACCGTGAACGAGACTGCACGGACGTAGTAAGTGAACGTTGTGAAGAGATCCACATCTAAAATTCGCTTCAGAGCGGTTGCTCCGAACCGTGAATGAGACTGTACGGTTAAAGTAAGAGATCGATGAAGAGTGAAATTCACAACTGAAATCCACATCAGAGAGGCCGCTCTGAACCGTGAATGTGACTTCAAGATTAAAGTAAGAAATCGATGAAGAGTGAAATTCACAACTGAAACTCACTTCAGAGCGGCCGCTCTGAACCGTGAACAAGACTACATGGTTAAGGTATTGGATCGTTGAAGAGTGAAATCCACAACTAAAATTCACTTCAGAGTGGCTGCTCTGAAGTGTTACTGGGAATTCGAGACCTCACGTACGCAAGCAGGAAGGGATTCCGAAGTTAGTTCAGGTAAAATCGACCTTCAGAAATCACTTCAAAGTAGCCGCTCTGAACTGTTATGGGCATGCTTAGTTCACGATTTGATAGGGACAAAACGATAGTTGAATGCAAAGTCTCCAGGATTGGGAACCAAGGTCACAATAATTCATAAGAGCTACACTAAATAACATAATCGTATGAATTTCTGATTCAACCGTTGCAATGTGCGTTCGTACAGACTGCTATACAATGAGAATGGAGAATGAATCACATACAGAAGAAAATCACAATGATGCTAGTAAATACCATAAATTCACTAATCAAGTAAGGCATTGTGACTTTCACCCTTCCCACAAATGCAGACGACAACGTGCATTCACGACGATGGAACGTTTCTGCACAATCATTGAGCAGAATCACAATCAAATTCAAGATCCAATGTGAAGTGAATCATACCTGAGTGAAACGCTCCAATGTCGCCGGCAACTTCGGAGCAATGGAGAAGGTACTGAAGGACAGCGCAGCGACGTCGAACATGAATGGAAAAAGCGGCGAAAAAAGTCCCTCAACACGACGACGACATGATTCTCAAAAAAAAAATGAAACAAGGAGCGCCGACCGAAGTCATTTCGATACAACCCACGTCTTCCGGGTGCCACGGACATGGGCTATGGAATTCCTTTCGGTACGGTGTCTTCTGACAGTCCTTCAATCTTGTGGCAGAGTTTTGTTTTTTTGCCGCGTGTCTACCTCGTGCCATTGTGCTATAGGCTAATTTAAGGAGGGAACTGACACTACATTTCAATATTTGGCGGCCGAGTAGAAAAATCATGGCTTTCACTGGCGCTGCAGCCGGAATTTCAGGTATTAACCCCTAATTACCCGAGGCACCAAAATCTGGTGTTTGTAAAACTTTGAAGTTAAACAAAACCTAACCTAGTTGCTATTTTTAGTAGTTTACCCAATGCAATCTTGACTTCCCGTAGTATTGAGAGCTCTTGAAAATGAGCCTCAAATACACTAGAGCTTGGAGAAAAAATCACAATCAGATTCATTTAAAAAAATTATAGATTACATTTTAAGAAGCCATAAATTGATTGGGGTTATACATGTTAGGACCTTGAACCTCATATTTTTTTGGTCACCAACATTTTAGATTTGACTTGTGAAAAGAGGATTGAAAGACTTCACATTACATTTGCAGTTTTAACACCCTCATAGTCAAACATTACAATCTTCCACTCCATAGGTAATATTATTGCGTTTTCTTTTCCTATGAGATCTCTAACATGTCTAGTTTGAATTTGTATAGTTACAATTCAAAAAAATTGATACAACTTACCAAAATGTTGGCATTTTGTTCAATTTAGAGCTAATTCCAAGACGCTCAAAATAGGCCTTGGGCATTTAGGGGTTAAGACCAACAAAAGGGTAATGATAATTTCATCTTGATGTGTTGCTGTTGGATTTTTTTTATTTTAATTTTTTTAAATCTTGCCAAATTGGATTATTGAATATGGATTATTTTTATATCTAATAGTATCTTTGTCACAATAAATTTTATTTCTGGCACGAATGACCTTAATTATACCAAATTATTGATTAGTTGATTATTGTCCTCTTGTGGGACCTCCTAGGGTGATTCATCTTCATTTGATGATCTAAATGTTAAGAAAAACAGAAACTGTAGATGGGTTTGTTTAAAATCAAATATAGTTGGTCCATTGAGATTGAGATTGAGATTTATATAGTGACTGTCTTCTTGTTTTTATGGACCTCTTGCGGGTTGACAGGAAGCCTTCAGCATGAGGGAAAAATAGAACCCAAAATTTTTTTTGGTTTTTTGGGAGGTGGTGGTGCAGGTGTTTGGGGTGCATCATGGGGTAAAGTACAAACCCTTTATTGGTGATGAGATGAATTTTACACACAATTAAAAGGAGCAATTTTATGTAGTTGAGTGTAAAGATGGTGAACTATGAACAACATACAATTTATAAATGCTGCACTTGACCAAGTGCATTGATTAAATGACAATAAAAGTGCATTTTCACCTTTTTTTTGGACTTGTGGTGTACCATTTATAGAAGAGTTTTTAGGCTTCTCTCCTTAGAATTGTGCAATGTAAACCTTCCATTTCTATCACAAAATAGTACACTAACTATACATGATGTGATTCAAATGCACTTTACATTTGTGAAAATTTGTACTCTTGAAGTCTTAGAATATCAAATCTATCCTTCAAAAGCTAAATTGTTAAAATACACAATAGTCCTACATGTTCCTTTGTTTAACTTAATCCTTAAAAAGACGCCAAGGCCAAAAGTGACCAATAGATGACATGCCTGCTCACTTAAATAAACAAGGAATGCAACTATCCGTCCAATAATAAAGCATTCTGGTGGCTCTCTTTTTCGTGGGGACTACATCCTCTGAAGATTAAATGACTATTTCTAACGTTTCACAAGTTTAGAATTTATCTTGACATTATGAAACAAAAAGAAGTCCATATTATAAACTCTAATCTTTCTCAATATTTACCAAAAACTATTGCAATCACAAGCTCCAAGTATTAAGATCCGTATTTCACCATATTGTGTTTTTTTCATTCAACTTTTATCCTTTCAAAATTTTTATTTTAAACTTCAATTACAAAGTGATATTTTTCATTCTAACTTTCATTTATGTTAAAAAGAAAAAAAAATCTAAATCTAATTTCCAATTGATATAATTTTATTTCTATCTTCTATTTTTTTAAATTATAGTTACTTGATTTTTTTTGCAAGATTTATAGAAAAATAATTGTCAATAGAAAACACCCTTTTTCACCCATGAAAAATATAAACTTTATATTTTTCATTATACTTTAAGTATATAATAGGATGAATTTAGCTTAACCCTTTAGTGACCGGTTGACCATTTTGTGGTCGATTTTGGGACTCTTGGTCTAATGCTATTCCAAATACATTTGATCACAAAAAACTCAAAGAGTAACGCAATTAGAGTGTCTTCATGCGCTTCAAACAAAACCAATTTTAAGGGAGTTGGAGCATTCAATTTGATGAATTAGCAATGAGGTTGCAAACTCAAATGGCCTGGACCTTCAAATGGAAAGTATTCAACAAAAATACAAAATAATGTCAACCACATTGTGAGATTTTTTTGTAACTTCATGTCTTGACAAGGCATAAGTGTTTCTTTGTAATCTCATGAATGCCCAAAGTAAACTTATGCATTGGTATTTATGTAGCGCAAATTCTAAAGGGACATTCAAATCATTGATTTTTGATTTATCAGAAAAGCAATTCAAACTCGAACAAGGCTCTAGAAGCAAACATGATGTAGAGGTACATTTCACTTTCTTCAATGTACCAAATCTGCACATTTTAGAAGGGTATTCGCATTGATGACCACAGATGACTATTTTTTGTGAACTTCAAAAATTTGTAACTAATTTCACAAAGCTTGAAAAATATGAAACTACTTGGGTTAAGGTAGAACAACCTATTACCATACTGATTTGCAATCTGACTATCTTTGGGCCAACTTCAAGAGAGGTACATATTTTTCAGAGTTGTGTGGTTGTTTCACAAATCAAACCCAAGTGGAATTATAATTTTCGGATCAAAATTGTAATTTCTGTGAATTTTCAAAGTAAGCTGCCCTAAAAAGTTCAAAACTGTGCATAGAGTCGGGTCAAAATTGTCTCATGAACAATCCATTACCATCTTAACATGTATCTATTGGCACTTAAGTTCCCACCAGTGAAGGATTGACACGTTAGTCCTTTAGGCATTAATGCACTGAAATTTGTCAGGAAAGTGAATGCATATAGATTTTACAGTTGACGGAATTGGGGCCAAAGCATAGGCAACGGAATTGGGAAACTGACGAAATTGGGCTGTTCTACCTTAGATGCCTATTCTACTTGTCTTTTGTGGAAAATTTACTAAAAAATATTAAAAGATGTTTCACCTCCCCAAAATTCAATTTTAGCCCTTAAAAGGTTCATTTATGGACCTTCTACCTTATTTATAGAGATTTGTACCGTTGGATGAGTTTGATTTTTTGTAAGGTTGGAGAATCTCCCTCATGGAAACACCTTGTATGGTTTGATCTAAGACTACATCTTTAGAGTGGCCACAAAGTTCACTTTCTTGAAAAAATACGCCCGCCCCCCAAATCAACCATGGTCACTAAAGGGTTAATAGTAAATTTGACTTGAAAGTCATTGCCAAGTGTGTTTTGGATGTACAAAATAAAATAACTAATTGAGAAGTTATCACACTAATTTCTATTGCTCTTTGTATTTTTTTTAAATATTTCAAATTAATTGAATTATTTTTATTATATTTACAAATTTATTTTTACTTTTAGTCCCAAAAATTATAATTATGTCAATTTTGAATCGCACAAAGTGAAAATTTTCATAATGAATGATAGTTATAGTGTCACATAATAGAAATATAAGATTGATAATTAAACACAATTTAAAACAAAAAAACTAGCTCTAATATGATATTTGACTATTTCATAATGGATTAAATTTTAGACCTTTAAGCAATCACACTTGTTGAAGGTATTGTGATGCAACAAGGTCGGGTAAAATTAATATTAGATAAATAGTTTGTAGGTTACAAGCTCCAAATTCATAGCTCTAAGATGGAATCAAAAGACATTGATTCCAATGGTGAGATTGTGCTAAAATCAAATTAAATCCTATAGAATCTTTTGTTTGGAAAACAATAAAAATTGAGCTTATAAATGAATCCTAGCTAAGTATACAAAAAAATTTCAAGAAGATGTTGTGATTGCTTGCAAAAGAAGATGCACCATAGTTTTAATATACAAATTCAAATGGAATGAACAAAAGCTTTTGATGCAGACAATAATACAGTCTATAAGATAGAGTTATCAAAAAAATTATTTCAATTTTTTTTTTTTTTTTTGTGAGGGCATGTTGAAGTCATTTTTTGTCTTCTTATGGTATAACTTTTGCTCTCGAGCATCTATAAAAATAAAATTATATTTCAAAAAAGCTATTGTAATTTTCTATCTTTACAAAAAAAACCCAAAGTACCATTCAAAATTAAAGTTATAGGATCCAAACCAAAATCCTTTGGTTCCTTAAAGAAATGATGGTCATTTAAAGAAAGTTTCAACAGGGGCCCCAAGTACTATACGTCAAGGTCCCAAGTGTCTCATCTTGGGCCCCAAGTACTACACGTCAAGGTCCCAAGTGTCTCATCTTGGGCCCCAAGTGTTACACCTGAGGGTCCCAAGTGTTTCATCTGGAGCCCCGAGTACTACACTTAGGGGTCCCAAATGTCTCATCTGGGGTCCCAAGTGCTACATAGGGTTAACATTGATCCCTAGGTATTGTAAACAACTATTCCAAGTTTTTTTATATTAGTTTATTTTGGAAATTCCAATTCTCTATTGTATCCCTATTAGTAAATGAAATGGCAGTAAACGTCATCACCAGAAATAATTTTTAGAATTATAATTTGAATGAAGTACAAAAACTAAAGACGGACGTAGTAGTCTACTACAATGATGCGTGGCAGTCAACTTACGTCGATCTTTAGCTTGCCTAATCATGTATCTGAAGTATTCTTATATTAGCTTATATTGGTAATCTCAATCGATATGGGATAATTAAAGGTCACCGTTCTATGTATTGAATATACCTATAAAGATTGTAGGAATGAAAAAATTAATATTTTGAACTATTTATAGGTCCACGATAATAGGTCCACGATAATAGGTCCATGGCCCCAGGTCCGCAGTCATAGGTCCACTATAAAAAGTTTATAGATTCACTATTTCCTACCTAGAACTTTGAAATATATTCGGATTTTTTTTTCCTAACACTGAAAAATTTGAAACTTTTTGAAAGTCAATCTTTGGGCTCACAAAATGTACGCTCACAGCTCTTAAGCTCGCATTTTGAGCCTCACAAACTAGCGTTGTTGAAAAATTTGGAATTGGAGTAGAAGCTCAACTTTGTTAATTGCAATTCAAATTGTTGGGGTCAAATCCTGGAAAGAAGCATCTAGAGCATTCCATAAATTATGGATGACAATATATTGTTTTCTATTTTCTAAAAAGTTTTAAATGTCACATACAGAAAATAATTAGGCTTTTTCATCAAGCATTCAATGTTACTCTTGAAATGAAAATGAAGACATTTTTGGTGTTTACACGATCTAAAATAACTTTAAAGGATGGAGACAAGTATTTTTAAAGCTTAGAGTTGAATTAAAGTTCACACACTGTTAAAAAAAGAATAACCAACGACGTGGGGAGTTTTGTTATCATCATGGCTAATTTTGTTATCGTTCATTAATATTTTCAAGTTTTTAATTTACGTACTTATTCATATACTGAATCTATTTTTAAAAGGTACATTCAAGAATTGGAAACATAATGTTGGAGTGTAATACATATTTATATACTTTCAATTGCACAGTTCCACAGATACATATCTTACAAAATTTATGTTTCGAGTGCCCAAAACATTTTCCCTTGTTTTTCATTTGAAGAATAATTCAAATGGAATGAAACACAAGTGGTTTCATGTTTTGTAACAAATTTGTGAATTACTTATGAATTTCTAGAGAATTACATTGTATGCAAGTATTTATGATTCTGAGTTTCACAAAAACCATATGCGTGTAATCTAGAAAAAGATATGGCTTGAACAAAAACAAAAAGTGTGGCATTTAAAAAATAATATACAGGGGTTCCTAGATGCAACCCATATTAAACTTTAACGGACCCTACTTTCTTTACCCATGTGTAAGATGGAAATTGGACAATCAATTCTCATTTAGAAAAATGGAGTGGCCCCCTCTGGCTTTAAAATGGACCCACAACTATGGTTCTTATTCCGTCCATTGGTAAAGTATTAAGCAATATTTGGCAAGTCTTAATTATGTTCTCACATTGTTGGTAGTCCACGACTCCACATAGTGTCCATTTCCAAACCACCTAGCAGTTTGAAAAAGAGGATTATTGTTTGAGGCACTTATCGTAGTCTAGAAATGTTTTTGGACCAATTAAGCAGCAAAATCAAGAATTGGTAACAAATTTTCACAACAATCATTGCATAGAAAAAAATTTCAAATTATTGGCTTCAACTAGAATGAATAATCCAGTCATTCTTCCTAGTAGACCGTAACCCCTAAATGCCCGAGGCACCCAAATCTGGTGTTTGCAAAACTTTGAAGTTAAATAAAACCTAATCAAATTGCTATTTTTAGTAGTTTATATATTTGGAAAGTTCTTCTCGAAGTCTAGTTTAGCATTAAAAATCCGATCTTGAAAATAAATGATAGTGATTTTTCTATTCAAGATTTTGTGCAAGGGTACCCATTGCAATCTTGACCTCTCGTAGTGTTGAGAGCTCTTGGAAATGAGCCTCAAATACACTAGATCTTGGAGAAAACATCACATTCAAAATTCATTTAAAAAAGTTATAGAGTAGATTTTAAGAAGCTATAAATTGATTGGGGTTATACATGTTAGGTCCTTTAACATCATATTTTTTTGGTCACCAACATTTTAGATTTAACTTGTGAAAAGAGGATTGAAAGATTTGTGCAATTTTAACACCCTCATGGTCAAACATTATAATCTTTCACTCCGTAAGTGATATTGTTGTGTTTTCTTTTCCTATGAGATCTCTAACATGTCTAGTTTGAATTTATACGGTTACAATTCAAACAAAATTGATACAATTTATCAAAATGTTGGTATTTTGTTCAATTTAGAGCAAATTTCAAGGAGCTCGAAACAAGCCTTGGGCATTTAGGGGTTAACATGAATGAACATGTACTTAGTAGATGTATGGCAGGTTTGGTGAATTCGTGGAGGCTCGGGACTGCTTCAGATTTGACAGAGGGTCGGTGTAGCTTCGGAATGAGGTCCGTCAATCTTGCCTTGGTTGGTCGTCGTCGTCGCTCCTTCGAGGGTTACCAACGCGGGCGTTGAATGTCCACTTTCTTGTGTTTGCTCTCGTCCCGCACTGTCGCGCGCCTTCCATTGTGTTTTGTTTTGTTTTACGATTTGCGATTTGCTGCGCGTCTTGGCAACTTGTGCGCTCATCCGCTCAACGCTGTGTGAAGGAGTGTGTATCCCTGCCGATCGTCATTGAAGCTCCACACTGGGTACGTTTTTCGTTTGCTGTGCTCTGTTTTGTTTTTGTTTTCCCTTGTTTTTTCATTTGTGTTTTTGTGCTCTGTTGTGTTTTGTATCTTGATTCTTTTGTTGTATAGCTTTACTTTGGTGCAGTCTTTGGGTTTATTGAAAGCCAGATAGAATGTACAGCTAGCTAATTAGGTTTCTCCTAAAATTTCAGCGACATTGTGGAGCCTTCGTGGAGCCTTTGTCATTGCGGTCGCGGTGCTTCATCCTCCACGACGAAGAGTGCAGTCGATCGTGTGTGTGCTTCCAGGTATTTCTCAAGCCACTGAAGTCTCAGTTCCATCACCTTTGTGAATTCTTCAATTCCATGGCAATTCTAGGGTTTCAGTTCAATTTCCTGCAAGCTTGAACGTGTGCAGTTTGCCGAGTTCATTTGCATCATTGATTTGCTCCGTTATGGTTTCCTTTGAATGTAT
This sequence comes from Antitrichia curtipendula, assembly GCA_951230915.1. Lineage (NCBI taxonomy): Eukaryota > Viridiplantae > Streptophyta > Bryopsida > Hypnales > Leucodontaceae > Antitrichia > Antitrichia curtipendula. The sequence continues at coordinate 2,629,369 of OX579636.1, read as the reverse complement.
CAGTGTACCATACAATTATGTGTGCAATGCTTCACATTGTGGCCCTAAGAAGTGCATATCAATTGTCATGCAACCAGATTCATTTGAAAAACAACTTCCTAAGTGCAGTGCGGAGGAGGGAGTGCTCAATCCGGACGCAACAGTCGAAGGAGGCAGTCGTTCTCATTCAGGTACTAAAAATAACACTTACACATGTCTCCGTTAGGTACATTTTAGAAAGGTAGCCTATACCCGCGGTCATTCTAAAGGATCAGAGCGGCCGCTCTGAACCTCTACGAATTCCATAAAAGGGATGACTAGATTATAGATTAGAGCGGCCGCTCTGAACTCGATTAATGTAGCCCAACTTCTCGGATGCGAACAGGATCAGAGCGGCCGCTCTGATCTCATCGGACGTTTGAATTATGAAAATTGAAGAGGATCAGAGCAGCCGCTCTGAACTGTTGCCTGGTCGTCTGGACTACAGGAATTGAAGAGAATCAGAGCGGCCGCTCTGAACGTCATCAATGTGCATACCCCACATGGATGAGCATAGGTTCAGAGCGGCCACTCTAAACCTCATCATTGTGCATACCCACCATGGACGAGCACAGGTTCAGAGTGGCCGCTCTGAACTTCATCAATGTGCATATCCACCATGGATGAGCATAGAGGTTCAGAGCGGCCGCTCTGAAACAACTGCAGCAAACGAGGATACAATCAAGTCACCCATTCTAATCCACTACTAGAACAAGGACGGGCTAGAAGTACGACAGATCGCAGGGTATCGTTCGTTTGGATATATCCAATGTCTAATAAGGCATAGGGATCACGAACTAAAAGTCACAAGACATTCATTTAATAGAAACGATAGTCATCTAGACTAGCATAGAGTACCCTCACTAATCTAGGAACCCCTCCATCGATTAGCTAAAACTCGTTAGAATAGAAACCTACTAAATATGAATCCCTTCCAAAGGAACCAATGTAAAAGTCAGAAGTCGCATACGATTCAGAGCGGTCGCACTGAACCGTTGCGTCATTTCCTCGGTATATTTGTTGCACTAGTTCGGAAAGGATCAGAAAGCCCGCTCTAATGAACTCTTCGGGTAATGTAAGTTCTAAAACGCGCGCTCTAAGTTGGATTTCCGCTGACGCGGATAAAAGAACGTTATTGCAAATTCCAATTTAGACCGCGTGGTCTAATTCGTACGAATTCCTGTGGACAGTGCCATGGAGTCCTTTTTGGAGAGCAAGCCACCACTCATAGGCTATATAAAACGGCTGGCGCCTGACCGCGTGCACGAGTGCTGGAAAGCTCACATAGAAGAGAAAACTCCGCTGCAGTTGTTGGCGACGAAGGCCTTGTGGACGGTGGAGATGAGCTACCATCACGACTCGCCTGTCTTCAGTCTAGCGCTGGGATTTACGAAGCACGGAGACCCTAGATGGAAATCGTTCAAGGACATCATAGTCATTAATATCAATGTGCTTCAGGAGGCCATTCTTATAGACGTAGTGAATGCAACAAACAGCACCTTCGGTGTCATCGTCATCCGCGTAGAAGATGAAATGACTTTCTCCCACAAAAGAATAATCAAGAACTACGATAACGTTCCACCTCATTTCCAAGCCCTGATGATGGACACCAAATCGATATGCGAAGCACTAGGAGGGGACTTTGTACAAACCGGCTTCGCTGTGAAGACGTACTTGAACAATGCAAACAACCTCCACATTGCATCGCTAACGAGTACGACTGACACGCAGGACGTAGGAAGCACCCCCATGGATTCGCAAAACCGGCCCCCCAAGAAGTCAAAGAAGTCAGTAGGCTCCAGTTCCGGAGCAGGCACCCGTGCACGGCCTCCGGCGTCGTCAGCTCTCGCAGGCGCCCCAGCCACGGCAGCCGCTCGGGCCTCTGCGCCTCCTCCAGTAGGTGCCGCGGAGCCAATCAATGATACGGCTGCTGCCCGCTCCCAAGCGACTTCAGAACGAGGTGCCGTGGTGTCAGCCAACGTCATGGCTCCACCGCCATCCACAACCACTGCGTCTAAACCCAAAAAGTCGGCACGCCCCAAGCAGAAGGTGAAGAGGAAAACCAACCGTACCCCCGCGGAAACATTGCTGGAGGAAGAAACGGAGGGTAGGCGTCGACGGCAGCAACGGGAGACTGATGCCGAAGACACTGCAGGTGTGCCCAGTTCGTCCCAACAAAGCGATATCCCGGAATCCACCGAGGTGTCCGAAGAGGAGGTGCACAAACAAGCGATCAAGAAGGTAAACGGTCACTGGGTAGACAACCCGGAAACAGTGCCCTTCAACAAATCCTCCGTTCCAGAGAAGCTCTTCGTCGAACTGGAAATCAAGAAGGAGCCAAGACGAAGTGACGAAGAGGAGGCGAGGAAACGCTTGAAGGCCGAAGTAGTGGCGAACAAGAAATTCAAGGAGCTCTCCAGCTACATGTACATCTTCGGGAGAGGAAAATACTTCGAGCTTGATGTGGACGACATGAGTCCGTGTGACGACGACTCGGGCATGATATTCAAGCCCTTGGAAAAGAAAGGTGTCATGACTGTGCAAGAGCGAATGGTGAAGGTGAACTTCAGCAAGCAGATCTTGACTGTAATGCCCAACATGTCGACGAGACCAAGGTGTTGGCAAGACTGCGTGAATGTCTTCCCCATGAAGATCATCAACGGCCAGCACACATGGAAAGCTTCCAAGGAAATCATCTCAGGGACAGCATGCGTGGACGACGAAGAGGTCAAGAAGCGAGTGCAGAAGTGGACATGCGAGATCGTTTGGTCAAATGAGAAGAATCATTTGCCACGCGTTGTCCTGCAAGTGCAACGATGGCAACGTCACCGGACCTTACTTGTCATCCCTCCCGGCTACAATCAAGCATTGCCGATACCTTTGGCTAGACGCACGCAAGCTAGCGCAGTGCCGCAAGAACACGAGGGCGAAGGAGCAAGGCGAGAATTTCAAGGCCTATGAGGTAAGCAATTTAGACCGCCCGCTCTGAAGTGTTTTTGATTGCTATGCCGACTTCAACAATCGGCTTGTCTAACTTCAGAGCGGCCGCTCTGAAGTGATTTCATCCACAGTTGTCCTCATCATATGCTTCAGAGCGGCCGCTCTGAAGTGATTCCTGTTGTATCGATATTCTCATCTTACATCGTTTGAATCGTGCAGGAGTTTAGGGAGAAGGCTGAGCAAAGCTTCGAATCAACCGGCGTGCTGAAGGGGCAGTCGAGAGCGTCGTATGACCTGGACTGGATGGGGGAGCGGAAATTCATCATGGCCTCGGAGGAGACTTGGTCCCTGTGGCAGAGAATATTTTCGTGTCACGAGTCGGGATCCCTATACGACATCGACTCCGGTGGTCCCTTCAACGAAATCACAACAACCGATGGTAGCACGAAGCCGTATAAATTCCAACCCATCACCAACAATATGATGAAGAGTCTACACGGGTTGGACGATTTAGCAGTCGGGGAGCTGGCTCAGAAGATTCTGGACGTCCCCCCAAAGGTGTACATCATAAAGAAGCCTTCGACATGGGCGAAGACGCTTCCCGTCGCCGCGTGGTGCACAAACAGGAAGCACAAGAATGTGCTGTACAAGGAGTTGGTGGACAGGGGCAAGGATATGGGCATCATAGAAGCAGCCAGTGTCTTCCTCGAGAATGGGGACTTGGACCCCAAGGGCTGGAGGGACTACAAGGCCGCGTTGAACATCTGCGGGTTTCACATGTGGCACCTCCAGACAATTGATGTGGAGTACCTGAAGTCCGAGGTGCGGTCGGGCAATAAGAAAGACGAGCCCTCCGCAAGGTTGGTGAGGGCCTTGGACCGAGTCGTGAATAATACCGCGCGATTCAAGTACGTCAAGAATTGCTCGCGGGCGAGTATTTGTCGATGGATTCGGGACGATTCCAACTTCGAGGACTATCTATGCCTTGAGAAGAGGAAGACGTGGTCTGTCCTCCGCGACGCCAACTCACCCGCCAACCTCCAGTTTTGCGAGGTAGGCATCATGGATCTCCGACTTTTCCCGAAGATCGAGAACATGGAGATCAACTATGGAATCATGAAGATCGTGGAGGAGGTCGAGAGGGTATCCAAGTCCGTGATGTCGAAGAATGTGCACACGTGGATGTTGATCTTCAATTCCAAGCGGTTGGCTGCGGTGGATCAGCTTGTGAAGGAGTTCTTCCCAGATCACGCTATTCGGCGGGAGTGCAACTATGTGTGTGCCAAAGGCGAACCGGGCTTCAAGGACAGGAACAAGGACAAGGTGATGTACTTGCAGCGAAACATCAAGCAGTTCACAAACTCTGACATTGTGAATGTTGCGGAACGTGTGCCAAGACTCTCAGCAGAACAAGACGTAGACCTCAAAAACGACAAAAGTTTGTACGTGACCCATGAAACCTGCCGTTACGATAATCCGGAGATTAGCTCAAAGTACGAACTTCGGTATGAAGTCTACCTCCGCTTCATCGACAAGTTCTGTAGAGATCAAGGGACCGCAATACTCGTCTTTGCTGGGGCAAAGGCCATCTCCGCATGCACGGTAATTACCGACGACTCTAGCATTTATATACAGTGCTTGTCCAGATTTATTTGTGCATCTCATGTGTTCGGAGTCATTAACGCCATTTGTGCCTGCAGATGTTGTCCCGCAGCTCCGTCTCCCTTATGCTTGCCACAGAGAAGTCCATGGCACGTCACTCGGCGCACAACCGCATTGGAGCCCAAATGTGGCCTGATGTTCTGGTCCCGGGGTGGAAATTGAGGTACACGTACGAGGACCAGATGAAGGCGAAGAAGGGCGTTGCCGCATTGGAGGAGGAACTCGCCCCCAACGCAGAAACGTCGACGGCGGACGAGCCCCTCAACATGTCCAATGACGATGAATCAGATGATGACGGAAACCGACAGGACGATGACGTCGACGAGGACAATGACCAAGAGGAAGATGATGCCGACGAGGAAGACGATGAGGATGATGAGATCGGACCAAATCCATCAGCGTCGGTTCACAATGACGTCATTGATTCTGTCGTCAGGGGGAGGTCCGCGCAGATGCCCGCAGAAAGCGATGCCACTGTGCAGTCGGAGCGACCTGACGACTCATCTCCCTCTCGGATGGCAGTCCCAGGCACGGTTCAGAGCGGTCGCTCTGAATTGGTTCAGCCGCTCTCCCCAATGGAGCCCCCCCTCGTCCCTGGAGAAGATGAAGTGCAAATAGTCTCGCTTGCTGTGGAGTCCCGAGACAACCTGCCTTCGTCCGAGTATGACCAGAGAGGCTTGTCTAATCCAGGTTCTCCTCGATCCCCCGATCCCCCAAGATCTCCCATCCCTGCAGTTCAGAGCGAGAGCTCTGAACTAGACTCTCCACTACCTCCCGTTCATCCCCCCCCTCCAACTCCTCCTGTCGCAGTTCAGAGCGACCGCTCTGAACTGGATTCCCAGTTTCCCATTTGCCATCCTTCCTCTCCGCTTGCTGCAGTCATGAGCGGGCGTTATCATACACCATCGCTTTCCCCCCTCTCTGGCTCTCAGTCTGTCACTCCCCCAAACCAGAGAGCGCAGTCCAAAGCTGTTGTCTCTCTTTCCTTTGATTCCCCCGCTCCCGTCGGTGAGGTTCAGACCGGCCGCTCTGAAGTGAGCGCCACTGCTAAAGTCTTCCGGGTTCCCGCTCCTCGTGCTCCGACGACACCATCGACTTCGGCTCACGTAGAGCATGCACTTCCTCCGCCTCCCACCAGAATGCAGATTGAAGATCTGCAGACGCAGTTGGACCCGTTGAAGGTCTTCCTTTCGAACGAGCAGCATGCGGATCTGAAGAAGGTGAGGATGGATGTCAGAAGTTCCCCGCGGAATTCTTCAACGGAGTCTAGGGCGCAGAGGATTGGCAGGACGAGGAGTGTTCTGCTGGAGTTGAAGTCCCTTCGCCCGGCGTCGAGTGTTGCCGAGAGCGAGAGTCTCAAGAAGTTGACAGTGGTACAGGTGACCATCGACAACTTGATGTCAGAACTCTCTCCCCCCACCGATGAGGAATTGGCATATGCGGCCCATACTCGGGCGATGCAGAAGAGACTCGAGGAGGCTCTGAGGAGTAGCCAGAACAACCCGATTGATTTGGACGAGGAGGATGACGAGGTTCTGGTGAAGCGTCTGGCCGAGGCGGCGTTGAAGAGGGAGGAGTACAATGCGATGGCCAAGGCGGCGGCTGCAAGCGGATCGGCTTCGGACACGGGGACCGCAACTCAGGCAGGGGCGAGCTCGAGCGTGGAGGCGGAAGAGGCGAAGCCCGACGTCATGGACTCCAAGGCAAACATCAGCCTCGCGTTCGTGGAGAGGATCTCGGAGCGCCAGAGGAAGAAGCATTCGGGGGGGGTGGAGAAGTGTACCCAAACCATCGACCTGCTCAACAAGCAAAACGAAGAGATGGAGCGGCAGGAGCGGGAGAGGGAGCGGCAAGAGCGGGAGAGAGAGCAGGAGAGGGTGCGGGGAGAGGAAGAGAAGAAGGCCAAGTAGAAGGCCAAGAAAGAGAGGAAGGAGAGGGAGCTGGCGGAAGAGAGGAGGCAGCAAGCGGAGAGGGAAAGGAAATACCAGTTGGAGCAGCAAGAGCAACGGGATTTGATCAAGAGCATGAAGGAGAGCATAGATAGGATGATGGCGAAACCGATCCAGTCCACGCCCTCCCCTGCGGTCGCTCTTACTCCACCCCATCCAATTGAACTCCAAAACGTGTCCGGCGTGTCCACGACGAACTCGGCCTCCGCGACGCAAACCGCAGCGTCAAGGCTACGGATGCTGGGTGCCTTGGACCTTCCCAATACCTCGGTGAGTGTCACTTGTGAACCAGAATTGGATGACCTTGCCCTCAGTCAATTTCCTTTTGTGCATGTCACTGAACCCGTGCATCGTGCGAGCATGGACGACGATGACTCGTACAGCCTGGAAGTTGACTTAGGAGATGTAGAGGCCTCCTTTGCTAACTTCACCCAACAATATGCTCCCGTGTAGGACGCAATCGTTCCGGTGCAGTCCCGTGCGAGGGTTGAGGAGCAAGCTCCGGTGGATTCACTGCCCAGGGATGACCAGGATCCAGCTGTGGGTAACCCCTCCACATAGCTCCCATCTTTTTAGTCTGTCGTCGGGTGGACGCTGTGTGAGGGTAATACGGCGGGTCGATCGAAGGTCGTCCCTTCGAGTCTGCCCAAGCATAAAGCCTGTAGTGACACCTAGCTAGAATAGTTTGTAGATGTAGCTTGTGAACCATTCTAGAAAGAACCACTCGGTCTGTAAAAACATTGTACATTACTTGTAATATATTGGATTCTTTTTTGTAATCATGTTTGGGTGACTGCGGTCCATTTGGATATGTGTTTGTCTTTCCGAGTAAATCGGGGCACTCAAATTGTATTCTTTGCATTTTCGATTCAGGATGACAATGCTCTCTCGCTGCGCCACAAGTCCCCGTTGCCCACAAGCGGTCCGGATGCAACGCCCCGTCGATCGAGTACCGGCTCTTCGCGCCATCCAATCGCAGTGGAGTCTCCGGCTATGCACGTTCAAGTCGACGCTCGCATGGATGCCGACTTGGGCCCTCCGATCCCTTCCGAGGTCGATCCCGCAATCACACTAGAAGTTGTAACGGCCAAGCAACAAGTAGCGCCTGCCCCTTCCACGGATGCGAAGAAGGTGAGTCTTAATTTCCTTGCAACACCTCTCCTTGCTCACTATAGGCGACCCTTGGTCAATTAGATTGTCTGCACGAGACGGGCATGGATCTCTCGTACAATTAGAATCAAGGCGAAGAGGAAATGGGGGGGGACAGCTCTCGGTTACCATGGCACGTCTTCTCGGGTGTAGGGAGTCACATGTTAGATATTGTGGACTCCATTCGTTTATCATAGAATCGACTTTGAACAAGGGGTATAGCGTACGCAGGCACCGTCGCCACCGCCCGAGCCGCCGAAGCCGCCCGGTCCTGTGGCTTTGCCATCATGCAGTTATCTCTTGATCTTCGAATTAGAGGGGATCTTGAGCAGAATTGAGAACGTCGAGCACATCCTGCCCAATCCGGTGCCCATGGAAGGGACGGAGGCGGATTACCAACCAAGGAGGCGCCATGTCTTTGACGAATACACCTTTCACTGTCGCCCGGACTTGCGGGAATTTCTCAAGAATGTGGTGAAGAAGTTCCACGTGTCCGTGTGGACCAGGCTACCGTCCAAGGTCGCCAAGTCCATGGTGGATTTCCTCTTCCGCGGCATAGAGTGTGGAACCATGCGCGTCCTCGCACTGGAGGATTGCACCTCCATTGTTGAGAGACGAGCGTGGAGATTTTGCAAGTGCAGACCCCTCCCGCATCTCCCAGAATTACCCTGTCCCGCGCACCCCGTCCATTCGGAATCTGATCCGGACCTCACGGAAGACACCTTTGTCCAGTTCCCCGAACACCCGGGAGGGCAGCTGCGGCTCAAGGTCCTCCACAAGGGCGTCTGGGACAGTGAGTTGTTCAGGTTGAACAACTTCAGGGCGAACTCGACGAATACGTTGCTCATCGATTCCTCCCCCGAGAGCAGCATCCTCAATCCCTTGTACAACGCCATATTTCCCTTGTCATACGCGGGCAGCGACTTTGATTCCATCCTCCGCGGGTCATTGCGCCAATATCTCCACAAACTGTTGTTGTAGGGTCTTAGCGTGTCGCAATTCGTCTTTCAAAACCCGTTCCTATGGGAGCTCATGGTTCCCCTAAGACAGACGCGTCTGAGACTCAAAGTGCGCGCGTGTGCTAGATGGCAGGACAGATCCCTCCTCCTGGAGTATCCAGAGTTCGTGGGCATGTACACTAAAACCGGGAATGATTTCTTTGTCGCTCGAAAGGCCAAAGAGAAAAGGGAATTAAAAAAAAAGTGATGCCCAGTTGTGGAATTTGTGCGTGTACAGACTCATCGTCGCATTGGCGTTTCTGATCGGTGGGCAGCCAACACTTCTCGACCGCTTCTGAGGCGCTCGAAGCGCCATCGAACCCGGATGTCGGAGGGAGTGGGCTCCTCGGAAGGCTGCGTGGCCTTGGAGGAGGCGGGCGCGGATATCACCTCCGCTCAACTCTGACGAGGAAAAATAAAACTTGATGGCCACATATATTGTGAAGGCAAGCTCTTTCCTACCATGGATGGTTGCATGATTGAAGTAGAGTCCAACGGACAACTTGGCATAGGGCTGGACAGATCTTTATCTCCGTCGCACTGACAGTTTAAAATGGATAGCAACTGGTTGTCCAAATAGTCTGTTGCTCTTTCTTTCCACTCTCCTTGGAGATTGTCATCAGGAAGTCCTCAATCCTAACCAAAGAATTGTAATCGTTGGCTCTATTGTGCAGGATTCTTGGTCCTACGGTCGTTTAGGCCAAGATGGTCTCTTCTCGGTGCAACAATTGAATAAAACACTTTTGCAGGTTATAATGTCCCTGCTCACGATTCAGAGCAGCCGCTCTAAACTGTACGTAACATTGCTCAGGTGGTCTCCCGCAGGTCAGGCGGCGAGGTTCGCTCCAAAGGCATCCTTTCATGTCACAGATTGACTTCAACACTTTTCAGGGATGGATCAACACATTGACGATGTTGTAAACACGGGATGACCCATGGATGGCATCCCCCTAGAACGTTGTTGAAATATTAGAGATGCTTTAAGAGTTAAGACTATAGGATGGTAGGTACATTTTCACTTCATTCTTCCAAGCAATATACCCTCATTGAATATAGAAAATACAAATTATAACATTTAGGTAGCTATACGACACTATTGTCCAAATCGTAGCACCTTTCTCCCTTCTTTGCATGTTTAGAGTCCGCTTACCAAAAATAATCCATGTGTCGCCTTTTCACCAACAATCGTGTATTCTTCAACTGCATCGTTAGGAGGTCCTTGCAGCGCAATAGGAGAACCTCGAGCAATTGTTCAACCGTTGTGTGGATTTGTTCGAACGTTGTCTCGGTGTTGGATGAGACACGGTTGAGCTTGGTGCAGGTGTAGATCGGAAGCAAAATTGAAGGCAGCTCATCATTGGTCGGTCAAGAATATTCATAGAGGAAGCCGACTTCCTCTTCGAACTCTGTTGATGCACGCCACTAGAAATCGGGGTTGCACTAGTAGATGCGATGCTTCAAGCGTTCACGGAGCTCTCATGCGCATCTAGGAGAGTCGTTTGGAATGAACAACCTCTTCAAAAAAGTTCAAGGGTATATTGTGCCAGCAACTGTCATCCGTCGGCCTTTTCCGTTGCGTCCTTCATTTCTTTGGGCATGTCGCGGAACCGGTCTACTATTGTTGGCATGGGGGTTGTTAGGAGGGGTTCCCATTTGAGCACTTGTTGGCTGCGCATAATATAAACCTACGAGTCAAAAAGACCTGGAAGTTGCTTCCAACTTGATGGCTTCTATTATGAGCAGCCAATAGGTGCTCAAGTAGAAACTCTGTTCACAACCATCTCCATCCCGGCGAAAGTTGATCGTTTCTGCCTCTAACCCTGAGAAACGGAGGACCTGTTGGACGAGGTAGATGGATTGCGATCACTCCCATACGCACCCTTGAACTTCTTTGGAGAGGTCATTCATTTCAAATGACTCCCTTGGATGTGCATGCAAGCTCCGTGAATGCCAGGGCAATCTGTTGTGCGATGGATCTCCAGATTCCAATGTCGTGTGCCAACATAATTTGTAGAGGAAGTTGACTTCCGCTATGAACATTCTTGACGTGACCGAAGATGGGTTGTCTTCAATCATGCTTCTGCTCTGCATGAGCTCCAAGTTCAGCAGTGGTCCATCTTGCAAGGAGGCAACGCCGGCACGGGTCCTCATTGCAGTTGACAAGCATTTGACCGAGAACCTCCGAAAGCCCTGTAAAGACATCATGGCGGCGCGGTTGGGAAATACACCCTTGCTTCCATGTGTCAAGCTGTACACTCCACTGGCCTCACACGGAAACTGAGGACTATGTTGTCTCAATTGTATACTGAATCGGAGAAATTCAAAAGCCTAGAAGAAATTTAGGAATGTACATGACTAGGATTCGTAAGCATTGGCTCCTTAGGATTCTCTTGTAAACTACATACTCTAGATAAAACGCTTATGCAATATAGACATGCAAACCCCCGCCCACGTTGTTCAAGCGATAGTCCCTCTTAGGTGTCTTAATTATAGCATAGTGACCCCCCTCAATGAGAGGATGTAGGACTATTGCAATTAAAAATAGTGATCTACGGATCACCATTTCATCAACGTCAACAGGCTTCTACTTCTTAACCATGTTGTGGGAGGTTCTTGTAGGGCACTCTAGAAACCTTGGACAATTGTTCTTTAGGCGCAGTGTAGCTCGAAGAGGATCTTGGCTTCTCCTATGAACACTCCTGACGTGATTGGAGAGGGGTTGTCATTATTCTAACTTCTACTCTACACAACCCAAGGGGTTCGGCATCCATCCATTAGGCAAAGAGGCGACGTCCACATTGGGCTGCATTGCGCTTGATGAGCATTTGACTGTGAACCTTGGAGTGCCCTGTGAAGCCCCCCATCGACTTGATTGTCAAGTAGAAGTTTGCTTCCGTTGATCAAGTTCAAGACTCTTCCCTTACACATTGCGGGATGCGAGCAAGGAGGTGCAAGGTGGAGATACAACAAACATTGCACCACAAAATGATATTTTATAGATGTAGATGTAGGCTTTCTGTTCTATTTACCCTCCCCTTGAATACGTAGATGTCACTTGAAACGATTTTTTTAAGATTGTACCTCACTCTAGACGCGTCTGTCTTACCTCCTTTATATGGAATGTCCCCCTGTGTGCCCATTCAATTCAATAAAGCATTTTTTCGTTTGTTTATTTATGAAGTGTCGATATTAAGTGTTTTGTTGTGTCACAAATCAAAACGGCCACTAGATGGATGGATGGAGCGACTGCATAATCAACAGAGAGAGTTTTGTTCTAGTGTTAGGGTGTGCCCATATCTTTTCTTACTGAATTGGTTGCCCAACCGCTTGCCTACGGACAGAACGTAGGGTCCATTTCAGGTTACCATTGGTCGCATGGAAGAACCTCGTACACTACTATTTGAAAATCGTAATACTTGTTTATGATCAAGCCATATCTTTTTCCAAACCGAGCATGCATGGGTTTTGCAAGGTTATATGCTAGACATAGAATCCTTTGCAAAATTCACCAGGGAACTCAAAAATGCTTAGACATTGACCATATGGTCCGTGGTTCTCAGAGCGACCCTCTTTTCAACCGGTCGTGTAGGTGGTTCTAAAATAGACATTAAGTGGACTACCAACAATGTCAGAGCATAATGAAGATCTGTCATTTATTGCTTCATACTTCGCCAATGGATGGATTAAGAATTAGAGAGGATCCATTTTAAAGGTAGGGTGTGTTCACATATTTTTTCTAGATGCGATTTGATTGTCCAATTGCCTTCTTATAAATGTTAAAAAGAATGTAAGGTCCGTTTCAGTTTTGTAAGGGTCGCATTTAGGAACCTTGTGTATTACAATTAGAATACCATAATGCTTGTTTTTGGTCGAGACATCCCTTTTCCAGACTACATGCATGTCTATTTTGTAACATCTAGAATTACAAGTAGTTGCCAATGACAGACTCCTGCAAAAAATTTATAAGTAATTCATAGATGCTCCAATAAATATGAAAGCCCCTGTGTTAGATTCCGCATCAATTTTTCTTCTAAGTGGAAAATAAGGGAAAATATTTTTGGGTTTTCGAAACACATCAAAAAGGCCAAACAAACCTTAAAGGGTTGCTGAGCCACTTCCCTTGTTGCATCTATATCTTCAACTGAATAATAAAAAGGCCAAACAAACCTTAAAGGGTTGCTGAGCCACTTCCCTTGTTGCATCTATATCTTCAACTGAATAATAAAAAGGCCAAACAAACCTTAAAGGGTTGCTGAGCCACTTCCCTTGTTGCATCAGTATCTTCAACTCAAAAATAAGGGAAAAGATTTTTGAGCATGTCAAAACCATCCAAAAGGACTAACGGCCCTTTGGAAAAATCTTTGTGTACTCGCCAAGTACATAAGAATGTATCACATCCAAGGTTAAGTTTTTTGTATGTTGTGATCATTTTGTTGGCAACTCCCAACTTCACAGTTCCATCCACAACTTTCTCTCCCGGTTTTAATTCATTTGTCGACTTTTCACCCTCTTTGTCGCATTTTCTTGAGGGCACGTTGTGAGGCCCTTTGAAGACGTCAGTGCAAATGCTCCACAAATTACCAATCCAAAAAACGGTGCAATCTCTGCACAACTTTCCCTGGTATTGAACTTTGAAGGAAATTTTTCTTTTCGAATGTAGGACCCTCTAACATAGTCTGTCGAACTCCCTTCTATGGGAAATGGCTCATAAAATTTATAGGAACCACTGCTAGTCCAAATTCTATCTGCAAGCGACATGAACATTTCATAGGACACCTCATTATGAATTATCGAAATCAACAGTAATGTGCACAATTCCCCACCCATGCTACAATCTTTTGATAGTTTTTCTACCTACTTCAAGCCCCTAAACCGCCATTTTAACGGAATACCGCCAATTTAACGAAATTGCCCATATTGGTATTAATTTACATGTCACATTGAACCTGGACCAACTACTTTTCCATGAAACTAGCATCTTCTTTGTTTTATGTGGAGGTATTATATATCAACATTTGCTATTTGCAATGGCCAAGTGGGAAAGAACAAGAAGCCTCATGGACTTGGTCACTTAGATGGCACATTATAACTTGCCTCCATCATGAGGTAAAAACTATATATAACTAACATGTTCACGAGGTCTGCATTTGATGATGATGTCATTTGATTCCACATCATAGTTAGGTAGCCTATGGTAGTAAGCACCCCATCAGCACCTAGTTTTGAGCTCATGACTACTTCACTTGCGTGACAAGGCTACAACCTACACGTGCCTTTTGATTTGGATATTACATTGAAATTCTTTTGAGTTGAAGAAGTACTGTTGCATCCTAATTTATTCATTTAATGAAGTTAAAGTTTACATCATAGTGAATGAAGGCATTAGTTTCAGAGTTCTAATTTTGTAATTTACTCTTTTCTAGATTTTGCAATTTTCAATGGAAGATGGCCCTTTCTTTGAATAGATATTATAGGAGATTGGATGGGTTGGTTTCAAGACAAAGTTAACCTAAGTCAAACCAAAGAAATAATGGCCTTTAATGGTTGTATATTTGAGCTAAACTCCCAATTAGTACTAATTCTTCTAAACTTGTCATTTTGTCTATAATACTTCTTTAATGTAAGATTTTGGAGTTACAAAATACTTGGTTCAAGAATTGCATGGGGCCTAAGAAATTCTACAACTTCAAATAATATAATCTTTAATGTACAAAACCAATCAAGTTGATTTTATTAGATAGCATATAAAATCAACCTAAGTACCACAAAGTATCATTAGATGAGATTTTTGGGTTTGGAAGGTCTCTTTCAGGTTTGTTACCGGCATTGTTCCTCCGGCATTTAAAGAATGCTGCAATCAGAATTTATTTCTTTTGAAAAAAAAAAAAAAAAAGAAGTTTAATCTTAAAATGAAAAAAAAAATGAAAAAAAAAATTTTATTTTTTGAAAAAAAATTAAATTATATGACGTGGTAATCTCTGTGCCACGTTAGGCAACTGCTGCGACTCAGTTCCAGGGTTGGGAACCCTGGGGAATCCAACCCTAGAGTTCTGAAAACCCCTACAGAGGATTGGCAACCCTCTGCAGGGGCTGAAAATCATCTAAGGTAAGGTAACAAGTCCAGAAATCACCCACCTCAGAGCTGAAACTAAATTTTGGGAAGGCAAAACTTCTTGAAATATTTTTCAGTATATTTTCCTTGAAAGAAAAGTGGCTTTGGCATCTAACCTAAGTCATTTCATATTTTTTGGAGCTTTCTGAAATTAGTTATGAAATTTTGAAGTTGAACTGGCATAGGGCTCTAAAATTGTTCACCCCTGAAATGTACACTGTTTGTAGATCAGTCAAGGCTATGAAAAAACAGCATGTACAAATTGTATACATTTTACAGGTGGTTGGTTCTTAATGCCTGAACTATTCTCGAGCATGTTACCTTAGTCTGCTCTTAAAGCGCCCATCTTCTTCAAACCGTTTCTATAATAAGCTCTGGAATGGACATGAGGTGATCCTTAAATGGACCTCTTTAGCCCTTGAGTGGATTGAGGACAAAGAGTTATTTATTGCAAGAGCAAATCAATCTCCTTGGTTTCCCCACATCTCTTTACAAGTTGCAAAGGAACGGATTTTGAAAGACCTATAGTCACAAATAGGTGCCTACAACAATAATCTTTGAAAATTCCTAACTTATTCTAAAAATGTATGAAAAATATGAAACGACTTGGGTTAGATGCCAATTCCACCATTCTTCCTATGAAAATTTACTAAAAATTGGTTTGAGCAATTTAGCTTCCCCGAAATAGGCGATCAACTCTTAAATGGTCGCTTTAAGAACAGACTACTTTAATGGTTTCTTATTCTACAATTACAAATTAAGGTTGAGATATTTTTTATTTTCTAAGAATGTTCTATTAACAAAAATAAGCCCTTTCTCATTAGACTTCTTCACACCTAAACAACATTTCTATTGACTTTGAACAAAACAAGTATAAAATGGTTGCATAGGTCATTAGGAGTTAACCTTGAAACATTATAGATTGAGGATGAAATAGAACCTAATGAAACATAAAAGTACACCAGTTAATGCATAGATGTGATAACATTTTGTTGAAAACATATCACCAAGGCCTTAATCTTCTAGGATGAATTCCTTAGAAGAGTTATTGCATTCATTAGGTGGATTATGAGTGTTTTCAAGAGCTTTTGGTTGGAGTCTTAGAAATTGAATGAAATACAACCATATGCATTGAGAAAACAATTATTGTATATTCTTCCATTAATATGTGACATTACATTTTTTTCAGTCCCTGTGGAGGGCTATGAGTTCCTCCAAGGTTCCTAGACTCTGGAACTGTCTGGAATTGTGTTGTAGCAATTGCCTGACGTGGCAAAGAGACTACCACGTCATGTAAATAAACAATTAAAAAATATGTTTATTTATTTATTTTCATTTTAAGATTTTTACTTCTTTTTTTCTTTTTTCAATTTTTTTTTCCTACATCGGCTTTTCTTTAACTATTAGAAGAACAACGCCGGGAACAAGCCCAAAACATCCCTCCAGACTCCCCCAAAAGCATCTAATGCTAGAGTGGTTATTCATTCCTTCATAATTTTGTACAGGTTTTTAAATCAATTCATGTAGATATGGGAAGAAAATGAAACTCATAAAATTAAAATCCTACATCTAGATTCTTTATTGACTACAATATATTTTGATTTTTGACCTCAAATTTTGTCTAAAACTCCATATCTACATTCTCCACCCTACCAAGGACTCTTCTAAGGCAAATTTTAATGGAAAGAGGTTGGAAAAACTAAAATAGATGAGACAAAAAGAATTTCAATCTTACACCATAAAAATCTGCTAAATTATTTTCATATGTCAAGATTGTTGGTTGGCATGGATTCCAAAGGAGGCTTGTGAAAAGAGGAATCAAGTTGTTGGAAATTGAAAAACGGATTAAACAATTTTATTTTTGTTTCCAAACTTTTTTGATTGGCTCCAATTATAATGTAGTCAATTAATGGATGGATTAAATAACCCCTTAAAGACTAGAAGGTAGTCCAAATTTGAAAAATTATAAAGATGTATTATAAATTTCATCTTAGATCAATAATTTAATGATGATTTTTACAAAAAAATGTTGCAAAATGTGATCTATAGATCATATCCATATGGGTAGATAGATCATTTGCTAAACTAACCATAGTTTGTCAATAAACTCTTAAACCAAAAATTGATTATTGAATATTTGTAGTTTTTACAATTTCTTTTGCTTAAGTTCAAAATGTTAAGTTTTTATTAAAGTGATGTTTTGAAATTTTATTTTACTTATTTATTCAAATTGCTCTTGAATGGCCATTTTTTGAATTGAAAAATTAGTTTTTGAAGTCAAACATACTTATGCTTCTTGCAATATAGAATATTTCCAAAAATATTTCCAAAAAAATCTATGCTATAAAAATATAAAAGAACTAACACAAAAATGTGTCGGCATTTAGAAAGATGCAAAAGAAAACATTTCTATGTGTTTAATAAGACATGTTTGCATTCATCCATTGATCAAAATTTGAACATTTGGGCCTTTGAAGGTTAAATTTAGTTTTGACCACTAAGCTACTTGCATAAGATTAAAACCATTCTGAAACTCAAGGAAGACAATTCTAACTATAAAAAATATGAACCTACAATTTTTTATTTCAATTTTGCATGGAATTTTATCCTTAAAGGTTATGAAATTAGCCCCTAAGAGAGCCAACATCCACTACTTGGATTATGAATGTTTTCAAGAGTTTATTGCCAAATCAACATGAAATGGATGAAGCTTATTCTAAGATGTTGTAAAAGTAATTTTGGTCTACTCTTCAACAATGTGACTAGCTAGAGTATTTGATGCCTTATGATAAAATTATTTTGTAAAAGAAGTTAAGTTCATTTATGTTGAAATAGACACATAAAAAACTAGCAAACTTAAAAAAATTTGTATCTACAATCTTGTCAAGCAAAAATTAATTGTCTTTCCAAATTCCCAGATCTACAAATCTCCTCCCTAGGGTCTCTTAGGGGTTCATTAAGGGTGAATGCAAGAAAGACTAGTACTATTTTTTGTCACACTTCATGTGCTGGAGTTTTCATGGGCCATAACTTTTTGAATTTCAAGCCAATGTACTTGAAATTTTTTTTGGAGATGGGGACATTCATACTTGTGGGCCTTGTTATTTTTCAAAAATTATGAAAAAAAAATTTCTAATTAAAATTGAATTTAGCTAATTTGTCACACTTTGCAGTTTAGAGGTTTTTAGTACTGGGGAAGACCCAAATTTAATGATTTTGAGCTGAAATTTTTGTGGTCTGTTCCCCCTATAGATGGTCATATGCCTACCAAAGGGTTTCTAGAAAAACTTCATTCCATGTGCTCTAGAGGCCGACGAATACGGGTCCCTTGCGCGCGCAAATTTGAACAACTCAAAATGTTTCAAGATGAGTTCCTTGGTCAAATGTGATGAACATGAAGTTCATGCAAATGGCCAATTTTTACATTTTTTATTTGTGCCTTTTTTTTAAAAAAAAAAGGAAAAAGCGGACCAAGCTATTTTCTATAGAAAACTTGGACGCTGGCTTCCAATAGTAGTGGAATGCACTGCGTAGTAGTGCGTAGTACACCCGGGAGGACAGACCTCAATGATGTGGACGACACGTGTCTGGTGAAGATTCTGAATTCTGACGTTAGTAGCTGAACTACCATATTCATTATCTGACCACTCCCCATGCAAATTAATGGAAATTTAGGAGGATCGACGGCGCTCTTCGAAGTTCTAAAGCGTTTGAACCCATGTTGGCTTAGGGTTGAAGGTTCCGCGGTCGCAATTCGGAGAGACCTCGGAGTATGACGCTATTGTTCTGGCTACACAGTTTTTGATTCGCCGAAGTCTTTCTGAGTGGTATGCAGAATCATGTGCAAGGGACAGGATGTGACGCAAAGTAGCGAGTGATGGAGAATGTGGGCGGCCAGCCTCGTCGTGGAAGACGTCCACAAGAAGTTCGACCAGGTCCACGCACCAAGGCAGCGGTCATTGACGCTAGTCTGGCAGATCGGCATCGCAGAGTTACCCTACGCCAGCAGAGTAGTCGGGCTAGGCGAGATTCACTCACTTCATCGATTAAAGACGGAGCATCAACGGACATCCAAGCAGAGGAAGTAATTGATGGAAGTCCGGAACGCGCTGTATATTGAAGCACAGTGAACCGTCATGCAGACCGCATCTGTCGGGGCTTGGTTGAGCAGTTGCTGCACTTGGAGAATGCAGACCTCCGTGCTGCAGTAATGCAGAAAGTCTTCAGTCATGTACACGTTCGTCTATTGCTCCCAAATTATTATGCCAATCCCGTTGACGCAAGAGTCGAGCATCAAATTCTAGAGAACATCCGCGCCGAGTTACAACAAATGAAGATTCCGCATACATCGGGTAAATTGGCGAGGAAACGTGCTATTTTGGAAGCAGTTGTAAGCGAAATTGATGCAGACTTCAGTAGATTTGCCAGAATTCTGGGTACAAAGAAGACGAATGTTGTAGGGGCCGTTGAATGCTTGCGCAGCGCTACGAGCACAGATGGTGCGAGATTCGGCATGCCTGCCAGAAGAAAACGAGAAGGCGGCATTTCTGACGCTGTTAAGTTCGAGGTGACTACGTGGTGGATGGAAGAAACTAGGGTGAGCCCAAATCGGAAAGACATCCGCAGAAAGCGTTTAGGACGAAATCTATACGACACGCACCCAACGCATCTTCTCATGGAGACGCAGGTTTATTTTGCCAATCCTCTTCTGCACTGTGCATGCATGCTTGCTTCTTCATTCTTTTCCAAATCCTCCATCCGGTAGAAAATGGACGCAAACATTGCTAATTCGGTTCCATCTGCTCCTGTTGTTGTCACCTTCCCTTCCTCCATCTTTGCGGACTGCCTTGGTAAGTGACTTTGTTATGTGGTTTTCTGTGAAGCCTGTACTAGGAATTCATTAATGTGTTTTTTACTTACACCGGAGACCTTTCGTCCCTTTCTCAGTATTGTACACTTAGTCTCTTATGCTTGCAGTGCTGTGAAAGGCTACATATGACAATTTACACCATATTCTATAGTACTGGACGTATCGTTCTCTCTGCTGCATTTGTCGCACTATTTCTTTCCATTACTAGTAAGCTCCTGTACAATGAGGTTTGTCACCCCCCCCCAGTAATCTCTAAGCTTCTGCGTGCTGCGATCATTCCTCTAATGTAGTAAGCGCATACAGTACGGTCTATAGTCATGCAATTTTTCTCCCTTAGCACTTCGAGGATATCTTTGGAGAATAGTCTGTACATTACTAAGTACTGCTTCAGTATTCTCGTGGACTCACCTACCGCCTTTACCATTTCCAGTACTGCGAGCCCAGACTGGCCTTGTATGTCTTCGTGGTATACTGAATACTCTATTTTACTGAATAGTCATACAAGCAATCTTCATTAATGGTGCTTTGTACTCACTACTCGGTGCTCAGTATTAACGGCACACTGTGTCCTTGTTTCTCCTCTTACCCGCAGTACCCTCAAGACTTTTACTCCGGCCTGTTGTACTACGTAGGACTACTGATTTTTGCCCTTCAGCACCAAGACATACACTTCAGCGTAAGAAGTACTGGATACCCCTTGCACAGTGCTACTAGTCTTACACAATACTACGACCTCCTACGTTCGAGTACTGATTCAATACTTTAAATGCTACAGAGCACTGACTACGAGTACTTTGGAGCTCTCTTTATACCACATAATACTTCTAATGGAACCAAAGTCTTACTGATGTTGCTTCCTCTGCTAGTCATAAAAGCGTTGCGGCGTCCTTTCCCTCCCGATTTCGTCAAACCATGTTTTACTCATCTGACTCTATCTCAGCATGTACGTCTCGTGGGCATCATTCATTGGTCTTACGGATTAGACCGTTCTTTCATGCAGAAGCAACTGTATGATCGATTCATAACCGCTCATCCAGAGTGCCTAATCATGCGGCATTCATTTGACCGTCTCCGACCTTTCTTTGTCATCAAGTGCAAGGAGCATAACGTTTGCTATTGTCGGTATCATGTGGAGGTCCTTTTTCTACTGGAAGCACTTAATGCATTTCGTGACCCTCATACTGGCGCTCACGTTGTTTTGAGGTGTGGTTGCGAATGTATTGTCTGTGGTTTTGGCAATGGTAGGCAATGCAAGGCTGGAGATAGTCGCTTTTCAGGTGTCACTGCTATGTGGGAGTCCTTGTTGTGCCCTAAAGCTGAGGACACGGAATTCCATCGGCCACACTGCTTGCTAGGAGAGTATAGCAGCTGCGGTGTTTCTTTCTTCAAGTTCTGTCCCAGGGAGCGTGTGGACATGCCAGGCGTGAGCATCAAATGGAAGCAATTTCAATACGAGGTCGTTGGATCCACAGACAACGGTAGGCCGAAGAAGCGCATCAAGGAGATCTCCCGCATTACTGCGTTCCCGGAGTTTGTGGACTTCTTCAAACCTACAGTTGAGCATTTCATACGACACAATTTTGAGTCCCACTGGCAAAGCAACCAAGCAAAAGTGCTGAGGCAGTGTCTACAGCGGGGTGCCATTCTCTCCCATATAGACTTTGCGGAAAATTATACGTTCCAGGTCCAAAATGAAATTCAGTCCATGTACTTCAATTCCACACAAATGACCATTTTGGTGCATGTAACTTACTACTGTACATTAGCATCGAAGGATGCTGATGATTTGCCGACCTTAGTCAAGGAAACCCACTATTATATCTCAAACGACCGGACACACGACACCCTCTTCGTGCAACACTGTCTGCTGCTACATTGGTGGTGGTTTATTTCCACGAAATTCACTCCAGACACTCACTACGTGTTCAGTGACGGTTGCGCAGGTCAATTTAAAGGGGCTCGAGCACTCTACTTTGCTGCCAGGTTTGAGCGCCTACCTGTATTTTTCTTCGCATGTAACAGTATTCAGTTATGCTAGAAAGTGTCAATCTATGTATACAACTCCTGCAATCCTCCGTGTGGTCTAATTAGCCAAGTAACTCTTCATGTGTCATATTTGACAGTATAGTGACTGCTAAAAAATGTGCTCTTCATCACCTGCTTTCATTGCCTTGTAGATATCCATCGTTGACCGGCGGCTGTAGAATGATATGGAATTTTTATGGCTCGGGTCACGGCAAGGGTGAATGGGATGGTGCTGGCACTGTCATCAAAAGAGCTTTGCGTGCCGAGCAACTCCTCAATCCTCATAGGACTTTATAGAATGCGCGCGATTGCGTTACATTCTTGGACGCGTCTTTGGCTGGACAAGTCTCTAATACACGAGATCGGACTAGGTGATGCACCAGAACCAATCCTTCTTACTTTCTTCACTGTGCGTTCAATCTTTTGTGGTTCTAACATATTCAACTTCCATTCTTATCTGAAGCTACTCTTTCAATTGTTTCCACCTCTTCCTCTGTGTCCATTGTGTTCCTGAAATGGCATTGTTCTTGTCCCTGTTCCCCCTTGCAGGTCGTATCGTTACTTCCACCACATCGGAGTTCAGGACATCAGCCGCACCAATCTCCACTCTTGTGACCGCATACCAGGATCATCGAAACTACACTCCGTACTGGCGCCTGATCGAAATGACCCAACGAAGCTACTTGTACGTGAATTGTCTTGCTTCTGCGGTCCATGCTTAGAAGCAGATTTCAGCCACTGTGAAAATCAGCTGTACGTAAAATCCTGGAACACAATCAAAATTCAGCCGCATGTTGCGGGCTTCTCTCTTCCTGTACCAGACATAGACAATGGAGAAGACTTATAGGATTGGGAATACAGTGAGGATGGCATGGCTGACTTAGTGCAAGCAGGCGACAACTTCGCTGTTCCGGCAGCTCCTGACAATGATGAGGGTGTCGCTTTTTATATACTACAGTGCCAAGCTCCCAAAAGAATTCTGACGGAAGATTTGAATTGCAGCTGGGGAGGCCAATTCAAAGCAAGAGACTCCATCATCTCAGGCACTTACTATCAAAAATGGGGACGTTCTGACCTCCAAAACTACATGTACCTTAGTAACTCTCAGATTGCGCACTTTGATGCCACCATTATCCTTGCCTGTAAATTTCAAATGCTTCCCAGACAATATCGTGTCAAAGGAGGAAATCGGATATATAAGCTCCCTGATGAAACTGTAGACGTTATTAATAGCGCCTTAGATTGCTTGTGAACCTAAAGAAGTAATATTCATTCTCCTCTAAAAGAAGGCCTTCAAACTTGCAAATTGTAGGTCCAGTCATCTACCATACTAGTAGATGTGACTCTGGCGCTATGATTGATCATGTAAGTATGCATTGTCAATGTCAGTTTATTTATCAAAAGTACCTACACCATGCTAAACACACCGTATGTACTGAAATTACAATATTAGACAGCAGTACAGCCGTCTGCACTCGCAAGGGCACCTGCAATACTGAATTTTGCTGTACATTAGGAACTATACTTCAAACGTGGTACTATGTAGCACGATCGATACTGCTACAGCGCACTCGCTACTACTGCAGAAGTACTCTACGCACTGCGAATGTTTTATATCACTACTATAACGTACTGAAGAACACTCTCCGCAAATGAATACTATGATGCGGTACTAGTCACTATGCAGGACTAAACGCATATACATAGCACTACACTTCTAATGTGAGGACCCTTTGGCTCTCCTGAAATTGTTTCATGTCGATTCTTGTAGAAGTCATACTCCTCTGCAAAGTTTGCTACGGCAGCAGTATTCAAATGGTGATGTCTGATCGTCAAATTCGACTCTGTAGTCCCACGTTAGTTCCTCCCCGGCCCGTATCACGCGATTAGCAAAGAAGGCAACCTGCACAGCATGTATCCACGACTCTCAGCAATGCAACTACAAACTACGTGTTCTGCAAAGACACCTTGCAGAAGGAGAATTGAAAGCTTTTTTCAGTTCTGGAACTTGCATGATACAATGTCGGACTGTTGTAGTCCACCCACACTAGCATCTCCATGAGATTGGCATCTCCACATCTGCATTCACATTGTTGCTTTCAGTAGTACTCTATATACACCACAATCAACGAAGCAAACAGGGGAGAGAGAAGGCATATGTATGCTATGGTATTTGTACCTATGATTCAACCACCTTGCAACCTTTGCCACGTCGATTGCATCTATGCACAATAGCAATTCATCGTCTTTGCAGGCCTCTGACTCCCAATCAGCGTCAAGCGCCAGGGAATACTTGGTCTGGTCACCTCTTCTGAGCAATTCTGCATTTGTCACAACTTCTCCAACATATTCAAAAACAAAAGACCCACATTGGAGGGCCTGCACCGTCCTAATGCCCCAGCCTATTTCCTTGCTGACATGAAATATTTGCAACAACATCCACGAAACTGAACATGTCACCACTCCCTTCAAATGCCCTTCACGCAATGCAGTCAGTGCTTGAGCGATGTGATTCCCTCACCTCCAAGGGCGTCGTCAATCCTCTCTGCACTACCCTGTTCAAGCATTCGGGCGCACATTGACATTTGCTGTTGCACTCATGGATGAACTGCAGTGGGACATGTCTATTGCAGCGCCCATGTTTGATCTCGGTGCATGTAGAAAGCGCATTGCAGTAAACATATCGCGATGCACAGCCGCTGCGCCGTCTCAAAAACTGCATAATCGCAGCCACACCGCAGTGAACAGACGGTACGCATTCAACCACGACCACGTAGTAGTACAAGGTTGACCGTTTTCTAAGTCTAACCAAACCTAAGAAACACAGCATGAGCGCTACAAATGCACTCTACTCTCTGTTCCCGACTGCCGTGTTTTGATGCCAGTGGAGATAAAGTCATGGCAACTCCTTAAAGCCTCAGATTCCTAAGATTCTTCAAGGTAAAGAAAGCAAATACAGAAAGAAAAGCACACCTATACAATATACCGAGGGTGTAGGAGGCCGTCACCAACATAATGTTGTTGCGCTTCGTCAAGACTGCATGAGCATGTGCTGCGTATACCAATGGAGGCATCGTCCTTCATTGAATCGAGAGTGGAGCTCGCTAGGGAAGCACGCAGTGTGACGGCAGAGACAGACGCATGGATTCCAAGGGACTTGACATATGTGTAGGACTTGTCCGGAGCAGGGATACCGTCCGAGGAATCACCCTCAAAAAAAAGAACAGGTATGCGTTCTAGACCCCTAGACACGTCAAAGTGTTTTGAATGCACAAATCGCTATTCAGAGCAGCTTATTATACACCAAACACGAGGCAAAGTACACAAACAAACATTTCATTACACATGATTCACAGCACAAGTGCACTTTGTTTTGTACTGTGGTCCCCAAGAACCGGTACCTGAAAACTTCTACCTATATTATTAGAAGGAAGACATACCAAGAGCCCTTATTCAGTACAGCATTTGCAGATTGTATCTTCCGGTTATGGAACCAACCGTCTGTGGCAATGCATGACCAACGCCGATGTTGTGGGCCAACATGCCTTGCTCAAGATGCGAATCTTGGCTTGGTCCTACGGTCGCACCGTGGGACAGAAAGCACTCCCGTGGCCCACAGTCATGTGCAATCCTCATATGACTATTGTTGCAAGTATATGGTACGTCACTGGGGCGCTGATACTTTCCTCAGACTCGCACCAATGGCTGCGGTCCAGGGGACTCCCGTGGACCCTGCTAAATGCAGACCCCAGTACATGATGTTGTGTTCCTCTCACCTAGCAAAAGATAAGGAGGCAAGTAGGGAGTGCAATCCATAGAGGCAGCACGAACCTCAGCCCACATTGTCGACAGCGCAATGTGGGCGCGACTCACTTTTTGGTACCCACCTTGTTCTTCTTGGACAAATATCCAATAGTGGAATTTGCGATGCTACGCTCGGGTACTGATTTTCCAGACGCATGACGAAGTCGGAGGACTCTGCCGTCTGCTTCAGTTGCGGAGACTTCTTGCATGGTAGCGTCCGAGTGCTCTTGGTTTCCTACAAGACAAGGAAGGTAGTCATGGCTCACGGTGGCACTTTGTAGCTTCTTCAGTTGCCCAAAGGAAAGAACATGGTGTGTACAACAATCAGCATTCTCTCAAGGTACGGTAACGAATTCTTTGTCTAACGATTGACAATCTCATAAGCAAGTTTCTAAGAACATTATTTGAATGCAGAAAACGTGGCAGCGACTCAGTAGACTACGAACCTCCACGAGATGATGAGACGCCCTTCCTAGCAGCCTCGACAGGGATGCATGCAGCAGATGCAACAAGAATGCTGTCGTCATTGTCATTTTGGCCCTCTCCGGCAGTCCCCGATTCTGGCATACAATTGAGAACATTTTTCCTAGCACGTTTGGAAGACCTCTCAAAAGTTAGGGAATAGGGGTCCTCTGATTGTATGCCGATGGTTTCCCCTGTAGGAGTAGACTTTTGCTGTAAAGGAACAGAGACAACCGCCAATGCACTGCCACTTTTTACAGTCTGCAATACAAACCATGAACCGGGAATTCTGTGAGAAGCGTGCCTGTTCACCGTTGTGGTGACAGATGTGAAACGTACTGAGTGTTACATTATACATCTACATACACTAATTTAGAAAGCATAAAGTAGCGGAATTGACTTTTACCTTTGATGGTAGGATGATGTCACCATCCTCCCCAACCTCAAAAGAAGCCATAAGTTTCGGATGTTGGCTTTCGCTTTGCAGGAGGGGGTCATCCTTGTCAACAGCAAAGAAGTCATTGTCTTCATCTGGCCCCAACTACTGAACCTTTGGCATTGGTGCCTCACTATCCTGCTCCACATGCTTATCAGCGGCTTCATCCTCCTGGACTTCAAGTGGGGCATCTTGTACATTGTTCACGGGAGGAGGAGCAAGGCTCACGGAAGTCAACATTGATAGGTCTGCGTCGATGGTTTTCTCCCTAACCACCGGCGCTAGAAAGATCGTCTCCGGTGTTGACGTCACGGTGCCGCTGTCCTTCAACTTGCATGACGGGTTGACAACTAGAACCCAAACGGCGTGCAAGAACCATCGAAGTCAAGCGTCCGGAGTACTGCAAATCCGTCACTACTGTCCATGCTCGGCTTTGTCACTCTTGGTCGGAACTCCTGTCCTCCGTCACCTAGGCACTTGGAGACGCTGCTGCCACAGGCAGACATACTGGGAGCCCCGTCACTAACGATGGAGGAACCTACACATGCAACCGCAACAAGTTCAGAAGAAACGCAAGAAATCTAGTGATGCCTTTACAGTTGCTCCAATTTGTGGCCACATAGGATAAAACGGGAAAACGGCACATGCAGTCAGTGCACAAGGATGTGGGTGGTCAGTAAATGTTTAACCATCAATACATACAGGAGTTCCACATTAGAGAGACAGAGACGGCAAATGGAGATGTGAATTGGACAGGCGATGGAGTTGGAGAAAAGTCAGGTCAAATGACGTAGTCAGCAAGTGATTGCGGAAGAGGGAAGTGAAAGAGTTGGACAAATTAAGAGTGCAGAATTACCTAAGGCTGTTGTCAAGTGTACAGTGGGCAGCTTCGTGGTTGTTGGAGGAGATGTTGTCTTCTGCATGTCTTCGCTGAGCCCCTTCAGAAGTTTGTCGTACTGCCCAAATCCCCAACTATTGTACCAAAGCGGTGGCACTATCCCGCAGTGCAGGGCAGGACATGTTACATTATTTCGGAACCACTGCGCTGCACACCAGGGATGGAAAACATGCTGGCAATTGCAGACAATGACGTCCCAGAAAAGAAAACCATCAGAGCATATGCAGCATTGAAGAAGAGTGGAGAAAACTGGCTGCGCACTGCGGGGGACTAGTAACTCGTTGGTGTTGCACGCAGGTAGCAGCCGCATCAATACTGCATCCTTGCTTGCTTCTAGCTCTGCAGAATAGGCTTGGAGGGCAACAAGGCGATTGGAAGCAGCTGTCCTTGCGCATGATACATGCTGAAGTTCGGCTTCCAATGCAGACTTTGCTGCTGCAAATGATGAAAGCTTCCTGACGTTGGAGTAGTACATTTTCAATATAGGCCCTATTCTTGGCTGCTTCGTAGCTGCTTCCATTTCATCTAGTCCGACAACAGCACCGCAGTCCTCGCCTGCCTCACTCAAAGAAGACTTGAACTGTTCAACAAGTTGGGAGGAGGCCTTCCACTGGACAGAAGCTTGCGCAACCTCTGCCTTCTTATCAGAAAACTGTACGTCACTACGTTGTAGTAGGGCATTGAACTTCTGCAAAACTTCAGCAACTTCGGCTTTCCTGAAACCCAAATGACGTGAAACACGTCAGCATCTCCAGTGCATGGGTATTCTATATTGCAGTTTGTGTTGCATTGAGAAGTTAATGTCGGAGCACGCATGACTACATGAAAGTAGTGAGAAGAAGACACGAACAAAGGACTGCAAGTACAGCGGCACTTGGATAGTAGTCCTACGTACTACTTCTTGTATAGCGTAGTACAGCGGCACTTGGATAGTAGTCCAACGTATTACTTCTTGTATAGCGTATTACAGTGTCACTTCATAAGAGGACCAGAACGGACACGGAGTACTACGTACTAGGAGTGTAGGTGGTAGGAATACGAGAAAGAAAGTGAAATCTTCACTTCCCTGGGTATTCATTGTCGTCTGTACCAATCACTGCTCTACGAGCGAGTACCTCGGCAGGCGCAAAGCACAGGACTTGGAGGAATAAAGTACATGAAGTGTATTTCAGTAAGCAAGTGGGGAAAAGAGGGCGGAAGTCCATTCCTTCTAATGTGCCACAACCTCTACACTTTACACATGAATACTACCTGTCTACTAACAAAGATGCAGTGGCAAAGTCAAACCATTACCACTAAGTACTACACATGTACATTCCGCCTATTCAATAGTGCTACATGTGATCCATTCCAAGGACGTGTACAAGCAGGAAACACAAATACTACTGGAGTATGTTGACAGATAATCAAAGCAGAAAGGGTACAACAAGCATACAATGCCATTCTGTCCGACAAGAATAGAAGGGTTGAGGATGTTACGAAACTCAATTACTAGTACAAATGAAGACACGCATGGAAGAGCAATTTTGTTCACGAAAATAGTAAATTGGGAGAGGAATACTGCAGAACCTAAGAGCTAGTACTTCGGGGTCGCTGCTTGCGGTGTCACGTAATGAAGAACGACTCTTATTGTCCTGCATGGATCTGCCATGCAGTGAAACTTGGCATTTGACATCCCTGGGCAAAAACTTGTCCGCAGATTCCTCCGCATACTCTGGGAAGCCCTCTTTTTCATAGACGTCATTCACTGGGACATCCAGCACGGTCGCCAGTCGTTGGATGCATCCCCGCAGGCACCGACTGTAAGACTTTCACTGGCCTTCATTAGTTTCTGCTACAAATTCCGCCCAGTTCACCTGCTGATTCTTAACCTTATCCAAGACAAATCCAATTGCAAACTCTTTAGCAACATGAGCAGGAGCATAAGTTTTCTGGTAGCATAGGCAGTATAGTCTCTCTGCGTCTTTTCTCAAAGTGCCAGTGAGCTTTTCTCCCAAAGTAAAGCAGTTTTTGGACTTATCCTGTCCAAACACGGCCCGCACCTCTTCCAGCGATATGTCTCTTCCAATCTTCAATTTGTGACTATTTACACCTTCACAAGGAAGATTGAATGTGGAAGCAAAAGTTTCTGCAGTCATAGACGTCGGTGGTCGTTTGTCCGCAGCGCGCAAAGTTGCCAGCTGTTTCCAGCAAACGGATTCCGTAATTTCGTCTTCCTCCATCTTCTCTAGCAAATGACGTTTGCCAGGGCCCATACTGGTATCAAGGTTCTCCTCGCTCTCACCTTGAATCTCTGAAATGTCTTGTGCACGAACAATGTCATCATCATCAGCAGACGTTTCCAAGAAGGAGTTGTCCGAAGCGTACCCTGATGTAGGCTTCTAATTCCTAGCGACGGGCTCCTTTTCTTTTGCACATCTGAAAGGCCTAGTTAAGGCTGACAAATTCCCTCGTACACTCTTCTTTTTGGTCTTCTCCGATGCTAATGGCGATCTGCCATGAGATGGCGCTACATTGGCGGCCTTCACGCTGTTGACCTTCGAAGCCGTGCTCTTCCTCGGAGTTGCTGGTGTAGGAGCCTGCACGTTGCCTCCGGTCTCCTCTGACGCATCAGAAGCAGGTCGTGCCCGCACTGCAGTTCTCTTCATCTTCCCCATTGCCTGAATTTCGGCTATACCGCCCTAACTGTGCACGGAGAAGAGGACGTTAGTGGAAGCAACGAGTGGAAGGTCCTCAAAAAGCGCAATTCGACAGCATCCCCAGTGCCGAAGGACTATAGCCTTGCACATCTATTTCAGCTCTCTACCTCCGACACATTCACAGAATTTATTGGGGCTGCACAGACTACCTAATGAAAGGAAGAAGAGGAAGTGCAATTCAAGCGGACCCTAAACCCTGAACTTCCTATCGAATGCTCTTAGCAATTTTATCCGGTGCTCATGCATTCGCTCCATGAAACCCAAGGACATGGTATCCACTTGCAGACTGAACGTGCGTAAGCAAGTCATTTGTTTCAAGGAGAGGAGAGGACATGATATGAAGGCGGACCTCCTATGACAAGAGAGCCAGAAGAACAGAGACGGAGCCAACATACATACAGGCATTACGACGAAAACAATAAAAAACCGGAACTGAAGGCACATGCTGCATCGAGAAAATACAAAGTTGCTCAGGGACGGTGAATGCAAGTGAAAAGCTGCGAATCATAGCTCCTCCACCGTAGAGGAGCAGTAGGCCGAATGGCAAAGTGGCAGTGACAGCGGACAGGAAATTCTCGGAATCCTAAACGGTGAATGCAGCGCCAATTCTATGTTTCCGTGGTGCTAGCTGAGAAAAGGGTATGTGCAGTGAGGAACGCCTCAACAGAACAAGCAGAGTAAGGAATGCAGAGACTTACCGGACTCAAGCGTGCTTCCGGACAGATGCTTCAGAGTTCAAAAAACAACGCGCTGCGATCTCTCGACCTTTCTTGCGCCTAGAGCGTCACGCAAGCGCCCTCGCCATCAATGTGTCGGTCACTAACTACTGCTGCAGGGTGCAATTGCGGCATTGGTTTTGACCCGTATCACGGTAAGCATACTCTCCCCAAATATACTGAATCCAAACCTCAGCACTTTGAAACGTGAAGGCGACCACCCTTTCCCTCCGTTGCCTTCAAGCGCGACGTACAACGTTGACGGCAAGCAAATTCCGAAGCAATCTCAACATGCACATGGGATCACACAGCGGTAGCAACGGCCATTGAACTGGAAACCCTAACTTCGACGACAAGCTCGCACAAGTCGCGAAATTTGGGAGAGACAATAGTCAAATTTGTGGACGGACAGATTCTCGTATTGCAAGAAATCATCGGCGGTCCTTCCATTTACTTTTGAATGAATGAGATGTGATTGGGCAGGCAACGGCGACGTCAATCCCCGGCGCCATTAAGTCCCTTGCGTCCAGGTGTCAGAGAGTAGGCGTTCGCAACTGAATTGCAGGTCCACTTTAATCCGCTGCATTGAGCGCCGGAGACAGAAATTGACGCCACTTGTCAACAGCGGAGAAAATCTGCAGTTCCATCGACGGTCCAAAACGGACAGTGATTTTATATCGTAGTACTCGTAGTATTGCTAGTACAGACCTGAAAACGTCCTATACTTTGCAAAACGCTACGCAAAGTGGACGGTCTTTCTTGCATCCACCCTTAAGAAAATTTTCTTTTGATCATTTGACCAAGGTAATTATAATTACCTAAAATCAATACCTTTCTAAAACTAATATCTATAAATTCTTGCCTAAAATGTATTCATACTATCTATAAAAGTCTAGTGTTGGTTTTAGAAACACCTATTTCAACACTTTGAAAATTTCGTAGTTTCTAAAAGAATCTAGAATTCCCTTTTTACTACCAACAAGATCCCACAAAAAAAAATCAATATAATAATCAAACTATGATGAATTGCTTATTCTATTGGTTTAAGATGTACTTACCTTAACTTTGGAAGGCCACTGCCTCAGTGATAGGTACATACTCAAATATGATTCAATTTGAAACCAAATAGGTACATTCTTTGTTTCTACAATCACAAATATTCATCCATTAGATGAATTTGGTCCTCATTGGAATTCACATCAAGAATATATAGGTACAAAATGGCCAAAATACATTGCAAGAGTGATCCATGGATTAAGCATCTTCATCTTTAAAAAATACCTTAATGAGGGAATTTGCATTTTGCAATATTATTCACAAAAAAATGTACTCAAAAAACTTCCAAAAAAATTGGATGAAAAAACGTTTTATTTCCATCTTCCACTCCATGTGAAGTCATCCATCGAACACTTGGTGTCCGCGGCGTCCTTCTAGGGTTAAAGCCTCATGATTCATGACCAATCAGCCGGCCTGCAGTTTCCCGTGTTGCTCCTCCTTTGCGAGCCCGGCCCTTCCCTTTCGACGCAACTCAGTTCCGTTCCTTCCTTGCCGGGCACGTGTTGGGGAGCCTTCTTCCTGCTCATCATGCGACCCGCTTTGTTACTCCAGGCCGACGTGGGGACTGCCTGCTACTCTGTCAGTGGACGGGCCGCCTCCACTTCCACAATTGCTTGCAGCTGACTGGACCGAGTTTTGGGAATACTGTAGCGCGATGCTCACTCCTCTTTGTCTGCCTTTTCGCACGGATCGCCGGAGCATTCCAGTCAACGGAGTCTCCATTCAGTTGGGCAGCTAGCTTCAGGAATTCATCGAGAATAATCACTTCGAACTTCACTTCGTTTCGGAGGAGGACTGGAGGAGAGGAACAAGCTCTGGTGGAGAGAGATTGCACCTAGGAGACGCAGTCAGTACGTCCGCCATCACTGACTGTGGGAACTGTCTAAGGTATGTGACGAATGTTGGTTGGTTTGGCTTGGGGGTAGGTGGGGGTGGATGATGCATGCATGCGAGCATGCTCTGACACTGGGAAGGAAGGAAGGAGGAGGATGTGTGCAAGTAATCTGCACAGGAATTCTCACCGGAATTGCATGCTTGGGTTTCGTAGTGAGTAGGGAAAGGAACCTAGCTAGCTAGAGTCTTGGGAGTTCGTTTCGGGAGAACGGAGTGGCGACGAAGGGAGCTCTCAAACTAGACTAACTACTCTTCAGGAAACGAGCACGAATGCGACGCTTTGCAGTGAAATGTGCAAAAGAGGGACAGGAGTCGAGAGTTTGGCATTTCAGGGAGAGTGAGCTAGGGACGAGGTGGGACTCAAAGCTGGACCTTAGATGTGGCAAATGGGACTGCGCAAAGCAGCAAAGACGGGACTCTGTTCACATCTGAGCTTTTCTTGCTTGAATTGTCCTCCACGAGAGTGCTGTAATCTTGTGAGATCGGACAGGAAAGAAAGCAGATCTAGCGAAACTGTGTGTCAGGAAAGAATTTGGACGGAGATGAGCGGGTATATATCCATGGCTTATAATCTATCTCCTCTCAGCTCCGGAAATGGTGGTGTCCCACTTGTTAATGCAAAAATCTTAGGGGAACGCATAGCGGTGTACACAGGGGGCAGTTCCTCTTTGAGGAATTTTTACTAGTTTACACGTTTCAGTTGTCTCGTAGAGATAATATTCTGTAAAACCATGTCCTGATTTGCAATCAAAACGTGCCGCATCCATTTATAATTCGGACACGAAAACAATGGCATCCTCCACGATTGATGTGAGTACTGTCAAGTGTGTGTTTTGGGACTGCATGCGAAGTAGTTGTGTTGATCGATGCGGAAGGCCGTGTGGGTTGCGTAGACAGAGTTGAAGGATGCGTCGGGGTCTGTTTTTCTCGAAGTCGGAGAAAGAGGAGAAGGTGCTGGACGGCGTGGACGGCAGCGGCAAGTCGGCGTATTCCGATGAGGCCTGGGCGCCGGCGGAGCTGCTGTACGAGCCGCCGCTGCTGGAGGTGACGCAGTCGCAAGGCTCGTTCTGCACCATCCACACGCGATTCGCCGCCGCCCTGCTGCCCGACGCCATCTTCGACCTTCTTACAGATCCCAACAATCACCGCGTCTTCAAAAACATCAAGGTGCTCACCATGCTTCTGTCGCCCTAATCTCATACTACAGATAGTGCAGAATCACTCTGGTTTTCATTTTCTAGGGTCTCTGCTAAACCCCTTGAGAGCTTGAGAGGAAGGAGAATGTGTAACTACATCTGAGGCTTTTGAAGGAAAATAAATGACGGCTTTGACATGGACCTAGGCCAAAAAATCGTCATCTCAGCAAGTTTTAGGGTTATTTCCACCTTGACATGGACTGCATTGTGATGTGAATTTCAATTCCGCACAATATGCTATCTTCATATCAACTTCATAGTTTCTGAAATTTCAGTATGTTTTGTAATTTCTGTAAATTGTTACAATTTCGGACTATTTGCAATTTTAGGAAACGCTTTGAACTTCTAGAACCGGAAACCTCCATCCTATAATACGAAAGCTGCATTATGACGAATGGGAATCTATGTTTAAGAATCTGCTTGAGCCTTCTAGCTCTCAACGGTTACCTAGTTAACCTATGTTTGGTTCTTTCCTGAACTCTTTTCTTCGCGTAGGCATTGTGCAGTTTTGGATCAAAATGCCATTAGATTGAAGAAAGCTTTGCAAATATGGCTTCTAAGTCCCGTTCCATTCTCAAGGAGTTCACCATTCATGTGTCAAAAGTCATGCACCTGTCAAGATTCAGAATTTGTGAATGTAAGGTATTTTTGGTTAATTATTACATATGTGATCTTGCAAAATTAATTTTTACCAGGGTTGTGCAATGGGATTTCACTATGGGATTTGTTATAGCAATATTTTTAGAAGCAAATCACCATGGAATTTCTTCTAATGTAAACTCTTAGAAGTCCCCTCTATGTGCGTTCAAATTGGTATGCAGTTTAGTGTATGAGCTAAATATTGAAGATAGTCCTCACTTGCTTGCAGTTTAAGATTTCTAAGGCGCGGTTCACTGTGGCAAATGTGAGATTTAGTTCATGTTGTCTGATTAATTGAGCACATTGAAACCCTCCACAGGAAGTCGTGTACCGCAAGATATTGGAAGATGATGGAAACAGACAGTATATTGAGCTGGAGCAGGTGGGGCGCTGGAAATTCTTGTTCTTGTCAGGGTCGTTTGCCACTCGGCTTTTTCTGGAGCAGAAGCGGCTGGAGAAGACGGTACTACTCTCTGACCTCTCTTGAGTCTTGTGCATTGCCTGGGGTCCCCCCAAATGACTATGACTATGGTGTACTTTGAATATGTGATAAATGTACTACAATCAACGATCGGAAACCAGTTGTAGACCTTCGATATTCCTCATTGTTGCATAGTGAAGGTCATATTGAAAAGGTCCCAGTGCTATTCAACTATTCCATTCTATCACTCATGTCAACGATGATCTTGAGCCCTTCTCTCACCTGCCAAACTCCTTGTCTCATATGTATGCAACTTTGTGTGCCTTGACAAAAAGGATGAGTGTACTTTAGTGAGTTTTGAAGTTAAATTAACAGGTGAAATTGAATGCAAATTCGTTGCAAATTTCTTAGTGGGAGAGAGCACGGATTTGCTAACTGACCTAACTTGACACACCTTAGGGGGAGGACATTTCGTAACTACCGTAATTTTAGTTAGCTAATTGGTGCGGGCAAGGCCTAAATGAGATTACCCTCTGCAAATCAAGGTAAGCCAAACTAGGGTTTTGATTCAGCTTCACAGATTAATTTGAATCTAGAAGTATTCTCAACCAGGAATGCATTGATTCTAGTTATCACAAAAATCCCAAATTCTAAACAGAAAATAGAATGTCGCAAATTCTGAAGCAGTGCATCATTTATAACTCAGCTTGAAATCAGATGTGTCAAACTAAATGTGAAGGAATCAGAATCAACAGAAGAAAACTATACGAAAAGACCAACTAAAAAACTATACGCAAGGGAATCCAAAATAAACGTCCTGCAAAACAAAAAGACCGACTCACTTCATTGAAGGTCAGGTCCCTTTTCTTCTTCAAAAGCTCACAATCTGCAACACATTTAACATTCAAAGAAATCAATACTACTACAACACCTTCCAGCAGGCCTTCCCGTGAATCAGATTGTTCGAAAGACCGAGAATCCTAAATCATTCCTACCCGAAGAATTTTCCTCATATTAGCTTGATCCTCCTCGTCTCGTGTGAACGCTGTCTTCGGTCGTCACGCTACTCTCTGAGCTTTCTTCCGCCATCGCTCTAATGATTCTTGGTTATTCACTCATCTTCGTCCACGTGCTTTTCTTCAACAAGTTGGGGGAATGAGGGCTCCCTACTATGACTACCCTTAATTATTATTAAGCAATAGTCATGGGGTAGCATAGTGTGAACATGCTTTCACACCCTACACTTCCCAATTGATTCTTCACCACAAGTCCCCATCTACTTAAGGTGCAGATCTGACGAAGAGCGTAATATTCTGCTCAAATCAGAACAGTCGAAATGCTCCTGCTCACGAACGGTATGAGTGTTGTGCAGATATCTTTCGTTTTGGCGAAGCAAGGGGGGATGATGCGCAAGTTCACGGGCTCATGGAAGATTGAGCCCATGAAGGCCTCTGAGGCAGAAACCATGGAAGCTGTACACACAGTTCCTGGGGTTGTGAAGGCTTCCCAAACTGGAAGTGGTGGTGGTGGTGCTGCTGCTTCTGCTACGGATCCTATTGTAGGTTCATGGATTACTTTTGAGCAAGTGGTTGAGCCCACCATCAAGCCGCCATGGCCACTCAGCAACTACATCCGAGGGATTACGGAGAAGATCATAAGAGACATGCTTGCGGATTTGCAACGAGAATGCCAACGCATGTCGGAGCTTCCGAAAGCAACCTCCTCGTCCACCTCAGAAATTGCTGCAGCTACTCCGCAAACTGACTTGACACCCAAAGTAAGCTTAGACAGTGATGGCCATGACCTCAAAGGCTCGGAAACCGTTTGATTCCACGAGGGAACGCTGCACGCGGAGGACACAACTGATTGCAGTCGGGGGTCTTTGTGGAAACGAGGAATGCAGATATTCATCGTGTTGGAGGATAATTTTGTGGCTGATGGTCATGGCGATGGGCTCGCTGTTGCAGGGTTCTGCTATGCAGGGTCATTATTATCAATTGTTTAAATATTGTCACCAAAACAAGGACCATGAATGGTCAAGGGTGGCATGCTAATTGTGAGCAGAGGAAGGCATTGAGAGAAGGAGTCTTTGAATTCACCATTTAGGTGCTCATTGTCATTGTATTTTTTTCAACATCATGTTGTGCCCTGATTTATTAGTGATCCTTTTACCAATTATTGATGCTTTATTATAATGAACTTGAAGAGTGAATCTCTCTATTTTTATGTCATTTCTCTACTTCCACTTCAACTAGTGTGTTTGTGCAACTTGCAATGAAAGCAATACACAATATTCCATTATTGAAACTCTATACAATTTTTTGGTAATTGCAGTAGGTGGCTTTAAAAAGTACACATTTTAACTTTATATTATTCATTAGTGTTACAAGAGCTCCTTGATTGCTATAGAAATGGAAGCGATTGCATTTCTTACACACTTGGCAACTAATTTGGTTCAAACTATCTAGTATTGACTTTAGATGAACTCGTGAGAGGATGAAGGTTGATATGTGCAAGGCAATTTATGGGTGTGTGGTGTACAATACATGCCATCTATAGAATATTTTTTGCATGCCTAAGACTATTAGGGTGTAGAAATACTCTGTGTTGATTTTCAATTGTTCAATTTCTGAGAATTTCGAGTGTAGTGCCCATCTTTCCTTCACTCTAAATTGTGAGCGTCTACTAGTGTATCAATTGTCCTTGTATGTTTACGTCATGGATTTTCAGGGTTTATCCAAGGATATTACAACTACATGTTTTTAAGAACAAAGTTTTTTCTTTGGTCATGTGAGGGCCTAGCTTGAACAAAAATAAATATAAAAGGGGATTGTCTCTATAGTTCTATTTATCCCATTTGATCAAAAGTCACAGGAGCAATATAAATAATATCAAAAACTTACAATCATACTTGCAAGTTTAAAAAATGGTGCATTGTTTTGTTGATTGTAGCGAGCTACAAAAGGGAGGGAGAATGTATGCCTTTAGATGGAAAGCAAGGACGTATTTTTTAATTTACTTTTGTCTATTTCATATTTAAAAATTTATTATTTCAATTTAAAATTTATTTTCATATGAAATTTCGATAGGGACAAAAAAAAATTGACCTAAATGTTCTTAATTTTTATCTAAATATAGGCCAAGTCAAGACCAAAGAAACTAACAATGAAAGCACCAAAAGCAAAGAGGTCAAGAGGACCTATGTTACAAACCTTCTACAACTTATAATTCAAATCAAACTTCAAATCACAAATGATTCTAAACAAAAACATGTATATACGTACACACATACATATGTTAATAAAATATACTTTCTCAAGAAGCTCAAACCATCCCATTATAGAAAGATAAAGCTCCAAAAGAAGATATCTCTTCACCTCCAAGCTTTGTTTTATATTATAAAAGATGTTTTTTTAT
Source organism: Antitrichia curtipendula (assembly GCA_951230915.1). Lineage (NCBI taxonomy): Eukaryota > Viridiplantae > Streptophyta > Bryopsida > Hypnales > Leucodontaceae > Antitrichia > Antitrichia curtipendula. The sequence goes on along the minus strand of OX579636.1, from coordinate 2,591,008 downwards.
TTTTTTTTATTTTTTTTGGTTCTATTTAGAAACATGTACTAAAATAAAAATCCTAGTTATACTTTGCAGTATTCTAAATATGAGTTCATATCTTATTCAAATCTTAATCTTCCACTTGTCATTGTCTAACTCCAAGTTTTAGCATACTTGTCTCCATCTAGAATGCATCTAATTCCAATGCAAAAATATGAGTAAAAAGTTATGGTCTAACATGTTACTTTTTTTTTACAATGGCCAATCCAAAAAATTCACTTTTTTCAAACAAAAAAAAATTTGAAATTGATTTTCTAAAGTTATATATACATAAAAGGCTTTTAATCATTCCATTTTGATCAATGAGTCAAAAGTTATGAGGAGCTTTAGTTTGCGGGCAATTATGGTTTCCTACTCTAAAATTAACTTTAATTTTCTTTATCTTATTCAATTTTTAATATTAAAAATATATAAAAAATAAAAAATCATAGGATATAGATTGTTTATTACAACATTGCAATCATTGGGATTGGCATTTTTCAATTCCATAACTAAACTCTTAAAAATTTTATATTTTTAGTAGTTCACTATTTTTTTCTATTTATTATTTTTTTTCTATATGTTGTACAATTCCAAATGATGTAAAATTTTCCAAGCATGTAGCCAACTTGTCTAGAAAAAAGAATCCAAAGAAGCACCACCAATTTAGATATTTTTTCCATAGGAAAGTGAGCTTGTGAAGTGCAACTGCCCTATTTTTCGCAAGGCCAAAATAATGATTTCAGTGAATGTGAATGTTTATATCTTGCAATCCACATAGTGGAAATTTCTGAAACTTTTATCACATATTTTCAAGTCAAATCCTATAGTTACATGTGTCAATAAAAGTTTTTTTCAAAATTTGATACTTGTAATAAAAATGGCAGTTTGGGAGCATTTTTGGTGAAAACATAGTCTTGGTCCTTTAGAGGTTAAGAGCAAGGCGCTAAGAATAATGGGGCTGAAAGGCCAAGAGGAAGAGGGCAAGAAAAAATAAGAGTTGTTCTCATGTATCCCTCTAACATCCTTAATTCTTGACAGCTAGCCACCACTAACTGTAACCCTCCCTTTTAACAACCCTAATTCTTAGTAGTTAGCCAATAGCTCTCCCTCTTAACAACTATTTCACCAAATAATAATAAAAATGATTTCACCAAAACAAATGTAGACAATGGAATGGAAAAATCAATTGCTAGATTTAGATCCATCATTCATGTTTTGGTTGGAATAGGAATTGTTATTGAAGGAGACAAGACCAAATCCTCTTGAATAGTTAATTTATGAAGAATTTTCACAAGTATTAATGAAAAATCCATCTTTATATAGGTTTGAATGCAAGATCAATATTTTCCATCTTCATATAACTTTTAAAATTTGATAAAAAAATATTGTATTGTCTTGAATGATGACAAATTAAAGTATTATAAGAGCTAGCTATATGAAATGCCAAGCTTCTATATAACATAGGTGAATAAAAACAAAGCAAATTGAGTATAAATAATAAAACTCAATTTAGTTGATGACCAGTTACATCTTCTTGCCTCTCTAGACAACATACATGCATGGCATTTTTAATTCATTCACTATAATATTTAACCTTTAAATTCCTTGACTATGTTTTCACCAAAAACGTTCCAAAATTGTCATTTCTAGTGCAAGATACAAATTTTTGAATTTTTTTTACACATGTAACCGTAGGATCTTGTAGTATGTTGACTTAAAAACATGTGATAAAAATTTCAGAAATTTTCACCGCGTGATTGCAAGATATAAGCATTCAAATTCATTGAAATCATTTTTGGGGCCCAACGAAAAATAGGGCTGCTGCACTTCACAAGCTCACTTTTCTATGAAAACATGTCCAAAATGGTGGTGCTTTTTTGGATTCATTCTTCGAGGTAAGTTGGCTATATGCTTGAAAATTTTGAGATCATTGTACAACATAAGGTAGTCTGCTCTTAAAGCGACCATTTAAGAGCTGATTGCCTTTTGGGGGGAAGCTAAATTCCTTGAAACAATTTTCAGTAAATTTTCTTGGGAAGAATGGTGGAATTGGCATCTAACCCAAGTTGTCTCATATTTTTTTGACCTTTGTGGAATTAGTTATGAATTTTCAAAGATTCTGTCGCAGGCACCTATTTGTGGCCATAGGTCTCTCAAAATCCGTCCCCTTGCAACTTTTAAAGAGATGTGGGAAAACCAAGGAGAATGATTGGCTCTTGCAATAAATAACTCTTTATCCTCGATCCACTCAATGGCTAAAGAGGTCGGTTTAAGAATCACCTCATATCCATTTCAAAGCTAATTATACTAGCGGTTTGAAGAAGATGGGTGCTTTTAGAGCAGACTACCTTATAGGAAAACAATAGTAAGTAAAAAGAAGTAGAGAATGATTCAAAATATAAAAGTGTTAAGAACTTAATTATGGAATTGAAAAATGAAAATCCCAATGGTTGCATTGTTGTAATAAACAATCTACATCCTATGGTTTTATTTTTTTCAACAAATATTGAAAATTGAGTAAGATAAAGGACTTCAAAGTGTATAGAATCCATAATTGCTTGCAAACTAAAACTCCTCATAACTTTTGACTCATTGGTCAAAATGGAATGATTCAAAGCTTTACGCGTATATATAAATATAAAAAACCAATCTCAAATTATTTTTCTTCTGAAAGAAGTGATTTTTTCTGATCTGCTCGAACTGCCCGTCCGGAAAAAAAAGTGACATATTAGGCCATAACTTTTGACTCATATTTCCAAATGTCATGAAAGTTAGTGCATGTGAAAGATATTCCTTGTCCCCACCTTCTAATAAAATTTCAGCTCAAAACATGCAAAATCTCTAGTCACAAGTACCTGTCCAAAAAATTTATACTGCCAAAAAATGCATGTTGGTCCTTTAGGGGTTAAGACTATTACATACACCTAATTCTTGAAAGACTCACACTAATTTTATAACTCACAGTAGAATACATGTGATTTCATCTCTAAAAAACAAACAACTAAGTTATAGTACAAGAGGCTCTGTCCCTCTAACACACCAAACATGGTTTAATAATAGGAACCATGCTCAATTCCTTACTCCAACGCATATAGGTAGAAGTTAGTTACCTCAAAACCAAACAAAAAATGGAGCATCATCCCCCAAATGAAAGAATGGGGCTGGCAGGAGAACAACGTCTTCATGAGTGCAAGCAGGCTGAGCTCTTTTGCAGGAAGTCCGCCAGTTTCCAGCGAATCAACTACAGTTTTTGCGGTTGCCCATTTTTGCAATTGCAGCTCAAGCACTGACAGAGCTCTACCGTCGCAAGCGAAGGAGCTGATGGCATTCACCACGGGGCCGCCATCGCTCCTACGTCGCCACTCATTGTTCCTGCAACAGCAACATCAACAATTTCATTTCTCATGTGGGCCACCATCACGCATACTTAGTAGCGAGAATTCCAGACTCCAATTGGAGAAGCTCGCAGCCCGAGGCCGAGGTGGGTGTTGCAGAGACAGAGGCAGAGACTTGAGGAAAGCTGGGGTGGTGAGAGCGCAAGGCGCAAGCAGCTGGGAAGCGCTGCCTTCGGTTGCGGCAGCGAGCTTGAGCCTTTCAGCGGCGTTGGTCATGGGGGCGCAATTGCGTAAGACGCAGTTGGAGGTTTTGGGGGCGGGGACGGCGTTCAATGGCTCGTTGGTGCCGAAGCTGACTGAGCTGGAGAAGGATTATAAGCCGTTCCCGTTGCTGACGAATCGCCATGTGGAGACCATCTTTGCGGCGTTCTTTCGGTCCCTGCCGAAGCTGACGTTTCGGAGGGAGTGCGTGCGGATGGCGGATGGCGGGACTGTCGCGCTGGATTGGCCGCTGCCAGAGGTGACGAATCCCAAGGCGGTGCTTGTTCTACTGGTTTGTCTCCTTCACCTCCTGCTGCCGGAATTCTCCACCATTTCACCGAGAGATTGCTGACGAGTGGCGTTTGGGTGGAATCTCAGTTTTAGTGTGAGCTTTGGAAGCTTTGAGAATTCTCCACAATTTCACCGAGAGAATGTTTATTGTTTGGAATTGGGGTGGAAGCCGCCTGTTGGTGTGAGCTTTGAAAGGTTGAGAATTCTCCAGAAGCTCAGCTAGAGAATGTTGTTTATTAAAATTTGGTGGAATCTCCCTTTGTTGTGCACCGTTAAGGGATTGAGAATTATACCGAATGTCACCTGAGAGGATGTTGATGTCTGGAATTGGGTGAAATCACCCTTTCGTTTTGAGAGTTTTGAGCCGTTAGGGTTTGAGGATTCTCAGAATTTTCCCAAGAGAGAATGTGGATGTTTGGATTCTGGGTGCAATCTCTGTTTTGTTGTGGGGATTGAAGAGTGACGAGGGTGGTGCGGTGGGCAGCCAGGTTTGACAGGCGGGAGCGACGACACCTACGTGCAGCATCTGACGCGGCGTGCAACCAGCCAGGGTTGGGCTGTGGTGGTGTTCAACAGCCGCGGCTGTGCCGGGTCTCCCGTCACCACTCCTCAGGTTCTTCTGCAACCTGGCATCTCTCATTTTAGGTTTCCTGCCTATGCCATGGTGGCGTTGAATTGTGCTGAATTTCACAACATTAGGGTGGGTTCGAAGCTTTATGCTGATTTTTAGCCTTGCGACTCTCTTTTGTTTCCAAATCTGGCCATCCACGATTTGCAGGCCCAGAATCTCGTCTCAAAGGACTACCTCTCGAAGAATTTACCTGAACTGCCTCTTTTCTTGGAGTAGAATCTTGACACTCTCATTATCTCTGCGATCATTTCCTCTCTTCCTGAAGATGAATATTCTTCCCTTGGTCCTGTGGAGCTCTACTCTTTATTGCATGATTAAGAGCTGTGCATTCGTGAAGGATCCGATGACCCAATCCTAAGATCTTTTTTGTGCCCTACAGATTTTGGCAGTGCGTTTTAGTGTGCAAAGGATATGAATAACAGAAGTCTGAAAGAACAGAAGTCATAGGAAGACTAGATAACCGGAGGAGGCTCGATTTTTGTCATGGAACGTAACCTTCATCTCTAAACTGAATCGAGATCATCAAATTTTGGAGATTTATGGCTCAAAGAGTGTGGGGAGGAATGGGATTATGACTTTAATTATCTTCTGTACCAACCTCAATATGCCGTGTGGCAATGAAAGGGACAGGAGAGTTGTGTGCTGTATTAGTTTTTTTAGGGTTTTGATGTGTGAGTGTGTGCTTTGCAGTTCTATTCTGCTTCGTTTACGGAAGATTTGCGTCAAGTGGTGAAGCACACTGCGTCTTTGTTCCCATCCTTGCGAGTCTACGCTGCTGGCTGGTCATTGGGCGCCAACATTTTGGTTCGCTACGTGGGACAGGTGCAGCAAGTGCATGTTTCTTTCTTACTCTGCATCCCTTTTAGTTCCGTTTCTTTAATTTAGGTTTGCAAGTAATTTTTGTTTGTCAAATAGTAATGTAGAGGATACCTTTAACTAGTAGTGGGAGGCCACTCAATAGAGTTCACTGGAGTTTCACTCTTTGGGTATAGGAACCAAACTCTGTCTAGATCACAATTTTATTATGAAACCTTTCAATGTGGGATAGTGTAAACCATTATTGAAAGGGCAGTGACAAAACCTGTTTGAATTCAAAGATCAGTGGTCTTAGACAATTAGTCAAGTCATGTTTACATGACTTGCTAATTCAAGGCCAACCAAGTGTATTGGGAGAGAAGGAGTTGCTATAAATGGGATTATGTTCTAGTATCCTGTTCTTTATGTTTTGGCTGCTGTTGCGTTTGCAGGAGGGCGAGAGATGTCCACTCTCTGGGGCGGTTTCCCTCTGCAATCCCTTTGATTTGGTCATTGCTAATGAGGATTTTCACAAAGGCTTCAACAACATCTATGACAGGAGCCTTGGCCGGGGGCTCGGAAAAATCTTTGCCAAGCATGCCCACCTCTTCAAGGAGATTGGTGGCGAGTACAACATTCCTTTGGTTGCCAAGGCCAAGACCGTGCGTGAATTTGACGATGGTTTGACAAGAGGTTTGTACAATCCTCAGCATAGTGACATACGTTGGTCCTTGAATTTTATTAATAGCCTCTAAAAGAGGCCAAGCTAAAACATAAAAAATCTAACTTGGTAGCATGTTTTAGAATTCTTCAAAGTATATTCTATCCCTAAAAGTTGTAAGGTATTGTTTCTTCTTTCAATTCCTATTGGTATGGGATTAGAGACTATTGGCCGTTTGGTCACCTAGGTATTAAATTATGCTTAAAGATTTGGCAAGAGATTTGTTTTGTTGAAGTTCAATTCTCACCAAGTCTGTGTAGACACGAGTTCGTATTTGTTCTTACTAGAAAGATCAGTGCATTCAAAGCGTCCAAATATAAGAGTAGTGGATTTCAAACTCTGGTGTGAGGTGCACTCCATGATGAAGGCTTTCAATGCTCTACATGGCACTTTGGGTGTGGACATTGATTTGTTCAATATTAAACTCATTTTCCATCTCTCCACTTGGGGAGAATGGCACGATGTTGAATTGATTGTTGCTAGTTTCACCTCGAGCGAACATCTCGTGTTAATAACAGCTTTGGGTCCTCAAAGTTTCTCTGTTGGTGAATGTTCTGTTTGGTTCGTCCTGATTCTCTTTCATCGCTTATTTCTTGAGGCCTACAGCTTTCTATTATTGAAATCACTTAAAATTTGGATTGATTTGCTGATTGCTGTGGTGGAGATGGTGCAGTGTCATTTGGCTACAAAACAGTGGATGACTACTACTTCGACGCAAGCAGCTCACGCTCAATCAAGGATGTCAAAGTGCCTCTCTTGTGCATACAGGTGCTTATCTACACCGTTTCATCAGATAGCTTTGCATATCCAGCAATTTCTTGGATATATACTGATTGCTCTTAGTGCCTTGTCCTTGCAAGTTCCTTCTTTTGTGAAGGTTGTTTATTTTCTCTTCACCAGGGGATAGGTTAAGTAGTGGTTCCAAAAGGAATTAAGTCTGGTATATAATTTGACGTGCTTATTAGGATTTTTATCATTCTGAGATTACTGAGAATGAGTTTTGAATTTTTTTTCAATTCGTGAGGATTATACTTTGGATGGCATTGAGGATTAATGTAAAGGAACTTATGAATCATTTACATTTCAATTGGCTGCTTGTCTGGCTCCTAATGATGTAAGTTAATCTTGCAGGCTAAGACTGATCCAATTGCTCCTGAGCGAGGAATCCCTCGGGCAGAGATTGAGGTACGGTTCTGAATCTCATCCAGTACAATTTCATATGCTTTTCCTTAGGTGCAAAACTTTGGGGCAAGTGTTGGGACGTTTTGACTGATTTGGCTGTTGTATGCCTGACAGGCAAACCCAAATTGCTTGCTGGTCGTAACGCCATATGGAGGCCACCTGGGATGGATTTCCGGCCCCGAGGCTCCGTTTGGCTGTCCTTGGACGGATCCGTTAGTAATGCAGTATCTGGAGGCCCTGGAAGAGGCAGGCAGGGATCCACCTGCTTTCAGGAAAGCGCAAGAGCAGGCTGGAGATGTGGAACTCGCCAGTGTGAGCAGTCGGAAAGCAGTGCAGGGAACTGGATTAATGGAATGATTGGTTGGTTCTTTCAGGCCCTTATTTATTACTGCCATCACCAGAGTCTTACTTTCAGTATGTAAATTTAGAATTTAGAATGTGAGATTTGTGTAGCTGAGATTGTATCTTCCATACTATTTGATCGTTAGGTTAATTTTTACACGCCCCAAATGTAGGGAGTTCATGTTTTAAGGAATGGCCTGTGGAGTCATAATTTGTCCAGGTCAGATTCGTTAGAATGGCGTGTAGTTCAGAGCACCAAATTTGTGACTAAAAAGTAGGACTGGTATAGATCTGAGGTCCTGGCCGGGCATCTGTAAAAAGTGCCAATTTCTTGAAATTCGCCATTGAACAAGGTGATCATTGTTCTCTCCAATACTTTGAGACAAGATAAATGTTACTTCTGAAATTAATCCTTTCCATACCTCACATGATTTTGCATTTGTTGAAATGTATGTTTTACTTTCTCTTGGATATTGTATCTTGCAAGGTATAGAGCAAAGGTATCTCAAATTTAGAATCCTCCATGATTTGAGATATACTTAGTGCTTGGCTAACTCAAGTTTTTGGTGTATCTAGATCCAAGTATCTTGTACTATGTCAAGCACAAACTCCAAAGATTTCTTGCTATTAGTCTATAGGAGATTCTATATAGAAACTTTACTAAAAGGTAATCCTTGTTGAGTGTTGACTCTTATTTTTGGATGAAAATAACCTAGATAATGACTAAAGTGTTGCATTCCTTGCTTGGGGGATGGAGAATAACCTAGATAATTACTAAAATTGTGTCCTGTAGTAAGACAATCAAGAAGGTGGAGTTGAGGACCATTTTGGATAGTGATTAGGCTTATTTGTGAAATTTTATGGTAATTTTTGGTGAACCATTTAACTTCTTGTTTGGAAATAAACCATTTCCTTAGAGGTGGCAATTTTCCTAAAGGGATAATTTTTGGTGAATTTTCTTTCCATTTAACCTCTTGCTTGGAAACTAATCTTTCATTTGTTATAGGAACAATGAAAAAGTATTGGGTACTTTTTCTATTATGTGGATTTGATAGGAATCCCTTGCACATGTGAATGCTAGCCATTTTATATATCTAGCCACTTCCTCAATGATGTTTTAACCATAATATTTCTAATAAATGCTTTCATCAATTTCTTTATGTATTTGTTGTCTTGTGGCATTGTTATCCAATTGTCTTGCACAAAATTTGGTTCTTTACTACACTTGGTTATGTGGATAGTTTGATGGAAGGTTGCTATCAGACCATTTTTTTACTTTTTGACAAAGTGCCAAGATACTGACCACTTAAAATTTGGTAAAGCATTGTGTTTCTACATCCATACAATTTTTGGACTAAAAAACACTGTCTAATCATATTCATGCACTTTTTCATCCAAATTTGGCAATTTAATCTACAAATAGAATAGAAATGGAAAATTTCTAGCGAAAAATGATTACTTTTATTTGGCGAAAAGTTGACATTTATTTTTAAATGGTGCAATCTGGTCCCATGGTGCCCAAAAGAAAAAGGTTGGTTGCTATTATGTGAGCTTAGGAGCATGAGCCTATGAACCTAGAAGACTATAGGTGTCTAAACTATAGAACCTTTCCATGCTTATAGTGAAATTGTATTATAGATACCTATATTATAGGTGTTTATATTGTAAGCACCGTCAATTGTTGTAGAATATCTACTTATACAAATGTTCAAGGTTCACAAACTCACACTTTTATGGTTACACACTAGCATTGTTGTAATTTGATGGAAGAAGTTTTATGCAACACTTTTGTTTGAGTAATATTTTGATATTGTATACTATAAATTTCATTTATATATAAATCAAATAAATTTTAAGCTCACTTTAGATTATCTTCATCTTTGAAAATTTAAAATAAATTCATAGTGCTTCCAAAATTTACACAACCTATCTTGTAATTTTGCTTTATCAGCAATTACGTCAAAATTCTTCATCAATTTTTCTTTGTGCCACAAGAGCTTCTATAGCAATTAAGGTTTGTTGTAAAGTAACCATACCTTAACTTGGATGGTTTCTAAAACCACATAGGTTAGATTCTTGCCTGAATGTACTTCCACTATTCATGAGAGTCCATGGTTGGTTATTCTAGATCCTATTTTTCAACACTTTGAAAATTCGTATTTTATTCATATGGTATCCAAAAAATGAATTCTTAGATAATCTAGAATCCACTTTTGACTTCCAACAATTTTCCACCCAAAAAAATTTAGTATAATAATGGCAATTATGTTGAATTGCTTATTTGAGCCATTTTAGGTGTAGTTACCTTAAATGGAATTACTTTTATCCTCTAAGTTCTCTAAAGTGCATAAATTCTAAATGACTACCACTATTATTACAAAGTATTCAAATGAATAATAGTGGTAGTCACACCTTCCGTAGGCAGGTGGAGAATGGATAATGACAAGTTCGTGAGGGTTTGGAGGAACCAATGGGGAGCCACGATGGGTGAAGAAAGTATGACACCCCCGAAAATTGTCTGGAGAACGAGAGTGGAGAATCGGAGACCAACATTTGACATGGAGCGTAGGATGAACATGAAGGCGGTCTACAACGCAAGATGGAGAATATACTTAAATGAACAAGTCTTCACCACTCTCATTATTCACCTCCAGAGGTGAAGACTAGGAGTGTGGAAGATATAACTAGTTAAGAATATTCTACCACGGAGGACCAACATGAAACCAACCCTAAGCCGCCACATCTCTGTTCTCCATTCTCCAAGTGTGGAGTGAAGAAGATGTGACTACCCCTAATGTTTGGTCTAATTGACTTCTCATTCATCTGAAATAAAAACTTAAAGTAAATACTTAATTTTTAAAGGACAATTTATTTCTATGTAGTAATAAATATTTAAATATTATGTTCATTTTTATATAATTTAAAACATTAAAAATTAACAAAAAAAATCTAAGTAATTACTACATAAAAATCATAGTAATTACAAATATGTTCAATATAGAATGAAATTTCTAAAAAACTGGAGATAATACTCATAATAGTAATAAACACCATTCCAATGACAATCTTTAGATCTAAATTAGTTTAGTTGATTTTTGGGGTGCCCTCTGGAACTTTGCAACCATGGTGTGCCTTGAAAGCCACAACTAGAATGATAGAATGAAGCTTACACAAAATTGATGGAATGAAGTCAAGACAAAAATAAAGGAATTTCAAAGTCATATGACTAAATTTTATCTCTATTCATCGATAATTGCAATGAAGATCTTTAGGTTGAAATTGGTTTATTCAATTTTTAGAGTGACCTTTGGAGTTTTATATTGACAAATATAGGATTCACCTTGCAACCATGGGACCTTTGAGGCTATGACTAAAACTAAAGCTCTAATTAGAATGGTAGGCATTAGAGAAAATTTCAAATGTGCAAATGGATAAAATATCATCCCAAATCTCTTCACAGAGAATCATACCTTTGAAAGCTTGTGTGCTCCTGCAGATTGGCAATCAAAATAAGTATATTATTATTATTATTATTATTATTATTATTATTATTTATTTTATTTATTTTTATTTCATTGTATTTGTACATCGGCCAAAAGTCAAACGGCATGATTCTCTACAAGCCTAGATTTTTGTTAATGAATAAGCCAAGGAATGGTAAAGCCAAAATAAAAATAAATAAAATTTCAAACTAATTCTAAATTTTATCTCCATTTATGTAATAGTATTGAAGACCTTTAAGTTAGAGCTGATTTTAACTAATATTTGGAATGACCTTTGGGGGTTTGTATTGACAAATGTAGGATTCACTTTACAACCATAGGCCTTTTGAAGTCACAATTAGAATGTTGGAATGAAGCCAAGACAAAAATGTTAGAATTTTAAAGTCACAAGACTAAAATTGAAGCCCTCAAAAATCTTTTCAATTAAAGAACTAAAAAGATTTTGATTTTTCAAAAATTAAAACAAGTGGAAGCCATCAAACTTCAATTAATTTATAAAACAAAGGTTGTAAAAATTTTGAATTGAAAAAAATGAAAAAGAAAAGCTTTTGAGGCAAGCAATATCCAAATATTTGAAGTTCTTGTATTGATGAACATGGGACAACAATAGCTATTAGTCATCATATACTTTCAAAATTTACTATAATAAGCTTACAATTCCCAAGACTTCTACTTCCCTGATTGAAGTCTATCATTAGAATCTTTTTTTAAAGGGTTGGTTGACTCTTGTGTCCAAAAACGATTTATTTCAAAAATTTGGGTCTTGTACTAGAAGTGGCAGTTTTAGAGCGTTTTTGGTGAAAACATAGTCAAATACATTTAGGGGTTAAATTTTGAATTTCTTCAAGTCTGAAGTCTCCTAGCTAATTTTGGCCCTTTGAATGCAAATAAGAATTCAAAATTTCAATTTTTTAATCATTCACAACATATAAAAAATTCCAATGCTTATTGCAGGGATAAAACATGCGGCAATACTGGGGTCAATCGAGATTGGGGTACATTGATCCCTTCACTCGCCACTCAACCTTACCAAGGGTGCATGCAAAAAAAAGCCTCCCATTTTGGGCCGTTCTAGGGTATTTTCTTGACTTCATCCAACAAATTTGGGGTCTCTAATTGCAAATATGAATTCAAAATTTGTAAAAATAATCATGTGCAGAAAAGAGGGCCAGTTTGCCCGCAAAGGGTTTTCAGGCCCTTCAAGGGTAAAAGCGCTCCAAGTTACCGTTCAGTTGTCATCCTGTTGGACCGTCTCCTCCCTGCCAAGTGTAGCTAGCGGTCATTCGTGCAGTGCAGCATTGCAGCCAAATGGCTCACATGGCCAAGGCAACCAAACACGAACAAGCACATCGAAATCGAAGTGCGGCGCAATTACGAAACACGCTGCGACCAAACGTGCGGGTCCTCATGCATGACAAGTGGGAAGAGGCGGACTAAACCAGTTGTCTAATTACAAAACTGTCCCTAATTAGTCAGGCAGTGCCCAGCTTACAGCAGAAGCTGGTCCACCTGTCGATAGTTCCAGGACACCACACCAATATCGAGTATGGATGAATGAAATGCTAACTTAGTCAACTCAACTGAAGGCCACTGCTATCCACCCCAGCTGCAACTATAAAGAGACAGTCGGCTGATCGACCTCATCACATTCCATTCCAATACTTTCCAAGTTGCGTGTCTTACTAGTGAAGCTTATTACCTGAGTTGTGGTTGCTAGAAGCTGAGCTTGCTTTTTACTGTAGTGTTTTACAGTCACTAAGGTTACATTTCGTCACCATGACTGGAAAGAAGGATTTGGACGCCCGGGCTGCAGCCGGCGAGACGGTGGTCCCTGGAGGAACGGGCGGCTTGAGCGTGGAAGCGCAGCAGCACCTTGCTGAGGGTACGACTTTCTGCGTTGGTTAACTAGCTCTCGTGCAGTCCTTCGAAGTCAAAGTCCTTGACGTTTCTTGGTGCAATGTCGTCATTTTCTGTTGTGGTCGTGAGATTTGGAATGCGAATGTGGGTAAGAGATGGTCTACTGACGAGCTTTGTCGATCGTGGTCCGGTCCGTTTTTGTCCGTCCTGTGTAGTATCTTTTGCTGCAGTCACAGCTTCTGTTCTCTCGTCGAATCCAAGGAGTGGAAGTTGAGAATGCACTGTGCATTCGATCTCAGTATCAGTCGTACTTGCGAGGTTGCCACTGCATGTGTGAAAGCAGTGGATACAGCTACTTTGTCTTTTCGATTCTTGTGTCTAGCTGACTGCGTGGCTGTTGGTTTTCCATGCGAAAATGTCGATCGTGACTGTTACGAAGTTCTCCTCGTGCTATTGTGTGCATTGTGGAGGATATCAAAGAATTCTATGTATGTTGAAGTATGATGGATGCCTGTGGTGATGTAGGTCGGAGCAAGGGCGGGCAGACTCGTTCGGAGCAGTTGGGTCACGATGGTTACGTGGAGATGGGCAAGAAGGGTGGTTCTGCGACCAATGACATGTCTGGTGGTGAGGCTGCGGAAGCCGCTGGTCGTGAGATTGACGAGTCGAAGTTCACTACTTGAAGAACATCGCGTCGGAGAGACTGTTTGTTAAGGTGTTATATATTTGCACAGGACAGGATGTTGGATGTTTGCACCATTTCGGGAAGGTAGCGATGACGTGAATATATCGTATTTGCATTGTACAGTGCGTTTGTTGTGGCGCATAATATACGTGAGACGTCTTTCGCGCCTCTTTGGCTTTACAACTTTGTGCAATGTATGATTAGTTTGTTTTGTTAGGAAAATTGTGTGTATGTCCCGCTTCTCGTATATATATGCTTTTAGGCTCGTTAGTATCGTACATTGTACGTAATGCGTGCTGCACCGACTTGGAATCATCATGCGGATTGTTGTCCTTGAATGAATTGTGACATTCATGTGCGTGAAGCTGGAAATTTCTGTAGCACTTGTCTGGATTTGAATGTCATTCTCTGCCAGGCGAAAAACATCGGAATTTTGTATTTTATGTTGGAAAAGAGCGTTTGAAATTTTCCTAGGTATTTTGTGGACGTGTAATTCAAATTCTACGCATACTCGAATGAAAGGATTTCAACTATGAAGCGTTTCATTACGTATGATTATGGAAAGAGAGTATAATAAGAAAATATTATTCAAATGGTTATATAATTGTAAAAGAATATTGCAATATCAAAGTAGTAATAAATAACTGAAAAACAAACAGTTGCATTTTCTTGTACCAAAATTCTTCTCAATTATTCAAATTCTTGAATTCATATAAAATTTTAGCCACACAATTTAAACTAGTAAATACAACTTTTCCAGAAAAAGAGTTGGAAATAGACAGTATGTGGAGAAGGAAGTTGTTGAAGTTCGTTACAAGCCACAATTGTCCGAATTTGGAATTTGAAGAGTTAATGGGTATATTCCAAACAAGTTGGATGTTTCGAGTAACATGAAAATCTTACCGCAATAACTAGGTTTGAGGGAAATATAATCCAACAGATTTGATCATATACAACAATTGGATGAAGGCCATATAAGGCCACAGACTTGTGACCATCAAAATGTATTTTGTTCAATTCCAATTGAACCTGATAACTTCAAATTGCTTCCAAAAAAGAACTTCATCGTGGATTGATCTGAAATTTTACCATATAAAATAGTAGACTAGAAAAGAGTGCAAATTTTCCAAGAAGTTTTATTGAATTTAGGCATTGGATGTAAAAGTTACAACACTTTGAAGTAGACTTCTAGACCATGAAGGGACACTTTTGGCCCCTTAGGGCTTAGGTGCTTAAGGGTTAAGATGGATACTTTATCAAGAACAAAAGGTATTAAATCAGATTGTTAACTCCATAAGATAGAAGGTCTATACATCACCCATTTAACCCCTAAAGGATCAACATCCTTTTTTTTGGCAACATAGAAAATTTGGACAGATACATGTGATTGGAGATTTGCATATTTTAGGCTCAATTATGAATAGAAGGTTAAGAGAAGAAATATCTTTCGAAGGCATTAAATTTCATGACTTTTGAAAATACAAGTCAAAAGTTATGGCCTAATAAGTTATATTTTTTCATAAATGGGCAGTTTAGATAGATTAAAAAAATCATTTTTCTCATAAACAAAAATTTGAAATTGGTTTCTTAGAGTTATATATACATGGAAGGCTTTGAATCATTCCATTTTGACTAATGAGTCAAAAGTTATGAGGAGTTTTAGTTTGCAGGCAATTATAGATTGTATACTCTAAAATAAATTTTGAAGTCCTTTATTTTACTCAATTTTCAATAATTTTGGAAAAAAATAGAATTATAGGATGTAGATTGTTTATTACAACATTGCAATCATTGTGATTGTCATTTTTCAGTTCCATAACTAAATTCTTAACAATTTTGTATTTTGGATCATTCTCTATTTCTTTCTACTTACTATTTCTTTTCTTATATGTTGTACTATTCCAAATGATCTAAAGAATTTCAAGCATGTAGCCAACTTGCCTTGAAGAATGAATCCAAATTGAACCACCACCATTTTAGACAATTTTTTGTATAAATGTGATCTTGTGAAGTGCAGCTACCCAATTCTTTGCAAGGCGCCCAAAAAGGATTTTGTTACTTCAAACATTAATATCTTGCAATCTACATAGTGAAAATTTCTGAATTTTTTTTCACATCTTCTCAAACCAGCATCCTACAAGATCTTATTATTAAATGTGTCAAAAAAATTTATTTATTTTCCTAAAATGGTGCTTGTACTTGAAATGGCAGTTTGGGAGTGTTTTTGGTGAAAACATAGTCACAATCCTTTAGGAATTAAGAGTTGAAACCAAAATTTGGGAAGGTAATGCTTCTTGAAATATTTTTTGGAGCTTTGTGAAATTAGCTAAAAACTTTTGAAGTTGAAATTGCATATGACTCTAAAATAGCCCACCTCCTAAAATGTACACCGTTTGTATATTGCTGAAGGCTATGAGAAAGAAATATGTAGAAATAGTGTACATTTAAAGAAGTGGATGATTTTAGAGCTTGTGCACTTTTAGAACCTCCTACTTTAGCAAACAATGAATTTGGTCCTTTTTGTTTTAAAACATATCAGTCAAAATAAATGCAATTGTTATTCTATAATCTTCAAAATGAGACCAAAATTCAACACCAATGCAAATCCTTCCCCAATCTAAAATGAATGTCTATAATTGATGCAAGACCGGTCATTGGATGCCACTTAATGTTGGTCTTTGCTCTTTCTGCCAATCTCACAAAAAAGAACTAACTCTCAAGAAGATTACTCTTTGTAATTTAAGGTATACACCTACGTTAAAGAAGATATTTGATTTGGAGCTCTTTATCTAAATTATTATGTTTAAGATAATCTTATTTTTATATAAAAAGCCATGAGGGATTTTTTATTTTTCCAATACCTTATGTTTTTTTGTAAATTCATTCATTTGATTTTCTCACTAGGACTATTTTATACATAAAATTTATTTTTCCGCATTTTCAACCTCCACCATTCTTCACAAATTTTTCTTTCCCTCTACTATGTACACATATATAATAAATAGCATGAAACTAACAACAATCATGTGAGTTCAAGGGCCATTGACTAAGTGGTCGTTTGTAATGGCAAGTTTAAAGTATTTCTAAATTCTAGGCCATATATTTTAAATAGCCTAATATGGAGAGCAACAAGCAATACTATAAAAGTAACAAATACGGTTATAATGATGAAACTATGAAAAACATCAACACCAATTTATGATATAACAAAAACATCAACATGAAAAATTGATATTCACAAAACACTTCATATTCACACATGAACATGACCTTTATTATAGCACTGAGAGCATATATTTAACCTATACAAATGCATTTGCAATGGTTTAGGATTTAAATTCAGAAAACAAATTTGTTTACAAAGGACTAGCACCAAAAAGATGATAAATATTTACAATTATATATACAAGTAGTTTAGCTAGATTTAGGATTTTGTGGCATCCAAGCTCATACGGAAGAAAACCTAAAGTAAAATCAATGCAGTGAAGGAATCACCAAATAACAATCGAGTGTATGCAAAATTAAATCTTCATTACAATCAATCTCCACGAAGCTACTATGGAACAACAATTTGACCATTAACAACAACTCCAACTCTAATAGTTTACAAAATGGAGTCATGCAATACCATTTTGTAAACATTGGATTTGTACTCTTCTATCCACGATTGAGGTAGCACAAGATTGCCAAAAAGTGATGTTGTATGAAGTTCATGGTAGAAAAACATTGCCCACTACCAAAAGGTGTTGTTGTATGAGGTCCATGGAAAAAGAACATTGCCTGCCTACCAAAACGAGCTATCTCCTAATGTACAAGCCGCATTGCTACATACTTTGGTTGAATGTCCACGAAGTCATGCCATGCCTTCAGTGTCACCTACGCAGTTTCAATGTTGACCAACTCACAACAATGTAACTCCTTCCCAAGATAAGTTGCCCAATGATCTTTGTTAGGTTGCATCTATACAATCAATGTAAATAAGATGCTCTCACAAAATATATGCTATGGGTAAAAGCACACTACGGTTGTCCAAAATCGTAGTTACAGCAAAACTTATGCATAAGATGAAAGTTTGGTATCAATTTTCCTATAGTTTTTGTGTCTTAAAAAATAAATAAAAATAGATTGGAGTCTTAAATTTTGTATAAATTGATAATTGCATAACAAAAAGTGAAGTTCATCTATTAATTAAATGTATGGAGTACAAACATTGAATATTTGTATTGTCACATATTCATGCTTAGTATTGTTGTATTTTTTTTTTTGCCTAATTTGGGGTTTCATTCTTACAATTCAAAGAGCTAAATCCAATGTTTAGGTACTTAGACTAGGCACTTAATTAGTGTTTTGGACCTATATAAGAAAACATCCTAGCAAATGTGTGATTTTAGTATGGGAGCCAAATTTTGACTTTAAATTATTTTTTATTTGTTTTAAATTTGAGAATCTATGAAAAAACCTTTTGATTCAGATGGGCCAATATTGAATTTTGGTATGAATGGCATTTTGGCTCCATTTAATAGCAATTTGCATACATTTTGTACCAATCTTGGTACATTTTGTACTAGTTTTTACTGGATTGTATATATTCCTTAGGGAGGCAACTGTAGTGTGTGATCACCCCTACAGCCTAGTAGATTAATTCATCAAAGCAAAACTCCAACATCAATCACAAAATGCAACAATATAAACAAATGTAGACAACAGAAGAAAAAAACAGTAGATAGAAATCGTATAATAGATAGAAAATCCCAAGTGCACTAGCAAAACTAACAAGAAAACATTGCATAAAATTCTAATTGCCCAACTAAACTCAAAATTATGCACAAACCTGCGTGACTAAAAATCCAATTTGCACCACCAAAAGAAGTCATAACAAAAAGTTTTCTAGTGCAAAAAACCAAACACCCTAGCAATTTCAAAATTTCAACAAAAACAAAATCCAACAAAATGGATGAAAACACTTGAGCTTTTCCCAACTCCAACACAATAACAATGCCAACAATGAAAAATCCTTGTGCTTCCTTCAACAATAAATCTCCAATGTGGCAATGTATGCATTCACAACAATCCTATTACCTACCAATACCAAAACTAAACCAAAAACACACAATAAAATTAAACCTTGACCGCTTCATCGATTCTCAAATCTCCAACATCAAAAGAATGTGAAGGTTAGACAGTAATTAGAAAAGTGGTAGCTATGAGATTTCAATGAATCCCAAGACATTCATATTAGAATCATTGTATCCATAGAATCTATTCAATTGAGCCACCATCACCACTATACCTACATAAAGTGACCACCTAAAATCTGCACTTTGGTAACATCACATTCAGCACATGTACACAATGAACTAATTATAAAATGAGAAGACTCCAAAATCAAACCAAAAGTGTAAGACCAAGCATGCAACATTAATACAAAATAAAAACACCAACATTTCACCAATATGCAAGAAGACAAACAAACAATATCACAATGCTTTATAAAGATTTGTTTTCTTTGCAGCAACGAAGTTATTAATAGATGCAACATTCTCTTCATCTAACAATTTTTTTTTTATTATAGATTTTGCATTATAAGTTTAAGTTACAATTGCAATTACGGAATTAACATCTATTCATTTGTAGTTTAAATGGTTGTACTTGTATAGTTGTATTTCAAATGTCTAAGGGCCTTGATGAATCACTAATTAACCCTTGAAAGGCCCTTGGGGTCCTTCTATATGACCCGTATTTAGCCTTATAACTCTTCAATTGTGGTTTACTATATGAATTGTGATACACTGTTATTTATATACTACCATGATCATTAATTTACTTTGCATTGAACAATATTTGGTCAAATATCACCATATTTGTAATATACTGTACAACCACAAAGGGCTTTCATACCCTTTTGGTTTAAGTAGTACCATAGTAAAAGGTGGAGAAATACCGTTCCCATTGATTTGAACAGGTTGGTTGGCATGAGGTCAATAGGTTGTCTAGACAAGACCCACTTTGTTCCAACTCATTTTTCCATTTTTACTAAATCCTTCTGACCTACCAAGTTCCTTCATCTACACCTTGTAGTATGTTGGAAGGTGTTCCAATTTGATCATGTTGCCCTCTTTTCCTTTTCAAACCAGACTTCACGATAGAAGACTTAGTTAAGAAATTGTGACTTCAAATGGGGCAATCCATGGCAGAGCTTTCATGTGTGGGTGGAGGACTTCATTATAACAAAACATGGTAAAAAAAAACCGCACTCAAAATCGAGTATGGTTCTTTTCACCACGTTTTTGTGCAAACCCACTACGCGCGCAGTCATCTTCTTTTGCAATTTTCCACTGCAATTTTTAGAATTTGGGAATGTGTAATATACCATTGGAAAGGTCTTAAAAATACCTTTTCAACGGTATATTACACGCTTTCAAATTTCAAAAATTGCAATGAGAAATTGCAAAAGAAGTTGACTACCCACTACGTGCGCCTGTACAGAAACGTGGCAAAAAGAACCGCACTCGATTTTGAGTGCGGTTTTTTTTTACCATGTTTTGTTATAGTGCTTCTAGCTGTCGTATTGGCTGAAACAACCATGTGTCTGCATGTCTGCATTGTCTGTGGATTGTGAGCGAGTCCGGATGGATTTTTCAGGCAAGAAAATGGATCTGGTGACCAATATTTTGGTTACATTTGGAAGTGATACATGTGACTTAACAAATGCACCTGCTTCTAGGAAAGAATGGTGAAGTTTGTTTTATGAAGAGTTTATTATGAATTAGTTCTCTGCAAACAAATAAGGATTGTGCTTAATGAGCTAGAAATCTTAGACCTCAAGGTGGGGGATTCTTTCATCGATGGAGAATCTGAAGTCTTGATGATTTCTGAGAACTTATGGTTGGACTTCATTATATTGTTAGCAAGTGGTGTAAGTCTGACTTGGCTTAACTAGCTCATGATCTCTTTGCAATATAATAGCTAACCTCTTTTTCACATTCTTGGAAATTCTTGGGCATTTGGAGGGCCGCCAGAAAGTGACATATACACTCTATTAACAATGGAATAGCTTCGCTGACATTTGTAGCAGCAAAGCGGGGTCAGATGAGGTGAACTTCGGGGGTTGCGTTACGATTGTGTTGACATTGTAGAAGAACTGCAAGGCCTCAGTTCTTCACGGGGTTTTTTTTAATGAAATTTAGAAACTAAATTAGGCAATCCATTATATTGAAGTCAATTCAAATGGATTTTGAAGCTAGGCCATGACAAAGTTTACAACCTACAATTTGTCAACAATTATCATGTGGTTACTGTTTTTTCATAGGTTTGTACATTAATTTAATAGTTATCGCATCATTACGATGCATTACTGCACAATTTATTGCATTGTTATGATGCATCATTAATTGCAATATTCTAGTAGTAGTTTTAATTTTACTAATTTATTTTTTATATTTTTATATTTTTATATTTTTTGTAGTTTTCAATTTACTTTTAGTTTCATTCCTACTTGTAGTATTTTTATTTTCATTATTATTTTTATTTTTTATTTTTTACTTTCTATTTTTTATTTTTTTCACTTTTATGTTTTTTATCTTTGATATTTCTTTTTGGTTTCTAATGTCATTTTCTATTTGTAGGATTTTGTTTTCATTTTCTAAACATTTTACCATTTGCCTAATTTGATTATTTTACCAAATCTTGCTTACAGTCTTTTTAGTCTTAAATACTTATTTTTTTCCTAGTCTTTTTCTATTTTTTTTCCTAATTGCATTTTGAGATTTTTACCCTAAGTCCCTACAATTCCTATCTCTACATCATGGAAAACTCCCTAAATCGTGGTTATGGCTTATTCTAGAGTATTAACACTTCTAAACTTGCAAATTTATCCATAATGTTTATATTTTTTATAATCTAAAAGTGAACCAATATGGTGGTTCACACCACCAAATGTGTTTTTCACATTGCCATACAAAGAGGTCTATATGGAAAGTCCTTAGACTATTTTGGGACTTTTGCATTTTTTCCACAATTTAAATTGAGTGGAATCTTCATCCAAGTAGAAAAGGCTTAATAATTAGGGTTAATGTGTATTTTAGTACCTTAACCTTGATTATTAAGCTCTTTATCTAGGATTTGAGCCATTGACAAGTTCTTGACATGACAAATGAGTGTGAAGGGGAATATGGGAAAAACAAATCATGAAGCACCAGAAAATCCAATCTGCAGGGTCTTCAAAGGCTATTGGAGCGGCCCTCTTGAGGTCTCATTTTTTTCTAATGTTGCCACCTATTTTTGCTAGTTAAATTGCTTTGTTTCCGATCAATTGTGGTTTAGGGTGAGAATTCACATGGTTAGGTGACAGCTCATGCATCACAAATGTCAAAGAGGTGTACATTGAAAGCATACAATGATTACAAGCTATACATCGAAAGTCACATTGTCACCTACATTGAAATAGGGCCGATTTTGTAATGAGTTTATGGTTGGAAATATGGTGACCTATATAACAAGAACAAGTTGAATGAAATCTTTACGAAAAAATTCATAATCATTTCGTTTTTGAGGGAAAAAAAAACAAATTTTGGAATCCTCCTCAAATCTATTTCTCTATGGGGGGGATTTTTTCGTTCACCAAATGTATACTAGTAATATGATAAATTGCTTAAGTGGTCAGAAAGAGGTCGGCTACCTTCCAACAAGTTTGATTGAATTTGAACATTAGATGCAAAAGTTATAGTACTTTGAATTGGACTTGGAACTAATGTAGGATCATCCATTCTTAACTAGAGCCCCATACCCAATCTGAAGGATGTAATTATATGGCGTATTTAACTACTTATGGACTATTCAATGAATTTTGGACTAAGCACGATCTACACAAACATTGGGAGATCTCCCAATGTTTGTATAGATCGGAAGATCCCCTGATGCTTGTATAGATCTCCCGATGTTTTGGATTGATCCTTTGATAAAAATTTAGATCTTCCAGCGATTTAGATAGATCCCTCGATGCTCAATCGAGAGATCCCTCAATGGCTAGTATGAATTCTAGACTTTCAAAAGTCCAAAAGCAGTTAAATATGCCATTTATTTCCAACCAAGGTTGTCTGAAATAAATTCTCAATCAAAGCTTGGAATGTTTTTTTTTCTCCTTTCGAAGGTTGTGACTAGTAAGACCATGACACATCTCCTGAAGTATTGAGCAAGAAAATAGTTCTTGATTGATCGGAATTGGAAGAGTCTATGTATTGGACATGGATCGAGACCAATTTTTGGCTTCAAAATTTCATAGTAATTTTAATCTAAAGGGTAAAATTACCAAATGTTTGGCAATCTTCATCATTTCTATCTTTTCACTTCTAAAAAATAATATTTGTTTTGCCTTGCACTACTCTAGATCATGTCCATAATTGCTTATTGACTGGTTACAAGTGGCTCCACTATATATGAAGACACTTTTGTTCCCCTTGGACGATGAGGAATTAAATGGACCACTTTAGCCAATGAATGAAAAAAATAAATTGCAAAAGACAATCATTGTCTTTGATTTCCTCACAATTCTTTATTAGTTACAAGTGGACAACTTTTGGAAAACCTATGGTCACAAGTAGGTGTCTGTGCCTCAAATCTTTGGAAATTTATAAATAATTCAATAATGCATGAAAAAATACAAAACGAATTCCCCATCTATTTTTTTGCTCATCAAAATTATCTAAAGAGAGTTATATATCTAGAAACCTATAAAAAAGGTGGATTATATTTTAAATAGACTCTTGTAAAGCATACTAACTTACAAGATCCATATTTAGTATTATCACTCTTCAACTAAAGTTTAACCCCTAAAGGATTGTTTGTCCCCTCGAGAAACAATTTGGGTCCGGCTAGGTTCCTACAACTTCATTTTTTAGTGAATTTTTTTGAGGATGTGTGGTTTTGCAAGAGCTTTGTGGATATATAATTTTTATTTCAATCAGTGCTTGGGAGAAAAAGTTATGGCACAATAAGCCAAAAATGGAGATTGGCGGGCAACACAAAAAAATCACAAAAAGTCAAAATAATTTTTAAATTCTTTTATACTAAAGCTATATATTTTTGTCTACATTTGAAGTTTTAATTCATTTTATTTTTGGATTAATAATGAGAAAATTATGAACAATCTTAGTTTTTTGGGCAATCTAAGCATTTTCTTGAAAAAATAACTTATAGTATTCATTTTTTAATGCAATTTTTACAATTTTCAAAAAACATCTATTAGACATAGTTGTATTTGCTTGCTAGAACAATCTCAATGTTGGAATTATTGTATTTCAAATTCATCTTAGAGCTAGTAACAATTTAGTTTTTCCCTCAATCTTGAATTTATATCTACTTTACAATTATTTAGTGAGTAAAAATTAAGTGTTTTTTTGTTGATTTTTTTTCCGTAGATTCTAAACTCAAGTATTCAACATAATAACTTAGAAACTCAAAATCGATAGTTCAAATTTTTTTAATTAAAGACGATTCAAAGTGAAAAAATCTAATCAATCAAGGTACTAAAAAACTTGTTTTCTTCACTTTGAATGCATATATCTTGCAATCTATACGGTCAAAATTTCTGAAATTTCTTGCATAGATTCTTCTACTAGTCTACTATAAGATCCTACGGTTTAATATCAAAAAATAATCAAATTTTAAAGCTTTTGCCTCTTTGCAATAGAAGCGGTAGTTTTGAGTGTGTTTTGATGGAGAAAGACCTTGGTCCTTTACGGGTTATGCATTGTTATTTACATACTATCATAATCATGAATTTACTTTGTACTAAAAGCATTCAATCAACATTTTTCTGATCAAATACCACCATATTCAAAAGATACTGGTATATGGCTAGGGAGGACTAACCCCAATATTGTGCCATCTAAGGGTAAATGTAAAAATTGGCCCCCATTTTATGCCGCTTAAATTCTGAATCTCTTTTGGCCTTGTGGATAATTTGGGCCCTCTGATTGCAAATATGAATTCATAATTTCAAAATTCTATCATTTGCGCCAAATAAAAAATTCCAGTGTTCATAACATTCAAGAGCTGTGAGAGCAGCTGCCTTCCCTCTGATGAAATGATGTGGAATATTCCACACCCAACATTAGCTAATAAGCCACGCGTCAATAATGTCAGACTTCTGCTCAGGGCCAAGGTCATGACTGCATAATTGGGTTACTGGGGTGGTAGGAGGTAGAACAAAATATACAAACAAATAATTATAGAGATATATGGTCTGTCAAAACCCAAAGAATTCATTGAGTATTATACAAATGAAATCTAACCATTTGCCATCAATAACTTATTTTAATTTTCTTTTAGGAAAGAGAAGTTCTTTATGTACATATGGAGTGGTAGGAGGTAGAACAACCCATGTAGGATATGTAATTTAGAGTTTGTAATTTCTCCACCGCTCATAGTTAAGTCTAAAGTAGGAATTGTGTTAAAACTATAATTTTAGACCTCATTTAGGCATAGTGGAATACCTTTTTCCAAAATACTTTGAACAAAAATAAGTTGGAAAATCAAGTTAAATTTCATCTCCAAAAATCCGTTTGAGATTTTAATCTTCCACTCAAAAGTTATAGACAAATTTCATAGAGGGGTTTGAAAGGATTTTTTTTGACATTTTCATACATCCTCTCTGAAATTTGTCCATAGCTTTTGAGTGGAAGATCTAAATCTAAAAATTATTTTTGGAGATGAAACTTAGCTTGATTCCACAACTTTTTTTAGTTCAAATTTTTTTGAAAAAAGGTATTCCACTATACCTAAATGAGGTCTGAAATTATAATTTTAACACAAATCCTACTTTAGACTTAACTATGAGCGGTTGAGAAGTTACAAACTCTAAATTACATATCCCACATGGGTTGTTCTATCTCCTACCACCCTAAGTGTACATAAAGAGCTTCTCTTTTCTACAGAAATTCAGAATAAGTTATTGATGGCAAATGGTTAGATTTCAATGGTATAATACTCAAAAATTTCTTTGGATTTTGACAGACCATATATCTCTATAATTATTTGTTTGTATATTTTGTCCTAAAATTAGCCAAAAAAATAGATCGCATCACAAATGCACTGCCATTGTCTCGGTCCTGAAGCTTACATTCATCAGGAAAGTGCCCCCTGACTCCACTTGTACAGATGCAGTATTGCAGAAGGGGCTATACTAGCTAATATTCTTGCAGTACTGCATGTAATATTGCGCTTATACAAAGACAATAACAATTTTTTTTTTAAATTCTGATATTGCGTTTATATTGTATTAATACTTTGTTTCTTAAAAATACAATACTTACTATCTAAATATTTTTCAATTGCAAAATGTCAAGAAACACTCCTTTCTTAATACTTTTGTAGTATTGCATGTAGTATTGTGCTTAAGTTTTTTAATTAAATGCAGTACAACATTTGTATACACTAGATATTGTTAAATTGCAGTACTGCAAGAGTATTAATTAGGTACTCTACTGTTAAGCCTCTCCACTCATACAGATGCAATACTGCAAGGATATTGAAAAAAGTAGGCTCATTTTCGTGATGTTAATAATATGTGGATGCATTTCGTGGATGAAGACTTCAGAGAGGCAAAGGCAGCCTCTCTGAAGGCTCTTGAATGTTATGTTTTCTGCAGGGATAAAACACGGGGCAATACAGGGCGTCAATCCTCCGTGGCCCCGATTGATACATGGTCGCAAAGGGCTTTCAGGAGCTTCAAGCCGTAGAAGCGCTCCAAGTTACCGTTCAGTTGTCACCCCGTTGGACTGTCTCCTCCCTGCCAAGTGTAGCTAGCGGTCATTCGTGCGGTGCAGCATTGCAGCCAAATGGCTCACATGGCCAAGGCAACCAAACACGAACAAGCACATCGAAATCAAAGTGCGGCGCAATTACGAAACACGCTGCGACCAAACGTGCGGGTCCTCATGCATGACAAGTGGGAAGAGGCGGACTAAACCAGTTGTCTAATTACAAAACTGTCCCTAATTAGTCAGGCAGTGCCCAGCTTGCAGCAGAAGCTTGTCCACCTGTCGATAGTTCCAGGACACCACACCAACATCGAGTATGGATGAATGAAACGCTAATGTAGTCAACTCAACTGAAGGCCACTGCTATCCACCCCAGCTGCAACTATAAAGAGACAGTCGGCTGATCGATCTCATCACATTCCATTCCAATACTTTCCAAGTTGCGTGTCTTACTAGTGAAGCTTATTTCCTGAGTTGTCGTTGCCAGCAGCAGAGTTTACTTTCTACCGTAGTGTTTTACCGCCACTAAGCTTACATTCCGTCACCATGACTGGAAAGAAGGATTTGGACGCCCGGGCTGCAGCCGGCGAGACGGTGGTCCCTGGAGGAACGGGCGGCTTGAGCGTGGAAGCGCAGCAGCACCTTGCTGAGGGTACGACTTTCTGCGTTGGTTAACTAGCTCTCGTGCAGTCCTTCGGAGTCAAAGTCCTTGACGTTTCTTGGTGCAATGTCGTCATTTTCTGTTGTGGTCGTGAGATTTGGAATGCGAATGTGGGTAAGAGATGGTCTACTGACGAGCTTTGTCGATCGTGGTCCGGTCCGTTTTTGTCCGTCCTGTGTAGTATCTTTTGCTGCAGTCACAGCTTCTGTTCTCTCGTCGAATCCAAGGAGTGGAAGTTGAGAATGCACTGTGCATTCGATCTCAGTATCAGTCGTACTTGCGAGGTTGCCACTGCATGTGTGAAAGCAGTGGATACAGCTACTTTGTCTTTTCGATTCCTGTGTCTAGCTGGCTGCGTGGCTCCTGGTCTTCCATGCAAAAATGTCGACCGTGACTGTTACGAAGTTCTCCTCGTGCTATTGTGTGCAATGTGGAGGATATCAAAGAATTCTATGTATGTTGAAGTATGATGGATGCCTGTGGTGATGTAGGTCGGAGCAAGGGCGGGCAGACTCGTTCGGAGCAGTTGGGTCACGATGGTTACGTGGAGATGGGCAAGAAGGGTGGTTCTGCGACCAATGACATGTCTGGTGGTGAGGCTGCGGAAGCCGCTGGTCGTGAGATTGACGAGTCGAAGTTCACTACTTGATGAATCTCGATTCGGAGATACTGTTTGTTAAGATGGTATATATTTGCACAGGACAGGATGTTGGATGTTTGCACCATATTGGGAAGGTAGCGATGACGTGAATATATCGTATTTGCATTGTACAGTGCGTTTGTTGTGGCGCATAATATACGTGAGACGTCTTTCGCGCCTCTTTGGCTTTACAACTTGTGCACAATGTATGATTGGTCTATTTTGAGTTTTGTCTGACGTGCCGTGCTTCTGGTGTATATATGTCCATCAATGGTGTAAATGGAGGCCATTATGATGTTTGATAATTCTAATGAATATGGTGCATGAAATTGTCTAATTGTAATTGCAGTGCATATATAAGTTCCGATGGTATTCGACTCGAATGTTGGCAATGTTGTAATACGGTTATTTTGCAGGGTGCAATACCATAGTACTGATGAAATACTTCAAAGCATATCAAAATTATGTAGTAGCTATTATTCAAATGCTATAATCATGTTATGTTAGTTTTTGGTATTTCGACATTATAAATTACCTATCGAATGTTATTCACTTTTTGCTTGCTTCATTACTGAAAGTGTGTCACATCCAATGTTATCTAATGTTTTTTTTGTTCTTTCAATGCTAACATACTAAATAAAATAAATTGTCTCTAAAACTGACTTCGCTCAAAAGCGACTTTTAACATACACGTGCATTTTACTTTCTTCAATGTACAACATTGTATATACTGTAGGAGGATATTGCTTTTGGAAAATCACTGCATTTCAGCTTCAAGAAACTGTAGCTAATTCCACAAAGATTCAGGAAATATGAAATGACTTGAATTAATGTCAATTCCGTTTTTCTTCCTAATAAAATTTATTGGAAATTGATTCAAGGAATTTAGCTTCCCTGAAAATGCACTCAGCTCTTAAAAAGGTACTCTCACCGCTTCCTACTTTACATGTCAATGCAACATTATTTCTTGATTGGATATTCTTAAGCGAATTGATTGAAATATTGAAACAATATTAAATTCAATGTTATCCAATTTTTTCATGTTTCATTGAAACAATATTACACCTGAAATAGTGAAAAATATCACACTACATGAACAAATCAGCATAATTCTCCATCAGAGGTGGATGAGTTGCCCTAAAATTGGTCAATGTACCAAAAATAGTAAACAAATGGGAGAACATTGGGAGTAAAACTGTACCCATGAGAGATGAAAAAACGTCTGAGAATTGACTTAAATTTGCCTGCAGTTCTTTACTGTTCATTACAGATGCACATTGCACTAATGAAGAGAGCATACAGGGCAAGTAACAAAAGAAAGGCAAATTCACAGATCGTCAAGCACAACAGTAGATCTAAAGCTCTAAGAATTGCCAAGCGAGAAGTTGAATGACTGGAAAATTCAAAAGTTGACAAGCAAACAACTCTTCATACTTAAGGTAATTTATGCCAAATGCTCCACATCTTGTAAGTTAAATCAATTGAATTATCTTTTCACTTTCCTTGCCCCAGTGAATGTCGACGGACAATACAGTACTCTGTAGTTTTCCAGGAATCCAGACTATTGTATTCCAATTCCTTCACATTTTCCTTGTGCTCACACAGGTGTTGCCATGTTGTTGCAATTGATTCCATTCTCCTTGCTCTGGAGACTACTTGGAAGCCACTCACATTCGGGCTCAGTTCCAGGGTTATAATAATGAGTGTAAGGTAGCCGACCTTATTCCGACCAAGGACCTATTTCGTTATATAAGTTACTAGGAGAAAAACAATGATTAACTATGGAAGAGTTCCCAATGCAGTTGTGGCGTGTTACGGTTGACTGCAGTCTTGGTCGATTTTGCAACCAATGTGTGGTTGGAAATAGAAAGATCTAAGGTGGGTACACCCAAAACCGCCACTTTTTGCTACTGAGCCTAGTTACTACTATTAGATTGGTCAAATTTTCATATATTCTTGTTGGCAAGTGAAAGGAGGTTCCAACGCACCAGAGAACATGGCATTTGGACACCGTATGCAAAAGTTATTAAGGGTCAAAATTTGTTTCTGAAAGCGCTCCATCCAAATAGGTATATAACTGATTTTGGAAATGTACACATCCTGTAGATGGCACTTTAAGGTCAGGTGCCATTTTGGGGGTGCCTACCTTATATGACAAGAATAGGTCGAACAAAATCCTCAACTAAAAAATTTATAGTAATTGATATTTGAGAAATAAAATTCTGAAAAAATATGGAATCCTTCTAACTCTTTATTTGTACATGGGAAAATTTCTCCACTCAAGAAACTTGTGCTCTAAATATTCGTAATAACTTAAATGGTCGGAATGAGGTCGGCTACCTTATGCATACTATTTGTTGATTATATGTGTGCATATTATTCTCCTAGTACTCTGACTTTTTGAATCTGACTTCAAATTTTTGTTTGTGCCTTGGCCACATGATCCTCTCTACATTATCTTATTTAGATTTATTCTTCATACTTCACTTTATGCATTAAACTTGTCTAATATGTGTTTGTATGTTGTTTTTCTAGGCAAAGATGGGGATGAATGTTGTTGGTGGGGTAGCCTTTAATATGCAGAGAGCATGGTTACAAAAGATATTACTTCCTTATATTGCATCCCAGCTTTAATCAGTGAAAGCACAACTAGAAGTTTGTGAGCACTTATATATATGAGGCTTTATGTGCATACAAAGTGGTACATGATGTGTGCATTGGAGAGATCATCACAATGTTACCAAACTACACTAAATTGTGAATTTTGTGTGTGCGATTATTTGGAGTTATGTGGTGCTATAATTGGCCAATTGTAATTTTTTCTTTTTCTTTTTCACTTAGACCTTCATCAAAATGAATCTGATTTTTTTTTTATTGAAGTAGCTAAGTAGCTTATCAATTTATCTATATATATTTGGTGTGATTAAGTCAATGGCAATTCTTTTTGGACCAAGAGATGACTATGGTAATTGAGCTATGTATACAAGAGCCACATATGACTTTTATGGGGGCCCATGGATTAGCAATGTGACATTGTAGATGGAAGATCTTGAGTTTTTCCTTTACACTTGTTATAGAGAAGTTCATCTCTTCCTTCATTGTGTTAACTGTCAACAAAAGATAGAAGATGGATATACAAAGATGACCTTGGATCTTGCAT
Organism: Antitrichia curtipendula; assembly: GCA_951230915.1. Taxonomy (NCBI): domain Eukaryota; kingdom Viridiplantae; phylum Streptophyta; class Bryopsida; order Hypnales; family Leucodontaceae; genus Antitrichia; species Antitrichia curtipendula. Next base: position 2,560,171 of record OX579636.1, on the reverse strand, counting down.
TTGTGCATCCATATTATGTATTGGACTCAGATATACTAAGCACCATCACATAGTACACACAAATTTCATGGCCATTACCTCAAAACTTGGGCATGAGTGAAACTACTAGAAGGTGAATGCAATTGTCAAAGTACTTTTTAATTGACATTCAAAAGATTTTGAAAGTTGCACAAGTTATTCCACATTTTGAAGATTGACTCTATGATATTGACTGATATTTTGTTAATAAATGGAAGTTCTAAGGTATTGGTTTTTATATGATCCACAATTTTCACCGAGTGTCTACCTATTCATGCTTGGAAAATATTGATGCATGTCCTAACATGATGTTTCAACATTGTTAAAAGCTACCAAAACAATACATGATTCAATTGTTGAAAAAGAATTGATGCTAGTTCCAACACAATGTTGTTTCAACATTGATTCAACAATTGACCACAATAATACTATGATATTAATCTGTCATTGAACTCACCTTGATGAGAATTGAAGTTAATAGACTAACACTGATTCAATATCCTATCAACTTTCACCATCAATGTCTTTAAATAACACAAATTGCTACAACATCGGCGCAATTTTGTATCAAAAAAATTGTAATAGTATTGACATGAAACTTTGAGAATAGGCAAACAATTTTATGATTCCATCATTAAATCAATCTATATGTCACAAAGCCACTTCCACATTGTATCAATAATTATTTCAAACACTACTATATCAGTATTTGAACATGGCCATTGAATCAATAACCTAGTACTATAGAAGAATCAACTTTTTCCAGTGTATATGATAATATTTTGATCAACATTGAATCAACAATCATGTTAGAAAAATATTGAATCAATATTGTTTGCCACGGGTGTTTTTTGAGATGTTAGCACAAAGTGACCCGCCACTCATTAATACTCATAATTATTTACACTAAAGTGTTGTCTACTTTCAAATCAAACTTACTCCCCAATTACTTATAAACTTGTGCAATGATAAATCCCAATTGACACCAATTCATTGATGGACTGTTTTTGATTCCTAGCATAACAATTCATGGTTCATTAGCGGGGGCAGATCTTAATCAGAACACAGGCAGAATATGGACATGCTACCTTAATTTGGCCATAAACTTGTCTCACAGCTCCTCTGTTGCCAAAGTTACCCCATAGCCAGTACTGTCTGCATGGGTTAATAGTATGACATACTTGTGTACGTTTCTTCAAAGATGAGTGGCCATGTGCACACATATAATTGTCCATTTAGTCACTCTTCCACCACTTTCAGGAAAATTCAACAAAACTGTGTTTATTGCGAAGAGATCATGAGCTAGTTCAGCCAAGTCAGACTTACACCACTAGCTAACAATATAATGAAGTCCAACCAAAAGTTCTCAGAAATCATCAAGGCTTCGGATTCCCCATCGATGAAAGAATCCTCCACCTTGAGGGCTAAGATTTCTAGCTCACTCCGCATAATCCTTATTTGTCTGCAGAGAACTGGCTTATAATGAGCTATTCATAAAACAAACTTCACCATTCCTTCCTGGGAGCAGGTGCATTAGTTAATTCACGTGTATCACTTCCAAATATAAGCTAAAGATTGGCTACGTACCAGATCCATTTTCCTGCCTGAAAACCCCATCCTCGCTCGCTATCCACAGACAATGCAGACAAGGTCGTTTCAGCCAATACGACAGCCAGAAGTCGTCCACCCACACATCGAAGCTCTGCCATCGATTGCCCCACTTGAAGTCACAATTGGATCGAGTGGTGCTCCAAATGTTGGGCTTGAATCCGAAGCCCACATGATGCCCATACGGAACTGCTTGCTCCGCGAGGACAAGAACAATGTTGGCCAACTTGCACTGCACTTGGAGTGGAGGCTCCCTTGCAATTGCACTGAAGATGTTCACATCGGCGGCGCTGCCGAAGGCTGTGTTGGCCGACGCCATCGCCACCATAAGCAACAAAAACAGGGGCACCATAGCGAAACTACACAATTGGAGTTGTCCCGGATTGAGTGAGAATAGCCTTGGAATTATTAGATCTGACCGGAGTCCGTAGATGCTTTCTTCTCCTTTTTCTGATTGAATTAAACCAAACTCAAAGAATATACAGGTATTTTGTTTTGTGAATCAGTCTCTCTGTTATGATCGTAAGTATTGTTGATTGATCTTCAATGCATCTCTTGGATCACTTCAACTGTGACTCTATTAGAGACCAGTGAAGTGAGCTATGAAGGTCTTCTTCATATTAACTGACTAATCTTCTTGTTCGTGTGAAATGCTCAACTGTTTGGCATCCTGGCCCATATGTTGATTGCTTACCCATGATTGTTTTCCATGTGCTTAGCTTCTTCGTATGTTGTGATGGCAGTCTCTGGAGATTATGGAACCATGCGGGGAAGCTCCTCGTGATTATCACAGGTGGCCAGTGAAAAGATTGATCTGAATTGATCCTGCATCGATCCTGCACTTGCTATTAGCAGGCGGTGGTCGCTTCAACGTACTTCAATGATGGTAACTAGCTTACCTCGCACAAGTGCACCTCAGCATGTATCCAAGATCCACTTGCTGTAGTTGGGAGCAACTAAAGTTAAGATCAGAATATGTGATTAGAAATTATGAACATACTATGTTTTCTGTGAATTTCACTAGACATTACCCAGTGAATTCCAATCCTGGCACCATGCTTGTTGCATGAATCGACTGCGTGACTAAATTCTGTATATACAGTCTGTATTAATTAGATAGTCTCCAAATGATATGCTAGTTGGATCCAAGCTTGCAAGCGCCCCGGCCAATCCAAGCTAGCTAGAACTTCAGTTGTACATAACCTATGTCTACCTTGTAAGCGGTTTCTCTTAGTAGCATGACCTCTTTTAATAAATCTGGACGATGTGGGCGTTATTCACTTATTCCTATTTTTGAGAGGATTGCAAACCACTCCAGTATGCATGGACAATTTAATATTATATTAAAAAATTATAAAGTTTCAAAGGTTTGTATTAGTGAAATTGTGAGAATGCTCGGATTCTTCAAGATGAAAAAAAATTCCATTTAAGATTGTACTGAAGGGGTACATCTCATTTTGGCTACAAAAGAACCTGTTCATTCGACAGCAAGCTACCAAACCAACGATGTATACCTGAAAGCGTCCAAATGCAAATCAATTATTGTTGAATTTCCTTCAGAAGATTTCTCTTCAATTCACAGGTTGGAAATTTGAAAGACAACTCCAAAATGTATCTTTGAACACCATGAACTTCCAAAGAATCAATTGGAGGTGTATTTGAATTGAATCGTAGGCACTCATGTTCAGGTAATGGTCGTTACAGACCATTTACATGCTCTGAACATGACAGCCTCTACAAGCTGCAATTGGGTAAAGCCAAGGTCGCAAAACTTAGGTGCAGTAAACTACTCTGCAAATTGGTTTAGGGTTGCAGTCAAGTACTCTCCATCTCAGATGCTTCAAAGAATATGCCAAACTCAAATCCAATTATATATGAAACTCGATTTCTTGCAGAACCCAAGATCATTCAAGTGAGCCCAAGAGCATAACCCAGGGTTTGCAGAGAGGCGATGTTACGAGAGTGTATGGGCAATTTTGTTAAAATGGCGGTATTCCATGTGCCATTTGTACGTGATGGTTTAGGAGGTGGTCAACTGTTTTGCTTTGTAGTTGGTTGGATGTCATCAATGGCGGTGTGTAGCAAATTGAACCCCAGAATACCAGTGCATGGATTTCTAGTTTTCTACGTAGAACGTTCATTGAAGATAGTTAATGTACATGGAGCTAGTATTGGGATCTGAGGGTCGTACTAATGGCCAAGAGATGGAAGAATTTTCGTGGAATCTTTTTGTGATTGAAGCATGTGTTGTCGCTCCCAAAAATAATGGAAAGGAGGGGGTGCACTTGGACTCCAGTGTGACAATGGGTTCAAATTTGGGTGATTGTTTAGGCTTGGCATTGTACATGAGCGTGAGGTCAACCAAAAATAAATCCAGAATGGGCGGAGTTCAAATGGATAAGAAGTAGCAGGAAAAGCACTGATCTTTTGGATTAAACAACAAAAAAGGTACAAAATATTGACGAGTATGCACTCTTTGCTCGTCAGAGACTGCAAAAGAGTTGGCCATCAAAGGTTTTGTTGTTGGATTAGACGAACTATCAAAACTTGTTGCGTTCATTGAAAAAATTCCCCTTCTAGAATACACGCTACCGTTGTTTCACTCCCTGAGCAACGTTGTCTTTGAGAGCCCTTAAAGACTTCATATTCACATGTCCTGTTCTTCTGCTGCAATTCGACGCAAATGCTCGGCTGCAAATTGAACTTGTTGCCGGGGTGCAATGAAGCTACGGCCTTCGTTCTTCTTTGGTTTCCACGATGCCATAATGCTATCCGTGGAAACGTAGTCGGCTTGAATAGCGGTGGGGTCAATCTTCCATCTGAAACCGGGTTTTGTGTCCCACCCTGCGTATAATCGTCGCATGTCCTTGGATGATCCACATGGGGTGCACCATTGTACAAGAATTTCGCGAAAGTGCTCTGCCGTTGGATCAAATTGTGGCTGCTCTACTACCCTACCAACCCACACGGGCTCCTCACAATCCAATCCTGGCCTCACAAACAAGTAGAATCCTTCGTGGAGATCTCTGGCCACATTGTAAGCCGGCGGTGGTCTCCCCTCTAGAGTGCCAATGTAGGGTTCTTCTTCCTCGAGTTCTTCGCGCATCCTGCCGTCTTGCATGAAATCCGTCGAAAGATCCCTAGGTTGGCGAGTTTGAGGCCAGAATCCGTCCTTTAATACTTCGAACTGTGGGGGGTCTTCATTGGCTCCATTGCGTAGGGCATTTGTCACGGCAGTCCAATATGTGACCAAGTTCGACATGCGGTCCTTATACTCTGTTGTCCCGTCTTCTTTAGATGCATCCATCCAATGCTGGATGTATCCTTGAAGTCCACGTAAAATCTCAACTTCATTGGGCATTTTCTTGGGAGTCACACGGATAGGATCACCTTGTGGAAGGAGAGGTTTGTGATCCTCACCTTCCTTCCATAGTTGCAACCCTTGCTCGGGCAACCATGGAATGTCGGTACATGCCATTTTGTATTGCATGATCGGCCAACCATTGTCGTTCATGAAGAATTTGTACTGCCTTCCATTGGAGTGACCCACCAATTGATTCTTCTTCATCCCGATGTATGGTTTGACGTAGGCCTTGAAGTCGGGCACTTCTTCTATTAGATGCGGAATGAAGGGGCCTTGCTCCATTTCCATGTATGATTGCATCAACGATGGCAAGGTAGGATGGTCTTTTTCACGGAGTTGCATGCTCCATCGCCCAAACGACGCATCTAGGTCGTCGTGTGTGTGTCCCACTATCATGAAGGAGACGACCACTTCTTTCACAATTCGCCTTGCAACCAAAAGGGACCAAAAACAAAAGATGTACCGATTCTTGTTTTCCCTCCATGAATTGTCCATTTGAATGTGTAGCACTGGTGGTAGTGGTCGAGCTTCCATTAGTTGCGATGGAACATCTCCCAAAGACTGCATGCAAATCTCGCTTCCCTTGAGCAACGCTCGATACAACTCGGTGCTGCCGGCGCCACTAAACAAGCATCGCGAAGACTTCACGGGTGACTGTTCCAAATCTCGCAACAATTTGGCAATGGAGCCCACCGTGAAGTTACTATCACTTGGAAACACATCCAAATTGTAATGTGCATATTTGCCATCGCCATGCCCATGTGCAAAAATTCTTGACACTTTCACGGGCAACTTCCTGAGTCCATCTAGTGCCTTTGTTTTCCTCGCTAATGCAGGACATGCAGTTTTTGAATGGTCCATTTTGTCATGCATGATGGATAGTAATTGCGTCGGTCTTAATTTGGACAATTGCCTACTACGGTAGTAGGCATGTCGACAGGCTTCTTGTAAGAACAAGTGCTTCTCGAAACGCCTTTGAATTCGTTGATAGTCCTCTGATCCGGGTGCAAAGGATGCTCGTAATTGCTTCAAGTTGTCGCAAATGGTACACCTTGCAAAGGAATCTCCTCTTCCTTTGATGACGTATTCTGCAAAATGTCTAGTTCGAATTTTACTAAAGCATGATTGCGACACTGGAGGGAGACCGAGCTCCACGTTTGCCTGCAAACAACGGGACCCACGTGGCCACTCTTTACAATTTACATTGAATAGGTATCACTGTGAATACTAATAGACTTCATCTACGTCATGAGTGATGGAACAATACAAGCGTGTCCTTGTCATATCAGTCTAGTGGACGGCTTTCCACGCAAGTGCTGGTCTTACCTCGTTGACGGTGGTCAATAATTGTTTCCATTCGGTACTGGCAGAGAGAACTTTCAAGCCAACTTTTTCGCCGCCGCGCAAGGTGCGTGACAAATGGGGCATGTGGTCAGCTGCCTCCTCTAATAATGAGTGCAATGTCTCAATGGCTTGAATGGTTGCACTCCTCGACTTTGCTCGGTTCAAATTGCCGTGTGGAGCGCCTCTAACGCCGTCCTTGGCCTTGGCCTTGTACCTTTCGAACGTGCGGAGAGGAATATTGTGGAGAATCCGCCACGCAGTTGGGCAGATGTCTATGCCTTCGACCGTGACAAACTGCCTCCGCCCTTCTAAAACTTTGTGCATTGTCCGGTGGACGTCCAGATTTTTGGAGGACTTCACTTGGAAGGATTGCATGTGCATTTCCGTTCGAAGTGCATGAATGGTGGAAGGGGGAAATTTCCGTGTGCACTCTTCCTTGCAACAAGGTTGCATGAAGACTGCTGCGATAGATTCGTGTGATACCATCTTCGTCCTCTTGTTTAGAGCCGCTGCTGCTCGAGTTCTCCTATCATAGCGATATTGTCTCACGCCCACTCTTCTACGATTTCCCTCTAAATGCTTATCAATGGCTTCACGCTTGCGGGCGTGATCATAAACACTTACATAGCCATTCTCATCCTCGTAGAATACCTGGCGCATAGGCCACCGCAGACACATGTCACCGATGCGCGGGTCACCGTTGTGGACCTCGAGTACGACAATGCCCACATCGTCATTCCCCAGCCTACTTAGTCCATCGACACATGCATTGGGGTCGACAGTAATAATGATCACGTCAGCAAAGTCAGAGCCGTCCGCATGCCTCACGAGAAGGGCCTTGCCAAGCCATCCGTCGCGGCCGATGCCCTCGCAATCTGGGATGGGACTAGTGTCCTCGCCTACCGCGTTAAATGCCTCCAAGTCGATATCTTCTTCCTCGAATTCTTCAAAGCCCTACGCGTCAAACATGTGTGAAATGACATTTCCACAATAATACAACGGAATGCAGAATTGCAAGTGCCGACAATTTCGCGACAAATGAAACGAATCATGAATAGTTCACCTCATCATCGTCAGACTCGCTAGAAGGAAAATCACTCAAAGTAGACATAAGAGAATAAAGTCTGGAGGGGTATGCAATGCTTAGACAATTGCAGTCACGGTGATAACAGGAGTGAAACGTTGAACAACTGGGATCCGCAGTTCCTTTCAGGCTCTAGGAATTCCGCAACCTGCCAAACATAAGACGAGTGAAAATATGTCGCATTAAGACATAAGGTAGGCGGTCCTAGAAGCCCCATCAATCATTCTGTCACGGAAAGAAGTGACGGCATGCCTCACATAGAGTGGATAATAATGCGTGGCATGAAACGGAAGACTTCAGGCACTCCATCAACGGATGGATGTGAAACACAAGCTTCACGGGACGACCATTTTGAATATGAGTACCAACCAATCCAAGAGGAACGCATTATGAACGAATTAGACACTAACGCAGTCAACCAAGAACGCGACTCAAGGGATGAAGTACGACACGGCTGACAAAATAAATCCACTTCTGAAATTCACTTCAGAGGGGCCGCATTAAACCGTGAACGCGACTCCAAGGACGAAATACGACATTGTTGAGAAGAGAAATCCACATCTGAAATTCACTTCAGAGGGGCCGCACTAAACCGTGAACACGACTCCAAGGACGAAATACGACATTGTTGAGAAGAGAAATCCACATCTGAAATTCACTTCAGAGGGTCCGCGCTAAACCGTGAACGCGACTCCAAGGATGAAGTACGACATTATTAAAAACAGAAATCCACATCTGAAATTCACTTCAGAGGGACCGCACTAAACCGTGAACGAGACTGCACGGACGTAGTAAGTGAACGTTGTGAAGAGATCCACATCTAAAATTCGCTTCAGAGCGGTCGCTCCGAATCGTGAATGAGACTGCACGGTTAAAGTAAGAGATCGATGAAGAGTGAAATTCACAACTGAAATCCACATCAGAGCGGCCACTCTGAACCGTGAATGTGACTTCAAGATTAAAGTAAGAAATCGATGAAGAGTGAAATTCACAACTGAAACTCACTTCAGAGCGGCCGCTCTGAACCGTGAACAAGACTACATGGTTAAGGTATTGGATCGTTGAAGAGTGAAATCCACAATTAAAATTCACTTCAGAGTGGCTGCTCTGAAGTGTTACTGGGAACTCGAGACCTCACGTACGCAAGCAGGAAGGGATTTCGAAGTTAGTTCAGGTAAAATCGACCTTCAGAAATCACTTCAAAGCAGCCGCTCTGAACTGTTATGGGCATGCTTAGTTCACGATTTGATAGGGACAAAACGATAGTTGAATGCAAAGTCTCCAGGATTGGGAACCAAGGTCACAATAATTCATAAGAGCTACACTAAATAACATAATCGTATGAATTTCTGATTCAACCGTTGCAATGTGCGTTCGTACAGACTGCTATACAATGAGAATGGAGAATGAATCACATACAGAAGAAAATTACAATGATGCTAGTAAATACCATAAATTCACTAATCAAGTAAGGCATTGTGACTTTCACCCTTCCCACAAATGCAGACGACAACGTGCATTTTCGGCGATGGAACGTTTCTGCACAATCATTGAGCAGAATCACAATCAAATTCAAGGTCCAATGTGAAGTGAATCATACCTGAGTGAAACGCTCCAATGTCGCCGACAACTTCGGAGCATGGAGAAGGTACTGAAGGACAGCGCAGCGACGTCGAACATGAATGGAAAAAGCGGTGAAAAAAGTCCCTCAACATGACGACGACATGATTCGCAAAAAAAAAATGAAACAAGGAGCGCCGACCGAAGTCATTTCGATACAACCCACGTCTTCCGGGTGCCACGGACATGGGCTATGGAATTCCTTTCGGTACGGTGTCTTCTGACAGTCCTTCAATCTTGTGGCAGAGTTTTGTTTTTTTGCCGCGTGTCTACCTCGTGCCATTGTGCTATAGGCTAATTTAAGGAGGGAACTGACATTGCATTTCAATATTTGGCGGCTGAGTAGAAAAATCATGGCTTTCACTGGCGCTGCAGCCGGAATTTCAGGTATTAACCCCTAATTACCCGAGGCACCAAAATCTGGTGTTTGTAAAACTTTGAAGTTAAATAAAACCTAACCTAGTTGCTATTTTTAGTAGTTTATATTTTTAGAAAGCTTTTCTTAAAGTCTAGTTTTAGCATCAAAAGTATAATCTTGAAAATAAATGATAGTGATGTTTCTATTCAAGATTTTGTCCAAGGGTACCCAATGCAATCTTGACTTCCCGTAGTGTTGAGAGCTCTTGAAAATGAGCCTCAAATACACTAGAGCTTGGAGAAAAAATCACAATCAGATTCATTTAAAAAAATTATAGATTACATTTTAAGAAGCCATAAATTGATTGGGGTTATACATGTTAGGACCTTGAACCTCATATTTTTTTGGTCACCAACATTTTAGATTTGACTTGTGAAAAGAGGATTGAAAGACTTCACATCACATTTGCAGTTTTAACACCCTCATAGTCAAACATTACAATCTTCCACTCCATAGGTAATATTATTGTGTTTTCTTTTCCTATGAGATCTCTAACATGTCTAGTTTGAATTTGTATGGTTACAATTCAAAAAAATTGATACAACTTGCCAAAATGTTGGCATTTTGTTCAATTTAGAGCTAATTCCAAGACGCTCAAAATAGGCCTTGGGCATTTAGGGGTTAAGACCAACAAAAGGGTAATGATAATTTCATCTTGATGTGTTGCTGTTGGATTTTTTTTATTTTAATTTTTTTAAATCTTGCCAAATTGGATTATTGAATATGGATTATTTTTATATCTAATAGTATCTTTGTCACAATAAATTTTATTTCTGGCACGAATGACCTTAATTATAACAAATTATTGATTAGTTGATTATTGTCCTCTTGTGGGACCTCCCAGGGTGATTCATCTTCATTTGATGATCTAAATGTAAAGAAAAACAGAAATTGTAGATGGGTTTGTTTAAAATCAAATATAGTTGGTCCATTGAGATTGAGATTGAGATTTATATAGTGACTGTCTTCTTGTTTTTATGGACCTCTTGCAGGTTGACAGGAAGCCTTCAGCATGAGGGAAAAATAGAACCCAAAATTTTTTTTGGTTTTTTGGGAGGTGGTGGTGCAGGTGTTTGGGGTGCATCATGGGATAAAGTACAAACCCTTTATTGGTGATGAGATGAATTTTACACACAATTAAAAGGAGCAATTTTATGTAGTTGAGTGTAAAGATGGTGAACTATGAACAACATACAATTTGTAAATGCTCCAAGGATGAAGTTTTAATATACAAATTCAAATGGAATGAACAAAAGCTTTTGATGCCGACAATAATATAGTCTATAAGATAGAGTTATCAAAAAAATTATTTCAATTTTTTTTTTTTTTTTTGTGAGGGCATGTTGAAGTCATTTTTTGTCTTCTTATGGTATAACTTTTGCTCTCGAGCATCTATAAAAATAAAATTATATTTCAAAAAAGCTATTGTAATTTTCTATCTTTACAAAAAAAACCCAAAGTACCATTCAAAATTGAAGTTATAGGATCCAAACCAAAATCCTTTGGTTCCTTAAGGAAATGATGGTCATTTAAAGAAAGTTTCAACAGGGGCCCCAAGTACTATACGTCAAGGTCCCAAGTGTCTCATCTTGGGCCCCAAGTACTACACGTCAAGGTCCCAAGTGTCTCATCTTGGGCCCCAAGTGTTACACTTGAGGGTCCCAAGTGTTTCATCTGGAGCCCCGAGTACTACACTTAGGGGTCCCAAATGTCTCATCTGGGGTCCCAAGTGCTACATAGGGTTAACATTGATCCCTAGGTATTGTAAACAACTATTCCAAGTTTTTTTATATTAGTTTATTTTGGAAATTCCAATTCTCTATTGTATCCCTATTAGTAAATGAAATGGCAGTAAACGTCATCACCAGAAATAATTTTTAGAATTATAATTTGAATGAAGTACAAAAACTAAAGACGGACGTAGTAGTCTACTACAATGATGCGTGGCAGTCAACTTACGTCGATCTTTAGCTTGCCTAATCATGTATCTGAAGTATTCTTATATTAGCTTATATTGGTAATCTCAATCGATATGGGATAATTAAAGGTCACCGTTCTATGTATTGAATATACCTATAAAGATTGTAGGAATGAAAAAATTAATATTTTGAACTATTTATAGGTCCACGATAATAGGTCCACGATAATAGGTCCATGGCCCCAGGTCCGCAGTCATAGGTCCACTATAAAAAGTTTATAGATTCACTATTTCCTACCTAGAACTTTGAAATATATTCGGATTTTTTTTTCCTAACACTGAAAAATTTGAAACTTTTTGAAAGTCAATCTTTGGGCTCACAAAATGTACGCTCACAGCTCTTAAGCTCGCATTTTGAGCCTCACAAACTAGCGTTGTTGAAAAATTTGGAATTGGAGTAGAAGCTCAACTTTGTTAATTGCAATTCAAATTGTTGGGGTCAAATCCTGGAAAGAAGCATCTAGAGCATTCCATAAATTATGGATGACAATATATTGTTTTCTATTTTCTAAAAAGTTTTAAATGTCACATACAGAAAATAATTAGGCTTTTTCATCAAGCATTCAATGTTACTCTTGAAATGAAAATGAAGACATTTTTGGTGTTTACACGATCTAAAATAACTTTAAAGGATGGAGACAAGTATTTTTAAAGCTTAGAGTTGAATTAAAGTTCACACACTGTTAAAAAAAGAATAACCAACGATGTGGGGAGTTTTGTTATCATCATGGCTAATTTTGTTATCGTTCATTAATATTTTCAAGTTTTTAATTTACGTACTTATTCATATACTGAATCTATTTTTAAAAGGTACATTCAAGAATTGGAAACATAATGTTGGAGTGTAATACATATTTATATACTTTCAATTGCACAGTTCCACAGATACATATCTTACAAAATTTATGTTTCGAGTGCCCAAAACATTTTCCCTTGTTTTTCATTTGAAGAATAATTCAAATGGAATGAAACACAAGTGGTTTCATGTTTTGTAACAAATTTGTGAATTACTTATGAATTTCTAGAGAATTACATTGTATGCAAGTATTTATGATTCTGAGTTTCACAAAACCCATATGCGTGTAATCTAGAAAAAGATATGGCTTGAACAAAAACAAAAAGTGTGGCATTTAAAAAATAATATACAGGGGTTCCTAGATGCAACCCATATTAAACTTTAACGGACCCTACTTTCTTTACCCATGTGTAAGATGGAAATTGGACAATCAATTCTCATTTAGAAAAATGGAGTGGCCCCCTCTGGCTTTAAAATGGACCCACAACTATGGTTCTTATTCCGTCCATTGGTAAAGTATTAAGCAATATTTGGCAAGTCTTAATTATGTTCTCACATTGTTGGTAGTCCACGACTCCACATAATGTCCATTTCCAAACCACCTAGCAGTTTGAAAAAGAGGATTACTGTTTGAGGCACTTATCGTAGTCTAGAAATGTTTTTGGACCAATTAAGCAGCAAAATCAAGAATTGGTAACAAATTTTCACAACAATCATTGCATAGAAAAAAATTTCAAATTATTGGCTTCAACTAGAATGAATAATCCAGTCATTCTTCCTAGTAGACCGTAACCCCTAAATGCCCGAGGCACCCAAATCTGGTGTTTGCAAAACTTTGAAGTTAAATAAAACCTAATCAAATTGCTATTTTTAGTAGTTTATGTATTTGGAAAGTTCTTCTCAAAGTCTAGTTTTAGCATTAAAAATCCGATCTTGAAAATAAATGATAGTGTTTTTTCTATTCAAGATTTTGTGCAAGGGTACCCATTGCAATCTTGACCTCCCGTAGTGTTGAGAGCTCTTGGAAATGAGCCTCAAATACACTAGATCTTGGAGAAAACATCACATTCAAAATTCATTTAAAAAAGTTATAGAGTAGATTTTAAGAAGCTATAAATTGATTGGGATTATACATGTTAGGTCCTTTAACATCATATTTTTTTGGTCACCAACATTTTAGATTTAACTTGTGAAAAGAGGATTGAAAGATTTGTGCAATTTTAACACCCTCATGGTCAAACATTATAATCTTTCACTCCGTAAGTGATATTGTTGTGTTTTCTTTTCCTATGAGATCTCTAACATGTCTAGTTTGAATTTATATGGTTACAATTCAAACAAAATTGATACAATTTATCAAAATGTTGGTATTTTGTTCAATTTAGAGCAAATTTCAAGGAGCTCGAAACAGGCCTTGGGCATTTAGGGGTTAACATGAATGAACATGTACTTAGTAGATGCATGGCAGGTTTGGTGAATTCGTGGAGGCTCGGGACTGCTCCAGATTTGACAGAGGGTCGGTGTAGCTTCGGAATGAGGTCCGTCAATCTTGCCTTGGTTGGTCGTCGTCGTCGCTCCTTCGAGGGTTACCAGCGCGGGCGTTGAATGTCCACTTTCTTGTGTTTGCTCTCGTCCCGCACTGCCGCGCGCCTTCCATTGTGTTTTGTTTTGTTTTACGATTTGCGATTTGCTGTGCGTCTTGGCAACTTGTGCGCTCATCCGCTCAACGCTGTGTGAAGGAGTGTGTACCCCTGCCGATCGTCAGTGAAGCTCCACACTGGGTACGTTTTTCGTTTGCGGTGCTCTGTTTTGTTTTTGTTTTCCCTTGTTTTTTCATTTGTGTTTTTGTGCTCTGTTGTGTTTTGTATCTTGATTCTTTCGTTGTATAGCTTTACTTTGGTGCAGTCTTTGGGTTTATTGAAAGCCAGATAGAATGTACAGCTAGCTAATTAGGTTTCTCCTAAAATTTCAGCGACATTGTGGAGCCTTCGTGGAGCCTTTGTCATTGCGGTCGCGGTGCTTCATCCTCCACGACGAAGAGTGCAGTCGATCGTGCATGTGCTTCCAGGTATTTCTCAAGCCACTGAAGTCTCAGTTCCATCACCTTTGTGAATTCTTCAATTCCATGGCAATTCTAGGGTTTCAGTTCAATTTCTTGCAAGCTTGAACGTGTGCAGTTTGCCGAGTTCATTTGCATCATTGATTTGCTCCGTTATGGTTTCCTTTGAATGTATCAGTGTACCATACAATTATGTGTGCAATGCTTCACATTGTGGCCCTAAGAAGTGCATATCAATTGTCATGCAACCAGATTCATTTGAAAAACAACTTCCTAAGTGCAGTGCGGAGGAGGGAGTGCTCAATCCGGACGCAACAGTCGAAGGAGGCAGTCGTTCTCATTCAGGTACTAAAAATAACACTTACACATGTCTCCGTTAGGTACATTTTAGAAAGGTAGCCTATACCCGCGGTCATTCTAAAGGATCAGAGCGGCCGCTCTGAACCTCTACGAATTCCATAAAAGGGATGACTAGATTATAGATTAGAGCGGCCGCTCTGAACTCGATTAATGTAGTCCAACTTCTCGGATGCGAACAGGATCAGAGCGGCCGCTCTGATCTCGTCGAACGATAGAATTATGAAAATTGAAGAGGATCAGAGCGGCCGCTCTGAACTGTTGCCTGGTCGTCTGAACTACAGGAATTGAAGAGAATCAGAGCGGCCGCTCTGAACCTCATCAATGTGCATACCCCTCATGGATGAGCATAGGTTCAGAGCGGCCGCTCTGAACCTCATCATTGTGCATACCCACCATGGACGAGCACAGGTTCAGAGCGGCCGCTCTGAACCTCATCAATGTGCATATCCACCATGGATGAGCATAGAGGTTTAGAGCGGCCGCTCTGAAACAACTGCAGCAAACGAGGATACAATCAAGTCACCCATTCTAATCCACTACTAGAACAAGGAAGGGCTAGAAGTACGACAGATCGTAGGGTATCGTTCGTTTGGATATTTCCAATGTCTAATAAGGCATAGGGATCACGAACTAAAAGTCACAAGACATTCATTTAATAGAAACGATAGTCATCTAGACTAGCATAGAGTACCCTCACTAATCTAGGAACCCCTCCATCGATTAGCTAAAACTCGTTAGAATAGAAACCTGCTAAATATGAATCCCTTCCAAAGGAACCAATGTAAAAGTCAGAAGTCGCATACGATTCAGAGCGGTCGCACTGAACCGTTGCGTCATTTCCTCGGTATATTCGTTGCACTAGTTCGGAAAGGATCAGAAAGCCCGCTCTAATGAACTCTTCGGGTAATGTAAGTTCTAAAACGCGCGCTCTAAGTTGGATTTCCGCTGACGCGGATAAAAGAACGTTATTGCAAATTCCAATTTAGACCGCGTGGTCTAATTCGTACGAATTCCTGTGGACAGTGCCATGGAGTCCTTTTTGGAGAGCAAGCCACCACTCATAGGCTATATAAAACGGCTGGCGCCTGACCGCGTGCACGAGTGCTGGAAAGCTCACATAGAGGAGAAAACTCCGCTGCAGTTGTTGGCGACGAAGGCCTTGTGGACGGTGGAGATGAGCTACCATCACGACTCGCCTGTCTTCAGTCTAGCGTTGGGATTTACGAAGCATGGAGACCCTAGATGGAAATCGTTCAAGGACATTATAGTCATTAATATCAATGTGCTTCAGGAGGCCATTCTTATAGACGTAGTGAATGCAACAAACAGCACCTTCGGTGTCATCGTCATCCGCATAGAAGATGAAATGACTTTCTCCCACGAAAGAATAATCAAGAACTACGATAATGTTCCACCTCATTTCCAAGCCCTGATGATGGACACCAAATCGATATGCGAAGCACTAGGAGGCGACTTCGTACAAACCGGCTTCGCTGTGAAGACGTACTTGAACAATGCAAACAACCTCCACATTGCATCGCTAACGAGTACGACTGACACGCAGGACGTAGGAAGCACCCCCATGGATTCGCAAAACCGGCCCCCCAAGAAGTCAAAGAAGTCAGTAGGCTCCAGTTCCGGAGCAGGCACCCGTGCACGGCCTCCGGCGTCGTCAGCTCTCGCAGGCGCCCCAGCCACGGCAGCCGCTCGGGCCTCTGCGCCTCCTCCAGTAGGTGCCGCGGAGCCAATCAACGATACGGCTGTTGCCCGCTCCCAAGCGACTTCAGAACGAGGTGCCGTGGTGTCAGCCAACGTCATGGCTCCACCGCCATCCACAACCACTGCGTCTAAACCCAAAAAGTCGGCACGCCCCAAGCAGAAGGTGAAGAGGAAAACCAACCGTACCCCCGCAGAAACATTGCTGGAGGAAGAAACGGAGGGTAGGCGTCGACGGCAGCGACGGGAGACTGATGCCGAAGACACTGCAGGTGTGCCCAGTTCGTCCCAACAAAGCGATATCCCGGAATCCACCGAGGTGTCCGAAGAGGAGGCGCACAAACAAGCGATCAAGAAGGTAAACGGTCACTGGGTGGACAACCCGAAAACAGTGCCCTTCAACAAATCCTCCGTTCCAGAGAAGCTCTTCGTCGAACTGGAAATCAAAAAGGAGCCAAAACGAAGTGACGTAGAGGAGGCGAGGAAACGCTTGAAGGCCGAAGCAGTGGCGAACAAGAAATTCAAGGAGCTCTCCAGCTACATGTACATCTTCGGGAGAGGAAAATACTTCGAGCTTGATGTGGACGACATGAGTCCGTGTGACGACGACTCGGGCATGATATTCAAGCCCTTGGAAAAGAAAGGTGTCATGGCTGTGCAGGAGCGAATGGTGAAGGTGAACTTCAGCAAGCAGATCTTGACCGTGATGCCCAACATGTCGACGAGACCAAGGTATTGGCAAGACTGCGTGAATGTCTTCCCCATGAAGATCATCAACGGCCAGCACACATGGAAAGCTTCCAAGGAAATCATCTCAGGGACAGCATGCGTGGACGACGAAGAGGTCAAGAAGCGAGTGCAGAAGTGGACATGCGAGATCGTTTGGTCAAATGAGAAGAATCATTTGCACGCGTTGTCCTGCAAGTGCAACGATGGCAACGTCACCGGACCTTACTTGTCGTCCCTCCCGGCTACAATCAAGCATTGCCGATACCTCTGGCTAGACGCACGCAAGCCAGCGCAGTGCCGCAAGAACATGAGGGCGAAGGAGCAAGGCGAGAATTTCAAGGCCTATGAGGTAAGCAATTCAGACCGCCCGCTCTGAAGTGTTTTTGATTGCTATGCCGACTTCAACAATCAGCTTGTCTAACTTCAGAGCGGCCGCTCTGAAGTGATTTCATCCACAGTTGTCCTCATCATACGCTTCAGAGCGGCCGCTCTGAAGTGATTCCTGTTGTATTGATATTCTCATCTTACATCGTTTTAATCGTGCAGGAGTTTAGGGAGAAGGCTGAGCAAAGCTTCGAATCAACCGGCGTGCTGAAGGGGCAGTCGAGAGCGTCGTATGACCTGGACCGGATGGGGGAGCGGAGACTCATCATGGCCTCGGAGGAGACTTGGTCCCTGTGGCAGAGAATATTTTCGTGTCACGAGTCGGGATCCTTATACGACATCGACTCCGGTGGTCCCTTCAACGAAATCATGACGACCGATGGTAGTACGAAGCCGTATAAATTCCAACCCATCACCAACAATATGATGAAGAGTCTGCACGGGTTGGACGATTTAGCAGTCGGGGAGCTGGCTCAGAAGATCCTGGATGTCCCCCCAAAGGTGTACATCATAAAGAAGCCTTCGACATGGGCGAAGACGCTTCCCGTCGCCGCGTGGTGCACAAACAGGAAGCACAAGAATGTGCTGTACAAGGAGTTGGTGGACAGGGGCAAGGATATGGGCATCATAGAAGCAGCCAGTGTCTTCCTCGAGAATGGGGACTTGGACCCCAAGGGCTGGAGGGACTACAAGGCCGCGTTGAACATCTGCGGGTTTCACATGTGGCACCTCCAGACAATTGATGTGGAGTACCTGAAGTCCGAGGTGCGGTCGGGCAATAAGAAAGACGAGCCCTCCGCAAGGTTGGTGAGGGCCTTGGACCGAGTCGTGAATAATACCGCGCGATTCAAGTACGTCAAGAATTGCTCGCGGGCGAGTATTTGTCGATGGATTCGGGACGATTCCAACTTCGAGGACTATCTATGCCTTGAGAAGAGGAAGACGTGGTCTGTCCTCCGCGACGCCAACTCACCCGCCAACCTCCAGTTTTGCGAGGTAGGCATCATGGATCTCCGACTTTTCCCGAAGATCGAGAACATGGAGATCAACTATGGAATCATGAAGATCGTGGAGGAGGTCGAGAGGGTATCCAAGTCCGTGATGTCGAAGAATGTGCACACGTGGATGTTGATCTTCAATTCCAAGCGGTTGGCTGCGGTGGATCAGCTTGTGAAGGAGTTCTTCCCGGATCACGCTATTCGACGGGAGTGCAACTATGTGTGCGCCAAAGGCGAACCGGGCTTCAAGGACAGGAACAAGGACAAGGTGATGTACCTGCAGCGAAACATCAAGCAGTTCACAAACTCTGACATTGTGAATGCTGCGGAACGTGTGCCAAGACTCTCAGCAGAACAAGACGTAGACCTCGAAAACGACGAAAGTCTGTACGCGACCCGTGAAACCTGCCGTCACGATAATCCGGAGATTAGCTCGAAGTACGAACTTCGGTATGAAGTCTACCTCCGCTTCATCGACAAGTTCTGTAGAGATCAAGGGACCGCAATGCTCGTCTTTGCTGGGGCAAAGGCCATCTCCACATGCACGGTAATTATCGACGACTCTAGCATTTGTATACAGTGCTTGTCCAGATTTATTTGTGCATCTCATGTGTTCGGAGTCATTAACGCCATTTGTGCCTGCAGATGTTGTTCCGCAGCTCCGTCTCCCTTATGCTTGCCACAGAGAAGTCCATGGCGCGTCACTCGGCGCACAACCGCATTGGAGCCCAAATGTGGCCTGATGTTCTGGTCCCGGGGTGGAAATTGAGGTACACGTACGAGGACCAGATGAAGGCGAAGAAGGGCGTTGCCGCATTGGAGGAGGAACTTGCCCCCAACGCAGAAACGTCGACGGCGGACGAGCCCCTCAACATGTCCAATGACGATGAATCAGATGATGACGGAAACCGACAGGACGATGACGTCGACGAGGACAATGACCAAGAGGAAGATGATGCCGACGAGGAAGACGATGAGGATGATGAGATCGGACCAAATCCATCAGCGTCGGTTCACAATGACGTCATTGATTCTGTCGTCAGGGGGAGGTCTGCGCAGATGCCCGCAGAAAGCGATGCCACTGTGCAGTCGGAGCGACCTGACGACTCATCTCCCTCTCGGATGATAGTCCCAGGCACGGTTCAGAGCGGTCGCTCTGAATTGGTTCAGCCGCTCTCCCCAATGGAGCCCCCCCTCGTCCCTGGAGAAGATGAAGTGCAAATAGAGTATGACCAGAGAGGCTTGTCTGATCCAGGTTCTCCTCGATCCCCCGATCCCCCAAGATCTCCCATCCCTGCAGTTCAGAGCGAGAGCTCTGAACTAGACTCTCCACTACCTCCCGTTCATCCCCCCCCTCCAACTCCTCCTGTCGCAGTTCAGAGCGACCGCTCTGAACTGGATTCCTAGTTTCCCATTTGCCATCCTTCCTCTCCGCTTGCTGCAGTCCTGAGCGGGCGTTACCATACACCATCGCTTTCCCCCCTCTCTGGCTCTCAGTCTGTCACTCCCCCAAACCAGAGAGCGCAGTCCAAAGCCGTTGTCTCTCTTTCCTTTGATTCCCCCGCTCCCGTCGGTGAGGTTCAGACCGGCCGCTCTGAAGTGAGCGCCACTGCTAACGTCTTCCGGGTTCCCGCTCCTCGTGCTCCGACGACGCCATTGACTTCGGCTCACGCAGAGCATGCACTTCCTCCGCCTCCCACCAGAATGCAGATTGAAGATCTGCAGACGCAGTTGGACCCGTTGAAGGTCTTCCTTTCGAACGAGCAGCAGGCGGATCTGGAGAAGGTGAGGATGGATGTCAGAAGTTCCCCGCGGAATTCTTCAACGGAGTCTAGGGCGCAGAGGATTGGCAGGACGAGGAGTGTTCTGCTGGAGTTGAAGTTCCTTCGCCCGGCGTCGAGTGTTGCCGAGAGCGAGAGTGTCAAGAAATTGACAGTGGTACAGGTGACCATCGACAACTTGATGTCAGAACTCTCTCCCCCCACCGATGAGGAATTGGCATATGCGGCCCATACTAGGGCGATGCAGAAGAGACTCGAGGAGGCTCTGAGGAGTAGCCAGAACAACTCGATTGATTTGGACGAGGAGGATGACGAGGTTCTGGTGAAGCGTCTGGCCGAGGCGGCGTTGAAGAGGGAGGAGTACAATGCAATGGCCAAGGCGGCGGCTGCAAGCGGATCGACTTCGGACACGGGGACCGCAACTCAGGCAGGGGCGAGCTCGAGCGTGGAGGCGGAAGAGGCGAAGCCCGACGTCATGGACTCCAAGGCAAACATCAGCCTCGCGTTCGTGGAGAGGATCTCGGAGCGCCAGAGGAAGAAGCATTCGGGGGGGGTGGAGAAGTGTACCCAAACCATCGACCTGCTCAACAAGCAAAACGAAGAGATGGAGCGGCAGGAGCGGGAGAGGGAGCGGCAAGAGCGGGAGAGAGAGCAGGAGAGGGTGCGGGGAGAGGAAGAGAAGAAGGCCAAGTAGAAGGCCAAGAAAGAGAGGAAGGAGAGGGAGCTGGCGGAAGAGAGGAGGCAGCAAGCGGAGAGGGAAAGGAAATACCAGTTGGAGCAGCAAGAGCAACGGGATTTGATCAAGAGCATGAAGGAGAGCATAGATAGGATGATGGCGAAACCGATCCAGTCCACGCCCTCCCCTGCGGTCGCTCTTACTCCACCGCATCCGATCGAACTCCAGAACGTGTCCGGCGTGTCCACGACGAACTCGGCCTCCGCGACGCAAACCGCAGCGTCAGGGCTACAGATGCTGGGTGCCTTGGACCTTCCCAATACCTCGGTGAGTGTCACTTGTGAACCAGAATTGGATGACCTTGCCCTCAGTCAATTTCCTTTTGTGCATGTCACTGAACCCGTGCATCGTGCGAGCATGGACGACGATGACTCGTACAGCCTGGAAGTTGACTTAGGAGATGTAGAGGCCTCCTTTGCTAACTTCACCCAACAATATGCTCCCGTGCAGGACGCAATCATTCCGGTGCAGTCCCGTGCGAGGGTTGAGGAGCAAGCTCCGGTGGATTCACCGCCCAGGGATGACCAGGATCCAGCTGTGGGTAACCCCTCCACATAGCTCCCATCTTTTTAGTCTGTCGTCGGGTGGACGCTGTGTGAGGGTAATACGGTGGGTCGATCGAAGGTCGTCCCTTCGAGTCTGCCCAAGCATAAAGCCTGTAGTGACACCTAGCTAGAATAGTTTGTAGATGTAGCTTGTGAACCATTCTAGAAAGAACCACTCGGTCTGTAAAAACATTGTACATTACTTGTAATATATTGGATTCTTTTTTGTAATCATGTTTGGGTGACTGCGGTCCATTTGGATATGTGTTTGTCTTTCCAAGTAAATCGGGGCACTCAAATTGCACTCTTTGCATTTTCGATTCAGGATGACAATGCTCTCTCGCTGCGCCACAAGTCCCCGTTGCCCACAAGCGGTCCGGATGCAACGCCCCGTCGATCGAGTACCGGCTCTTCGCGCCATCCAATCGCAGTGGAGTCTCCGGCTATACACGTTCAAGTCGACGCTCGCATGGATGCCGACTTGGGCCCTCCGATCCCTTCCGAGGTCGATCCCGCAATCACACTAGAAGTTGTAACGGCCAAGCGACAAGCAGCGCCTGCCCCTTCCACGGATGCAAAGAAGGTGAGTCTTAATTTCCTTGCAACACCTCCTTGCTCACTATAGGCGACCCTTGGTCAATTAGATTGTCTGCACGAGACGGGCATGGATCTCTCCTACAATTAGGATCAAGGCAAAGAGGAAATGGGGGGGGATAGCTCTCGGTTACCATGGCACGTCTTCTCGGGTGTAGAGAGTCACATGTTAGATATTGTGGACTCCATTCGTTTGTCATAGAATCGACTTTGAACAAGGGGTATAGCGTACGCAGGCACCGTCGCCACCGCCCGAGCCGCCGGAGCCGCCCGGTCCCGTGGCTTTGCCATCATGCAGTTATCTCTTGATCTTCGAATTAGAGGGGATCTTGAGCAGAATTGAGAACATCGGGCACATCCTGCCCAATCCGATGCCCATGGAAGGGACGGAGGCGGATTACCAACCAAGGAGGCGCCATGTCTTTGACGAATACACCCTTCACTGTCGCCCGGACTTGCGGGAATTTCTCAGGAATGTGGCGAAGAAGTTCCACGTATCCGTGTGGACCAGGCTACCGTCCAAGGTCGCCAAGTCCATGGTGGATTTCCTCTTCCGCGGCATAGAGTGTGGAACCATGCGCGTCCTCGCACTAGAGGATTGCACCTCCATTGTCGAGAGACGAGCGTGGAGATTTTGCAAGTGCAGACCCCTCCCGCATCTCCCAGAATTACCCTGTCCCGCGCACCCCGTCCATTCGGAATCCGATCCGGACCTCACGGAAGACACCTTTGTCCAGTTCCCCGAACACCCGGGAGGGCAGCTGCGGCTCAAGGTCCTCCACAAGGGCGTCTGGGACAGTGAGTTGTTTAGGTCGAACAACTTCAGGGCGAACTCGACGAATACGTTGCTCATCGATTCCTCCCCCGAGAGCAGCATCCTCAATCCCTTGTACAACGCCATATTTCCCTTGTCATACACGGGCAGCGACTTTGATTCCATCCTCCACGGGTCATTGCGCCAATATCTCCACAAACTGTTGTTGTCGGGTCTTAGCGTGTCGCAATTCGTCTCTCAAACCCGTTCCTATGGGAGCTCACGGTTCCCCTAAGACAGACGCGTCTGGGAGTCAAAGTGCGCGCGTGTGCTAGATGGCAGGACAGATCCCTCCTCTTGGAGTATCCAGAGTTCGTGGGCATGTACACTAAAACCGGGAATGATTTCTTTGTCGCTCGAAAGGCCAAAGAGAAAAGGGAATTAAAAAAAAAGTGATGCCCAGTTGTGGAATTTGTGCGTGTACAGACTCGTCGTCGCATTGGCGTTTCTGATCGGTGGGCAGCCAACACTTCTCGACCGCTTCTGAGGCGCTCGAAGCGCCATCGAACCCGGATGTCGGAGGGAGTGGGCTCCTCGGAAGGCTGCGTGGCCTTGGAGGAGGCGGGCACGGATATCACCTCCGCTCAACTCTGACGAGGAAAAATAAAACTCGAGGGCCACATATATTGTGAAGGCAAGCTCTTTCCTACCATGGATGGTTGCATGATTGAAGTAGAGTCCGACGGACAACTTGGCATAGGGCTGGACAGATCTTTATCTCCGTCGCACTGACAGTTTAAAATGGATAGCAACTGGTTGTCCAAATAGTCTGTTGCTCTTTCTTTCCACTCTCCTTGGAGATTGTCATCAGGAAGTCCTCAATCCTAACCGAAGAATTGTAATCGTTGGCTCTATTGTACAGGATTCTTGGTCCTACGGTCGTTTAGGCCAAGATGGTCTCTTCTCGGTGCAACAATTGAATAAAACACTTTTGCAGGTTATAATGTCCATGCTCACGATTCAGAGCGGCCGCTCTGAACTGTACGCGACATTGCTCAGGTGGTCTCCCGCAGGTCAGGCGGCGAGGTTTGCTCCAGAGGCATCCTTTCGTGTCACAGATTGACTTCAACACTTTTCAGGGATGGATCAACACATTGACGATGTTGTGAACACGGGATGACCCATGGATGGCATCCCCCTAGAACGTTGCTGAAATATTAGAGATGCTTTAAGAGTTAAGACTATAGGATGGTAGGTACATTTTCACTTCATTCTTCAGTAGTCTTATACCCTCATTGAATATAGAAAATACAAATTATAACATTTAGGTAGCTATACGACACTATTGTCCAAATCGTAGCACCTTTCTCCCTTCTTTGCATGTTTAGAGTCCGCTTACCAAAAATAATCCGTGTGTCAGCCTTTTCACCAACAATCGTGTATTCTTCAACTGCGTCGTTAGGAGGTCCTTGCAGCGCAATAGGAGAACCTCGAGCAATTGTTCAACCGTTGTGTGGATTTGTTCGAACGTTGTCTCGGTGTTGGATGAGACACGGTTGAGCTTGGTGCAGGTGTAGATCGGAAGCAAAATTGAAGGCAGCTCATCATTGGTCGGTCAAGAATATTCATAGAGGAAGCCGACTTCCTCTTCGAACTCTGTTGATGCACGCCACTAGAAATCGGGGTTGCACTAGTAGATGCGATGCTTCAAGCGTTCACGGAGCTCTCATGCGCATCTAGGAGAGTCGTTTGGAATGAACAACCTCTTCAAAAAAGTTCAAGGATATATTGTGCCAGCAACTGTCATCCGTCGGCCTTCTCCGTTGCGTCCTTCATTTCTTTGGGCATGTCGCGGAACCGGTCTACTATTGTCGGCATGGGGGTTGTTGGGAGGGGTTCTCATTTGAGCACTTGTTGGCTGCGCATAATTTAAACCTACGAGTCAAAAAGACCTGGAAGTTGCTTCCAACTTGATGGCTTCTATTATGAGCAGCCAATAGGTGCTCAAGTAGAAACTCTGTTCACAACCATCTCCATCCCGGCGAAAGTTGATCGTTTCTGCCTCTAACCCTGAGAAACGGAGGACCTGTTGGACGAGGTAGATGGATTGCGATCACTCCCATACGCACCCTTGAACTTCTTTGGAGAGGTCATTCATTTCAAATGACTCCCTTGGATGTGCATGCAAGCTCCGTGAATGCCAGGGCAATCTGTTGTGCGATGGATCTCCAGATTCCAATGTCGTGTGCCAACATAATTTGTAGAGGAAGTTGACTTCCGCTATGAACATTCTTGACGTGACCGAAGATGGGTTGTCTTCAATCATGCTTCTGCTCTGCATGAGCTCCAAGTTCAGCAGTGGTCCATCTTGCAAGGAGGCAACGCCGGCACGGGTCCTCATTGCAGTTGACAAGCATTTGACCGAGAACCTCCGAAAGCCCTGTAAAGACATCATGGCGGCGCGGTTGGGAAATACACCCTTGCTTCCATGTGTCAAGCTGTACACTCCACTGGCCTCACACGGAAACTGAGGACTATGTTGTCTCAATTGTATACTGAATCGGAGAAATTCAAAAGCCTAGAAGAAATTTAGGAATGTACATGACTAGGATTCGTAAGCATTGGCTCCTTAGGATTCTCTTGTAAACTACATACTCTAGATAAAACGCTTATGCAATATAGACATGCAAACCCCCGCCCACGTTGTTCAAGCGATAGTCCCTCTTAGGTGTCTTAATTATAGCATAGTGACCCCCCTCAATGAGAGGATGTAGGACTATTGCAATTAAAAACAGTGATCTACGGATCACCATTTCATCAACGTCAACAGGCTTCTACTTCTTAACCATGTTGTGGGAGGTTCTTGTAGGGCACTCTAGAAACCTTGGACAATTGTTCTTTAGGCGCAGTGTAGCTCAAAGAGGATCTTGGCTTCTCCTATGAACACTCCTGATGTGATTGGAGAGGGGTTGTCATTATTCTAACTTCTACTCTACACAACCCAAGGGGTTCGGCATCCATCCATTAGGCAAAGAGGCGACGTCCACATTGGGCTGCATTGCGCTTGATGAGCATTTGACTGCGAACCTTGGAGTGCCCTGTGAAGCCCCCCATCGACTTGATTGTCAAGTAGAAGTTTGCTTCCGTTGATCAAGTTCAAGACTCTTCCCTTACACATTGCGGGATGCGAGCAAGGAGGTGCAAGGTGGAGATACAACAAACATCGCACCACAAAATAATATTTTATAGATGTAGATGTAGGCTTTCTGTTCTATTTACCCTCCCCTCGAATACGTAGATGTCACTTGAAACGATTTTTTTAAGATTGTACCTCACTCTAGACGCGTCTGTCTTACCTCCTTTATATGGAATGTCCCCATGTGTGCCCATTCAATTCAATAAAGCATTTTTCCGTTTGTTTATTTATGAAGTGTCGATATTAAGTGTTTTGTTGTGTCACAAATCAAAACGGCCACTAGATGGATGGATGGAGCGACTGCATAATCAACAGAGAGAGTTTTGTTCTAGTGTTAGGGTGTGCCCATATCTTTTCTTACTGAATTGGTTGCCCAACCGCTTGCCTACGGACAGAACGTAGGGTCCATTTCAGGTTACCATTGGTCGCATGGAAGAACCTCGTACACTACTATTTGAAAATCGTAATACTTGTTTATGATCAAGCCATATCTTTTTCCAAACCGAGCATGCATGGGTTTTGCAAGGTTATATGCCAGACATAGAATCCTTTGCAAAATTCACCAGGGAACTCAAAAATGCTTAGACATTGACCATATGGTCCGTGGTTCTCAGAGCGACCCTCTTTTCAACCGGTCGTGTAGGTGGTTCTAAAATGGACATTAAGTGGACTGCCAACAATGTCAGAGCATAATGAAGATCTGTCATTTATTGCTTCATACTTCGCCAATGGATGGATTAAGAATTAGAGAGGATCCATTTTAAAGGTAGGGTGTGTTCACATATTTTTTCTAGATGCGATTTGATTGTCCAATTGCCTTCTTATAAATATTAAAAAGAATGTAAGGTCCGTTTCAGTTTTGTAAGGGTCGCATTTAGGAACCTTGTGTATTACAATTAGAATACCATAATGCTTGTTTTTGGTCGAGACATCCCTTTTCCAGACTACATGCATGTCTATTTTGTAACATCTAGGATTACAAGTAGTTGCCAATGACAGACTCCTGCAAAAAATTTATAAGTAATTCATAGATGCTCCAATAAATATGAAAGCCCCTGTGTTAGATTCCGCATCAATTTTTCTTCTAAGTGGAAAATAAGGGAAAATATTTTTGGGTTTTCGAAACACATCAAAAAGGCCAAACAAACCTTAAAGGGTTGCTGAGCCACTTCCCTTGTTGCATCTATATCTTCAACTGAAAAATAAAAAGGCCAAACAAACCTTAAAGGGTTGCTGAGCCACTTCCCTTGTTGCATCAGTATCTTCAACTCAAAAATAAGGGAAAAGATTTTTGAGCATGTCAAAACCATCCAAAAGGACTAACGGCCCTTTGGAAAAATCTTTGTGTACTCGCCAAGTACATAAGAATGTATCACATCCAAGGTTAAGTTTTTTGTATGTTGTGATCATTTTGTTGGCAACTCCCAACTTCACAGTTGCATCCACAACTTTCTCTCCCGGTTTTAATTCATTTGTCGACTTTTCACCCTCTTTGTCGCATTTTCTTGAGGGCACGTTGTGAGGCCCTTTGAAGACGTCAGTGCAAATGCTCCACAAATTACCAATCCAAAAAACGGTGCAATCTCTGCACAACTTTCCCTGGTATTGAACTTTGAAGGAAATTTTTCTTTTCGAATGTAGGACCCTCTAACATAGTCTGTCGAACTCCCTTCTATGGGAAATGGCTCATAAAATTTATAGGAACCACTGCTAGTCCAAATTCCATCTGCAAGCGACATGAACATTTCATAGGACACCTCATTATGAATTATCGAAATCAACAATAATGTGCACAATTCCCCACCCATGCTACAATCTTTTGATAGTTTTTCTACCTACTTCAAGCCCCTAAACCGCCATTTTAACGGAATACCGCCAATTTAACGAAATTGCCCATGTCTCTTCTGCACGGTACGTAGATGCTGATTAGGACACTAACTACTGCATGCGTACCATTCACAATGAGAATCAAATAGGAAATCTGCAGCAACAGTGGCATCAAGGGCAGCAGCCGTGGGGTCCAGAGAGAGGCCGAGGTCGAGCACTTCCTGTGGTCGCAGTTGGAATTGCTGATGAATGCCAGGGGGGGCAGTCGGCTAACCTCCAAGGGGTGCACCTCCTGCACCTGGATCGAAGACGAGAGCCATCGATATATGTCGATCGAGATTCAAGATATTAACTTCGTGTCGATCGATCAGTGAAGCAGCTGTGATTTTGATCCTGGTATATGTCAGAGCAAGATCAGATGAAGAACTTGAAGATATCGACGGAGGGACGATATCACATAATAGCGCTGCTGAAATCCAGAGATCTTCGCAAACTAGAGGATGCAGACTTTCCGATTAAGCCGCTCACGAGATGACCACCCACACCGAAAAGCTCAACAACATATGACCATCGTGGGAGATTAAATTCTTCGTTTCCCTCCGAGACTATCAGACAGAGGGGATGCAGGGAAAAGCGGCAATTAGGAAATGGAGAATCAGCTGCTAGCACAAACTTTCCCGATTGGCAACCCTGTAAAACGAGACTAAGAGACTGGCGATCCAGGATCCACAGATCATCTCCCTGTGAACGTATACCCAAGTGGGTGTTTCTGTGGAATTCCGCACACCTGCCTGATATATGTCAGAGCTAGGTCATCGGAAAAGATTGAAGCCTGGAAACTTTAATTGGGGGGCCGTGATCTAATGTTTAAACTTTAATGTTTAATGTTTAAGATTGAAGCCGTGAAACTTTAATGTTTCGTGTCGATCGGGAAACATTCCAAAGTCTGCAATGGCGCCGCCTCGAATATCCTCGATCATCAAGTCGGGTGAGCTCAACGCTGCTGCCGCGCCGCGTGCTCATCTGATACGCTTCCTGGAAGTGGGCGATTGAACTCGCATGGACAATTTCGTTAAAATGGCTCTAATTTGCTACTTTTACGGTTTAAATGTACAATAGTCTTAGATGTCTGATATCAATATCATTCTTAGATGACTGAAATTTACAACATTCCTAGATAGTACTTTCACAGTTTTAATCGGGAAATCTAAATCTATAATAGTCCTAGATTTATGAAATCTATAGTCATCCTAGATGGCATTTTTGTAGTTCAAACCGGGCGGTTTGCAAATGGCACACGGAGTACCGCCATTTTAACGAAATCCCCCATTCTCATTTATCAGCTGGATTGATGGGAGCAGCGTTATTTTTTTCAAACAATATCTGCCACAACTAAGACGATACTTCATGGCACTGGCGAGATTCTAGAGGGACCGAGTTTGAAAGACTCAATTCCATCAGAAAGTGCGAAATTTTGTCCCAAAACCCCCACTGGATGGCGACCTTAGAACATGCCCACCTATCTTGTAAAACGGATGACTTGTTGCCACCGGCTTGCAAAATTGCCCCACCTGTCTTGCATAATGGATGAATTTGTTAAGAGGCCAAGCCAAAAGTCATCAGTGGCTTGCAAAACCGGACTTTTTTGCAAGCCAAGGGGCGGCTTGTAAACTGCATGAGACAAGCACCTTTTGTACTTTTCCACCAAACAAGGACTTGATCCGTGAATGTGGACGTAGCCAATTGCGTGGCGATGGCCTCTTAAGAGGCTATGGGTGGGGCGACACATCATCTTTGGCTTACAAATTGGCTTGCATTTTGTAGAACAGGTGGTGATGCTCTTAGCTTCACTGATTAAGTAAGTAAGTTCTATACTAGTAAGTTTTGTTACGAAAGTAGCATCACAGGGGAGCTCGAGTGGAGGTGGTTCGAGTCTCTTCTCCAACAGCGAGTCGGCCAGGGGGACACAAATATAAGTTATACATTCAATCTATAACTTACACAAAATAGTGAAATTAAATTGCCCCATACTAATTTCTTGACATTTGACACTATATAAATATTTATTGTTATTGTACAAGAATGGCACTACTTTTGAATTAGATATTGTTGGAATTGGGACTCATGAACTTCCATGTGTACAAGTAGAAAGATTTGTAGAAATAATTGTTGACTTTGATGGCTTGCAAAGTAACTTTTGGGGGGTAAGAAAACTTAATTGTTGGGTGAATGCAAGAAAGACTAGTACTATTTTTTGTCACACTTGACATGTCGGACTTGTTACCAGCTATAACTTTTGAAGAATGAATCCAATTAACTTGAAATTTTTTTAAGAGATGGCTAACTTGATCTTGTTTAGATCCCCTAATTTTCAAAAAAATTTAAAAATCATTTTATATTTAAATTTCAGTTTAGCTAATTTGTCACACTTTACAGTTTAGGGTTTTTTAGTACTGGGGAGTATCCAAACTTAATGATCTGGATCTGAAATTTCTATGGTCTCTTCCCATAGTAGGAAGTCATGTTTCTATCAAAGGAAATTTAAAAATATTTTATTTTATGCCCTCCACATATGTGCAAACAGGGCTCCCTTGCGCGCGCAGTTCTGAACATTCAAAATTGTTTCAAGATCATTTTTTTGGTGAAATGTCTTTCCTATAAAGTCCTCCCAAATGGAAAATTTTTAGTTTCCTTAAAAAAAAATTCCTATTTTTTACAAATTAAAATGTGAAAGTACCTATTTTCATGAGATTTTGCACTTTTCTAGTTCTCCTACTTAGAGAATTTTTCTATGCTTTTCCTTCCTAGGGTAACTTCTTCTTAAAGGTGTATACATTGATTAGATTTTTCAGATTTTTTATAAATTGTTTTTTTAATTATACATTTATACAGTACTCCCCAAAAAACATGAGTACTATGGAAAACGCTACGCAAAGTGGACGGTCTTTCTTGCATTCACCCTGTTAAAGCAACCTAATTTCATTATTTTGTGTAGTTATTAGTTGATATAACAACATATTTGTGTGCTTCCCTTTCATTGTTGGAGAGCATGCCATATAACGATGCAACTACATTTAGCAATTGGAAGAGCATTCCCACTACAACATTGCCAGCGTTAGAAGAGGGTGACACATAGTGAAATTGGATGAGAAGTGCTATTCCCCCTCCAAAACCTTCCCATCCTACTTTGTCCAAGATAGACACACCAAATCTATATGTTTACTTATTTTTTTGCTCTATTCCACTTGTGATTGAAAGGTTTACAATTAAATCATATTTGATATGAAGAGATAAGATCATAGGAGACAAAAAATTGAAAAACTTGCCAAACATAGATATGAAACTATGGCGAGTTGGTATAATCCTTAAAGGACATTTATATTTGAGCTTGGTCAAACTTCTACATTAAAATACACATTTCAAAAAATTGATATTTTACACATGAGGTAATATATCTCTAAAATTTAATTTGAGTTTTTCATAATTAGAAAAATCAAATTAAATTTTACAGGACTTTTTAAAGAAATTTCTTTGTAAATATCATAAAAAGTAGTAATTATAAAAATGCTTAAATAGTATGAAATTTTTTAAGAAATGAAAATAATAGAGACAAACATCAAATGTCCCTTTGTTCCGCCTCCTAGAGCTTCATCACCTTAAATCATGCAATTATTCAAAGAGATGCAAAAAATTAAGAATGAACAATGTTGATTGATTCCATTAGTCATTTCATTTGTCTTTTGATTGATGATTGCACAAATAGAAGGGGAAATACTACTTGGAATTGTTTTATTGGTCCCAAATAGCAATCAAAAACCAAATATAACCAATTTGCAACGTCACAAAGTACAATAGAAAGATCATTTGGGGTCAAAAAATTAAGGCCAACAAGAAAGTCATTTTGGGATGGAGGGAGTTGTAAATTGTTTATACATGATTAGGTTTGAGAACACCATACATTTGATTCATATATTGAGGTGGACGGTATATGCATACAAGCGTGTGTTAATTTTGTGTGGGAATGGTGACCTTGTAGCACTTAGAAGTGGCCTTTATTTCCTTTGCTATTCTTCATTCTATGGAAATGGACATTTATTCCGTGGAAACCGCAATGACAGAAAGACCCTCCTAAAGTTTGGTGGTGGGGAGTGTATGTGACCCTAGCCTTAAACACCTTCCAAGCAATGAACTCCTAGACAATTTATCATTTTTAAAACACTTCTCCAACATGTATAAAATCACAAATTTAGGGCATGCTAAAATCCTCCTCAAATTCTCAATTAGGGCAACCAAAATGGGTGAATTTGAGCCCCCAAGAGGAATTACATCACACAACACTTACACAAACACACCGATTCAAGCATGCATTGACCCATTTGCATTCTTCCTAGATTCTATAGTATGGTTTATATTTTACTCTTTTATTGTCCAATTCTTTCAAGCCAGAAAACTCCTATGCCAAAACCTCATTGAAATTCCCAATTAGGGCTCTCCAAATGGTGAAATTGGGCCCTAAAAAAGAATTCCAGCATACTATATTCATCTCCAACAGCCACTTCAACCACACATTGACCCAATTTTCACTTCATCCTAATTTCATGGATTCATCCACCAATTGTCTATCACTTTCTTTTAAGCATTTTAACCCCTAAAGCCCCAAGCCTTTTTCCATCAAAAAACACTCAAAACTGCCATTTCTATTGCAAAGAGGAAAAAAAATTTAATTGTTCTTTTTGCATATCTAAATGTAGGATCTTGTACAAGACTAGTATAAAAATGTGTAGTAGAAATTTAAAAACATTGGCCATGTAGATTGCAAGATGTCTACATTTAAAGTGAAGAAAACAAGTTTTGTTACCTTGTTTGACTAGATTTTTTGGCTTTAAATCTCCTTAACTTAAAGTTTTTGCACTACTAATTTTGATTTTCTAATTTTCAATATTAAAAAAATTGAGCTGAGAATCTATGAAAAAAAAATTCAAAAAATGATACTTAATTTTCACTCATTAAAAATTTGTTAAGTAGAAATAGATTCAAAATTGAAGGGAAAACTAAATTGGAAATTAGTAGCTCTAAGACGGAATTAAAACAAAATAATCCCAATGGCGAGATTATTTTAGCAAGCTGACTTACTGTGTCTAACAATTTATTTATTATTAGTTATAAAAATTGCATTCAAAAATGAATTCTACGAGTTATTTTTTTTAAAAGATGCTTAGATTGCTCCAAAACAAGATTGTCCATAACTTTCTCATTACTAGTCCAAATAGAATCAATCAAAGCTTCAAATGTAGACAAAAATATAAACTTTGAGAAAAAATTCAAATTCAAAAAATTCATTTTTGGGTGAAATTCTTTGGTTGCCCTTGAGTTGCTCTTGTGACCTATTGAAATAAAAATTATTTTTTCAGAGAGATAATTTAATTTCCTGTCTTCAAAAATGTTTCAAAAAACCTTGTCAAAAATTGAGATCACACAACCCTACCCAAAATTGCAAGAGTCCCCTGTAGGGACTTTGGGACTTCATGGTTTAATGTGATTTTCCACTCTCGTGCATTTATAGACACCTTAATTTAACTCCAAGGATTATTCATCTCCAGCTTCCACATTGCACCATCATAGCTTGTCATTCTTGTAACATTAGTCTATGCAATTTGAGGGACTATCCTTGTCCTTAGGGGATTTTAGTGATCAAATTCACTTGTTGAAATTGTCTTGGCGGTACACAAGTTTAGGTAATTAATCCACTTAATTCTACACAATTAGTGTGTTCATTATCCATGAACACCAACCTTTGCTATGACCTACGTCTTGGGTCAAGTCCATTCCTTTATAGGTAACATTTTTCTAGAGTAATAGGGCTAGGACCACCTGCCCATATTACAATAGAGAGGTTGATTGATTTAAAGAGGGTCTATGCAATTCATAATCTTTGGCTCAATGATGGGTACCACATCTTCATGAAAAGGACCTCGCACATCATGACCAAGAAGCTTGTTCTGTACCCTATTTACCACCTTTCTTTGACAAGGTCTAGGTTCACCACAATTTCCTTGACCATCTCTCATTTAATGCCACCACTTATTATATTCCTCAAGCTGGAACTGCCAAGCCCTATTATTTTAGAGAGGGTTTATTGGCTTACAAAGTATCAACTTAGGGAGGTTTTACCTTGCACTATGTCATTTAGTGATTCTTTCAAAAAGCCCTAGTGAATCAATTCCACTGTGCAGCATTCCCACCATGGGCTCGGCATGTCCTACATGGATTTTTTGGTCACAGAAACGTGCAGTAACATTACAAAAAATATGAGGCCTCCGGAAGGCCGTTAAGCCTGGACCCCGTAGTGATACTACGGAGGGTTTTTTCAAAAAAAAAAATTCAGAAACTGAAATTCTGACGTGGTCGAAGTTCCACGCCAGCGCTGACGTCAGCGCCACATCAGCGTGACGTCACTTTTCAATTTTTTTTTTCGGGACAAAAAAAAAAAAAAAAAGTTATTTTTTTTTTCCCGTAATATCACCCGCGGGTCCCGAAAATCAGCACTCACGGCCTTGTTGAGGCCTCATATTTTTTGTAATGATACAACAAGGAAAAGAAACAAAAAACAAGGAGAGAATTTCCCCCAACCAGCCAGGACCCGGCTAAGCCACTCTTCTGTCGTGGTTCCTCATCGTGTACTCCAACTCCTCGCCGGCCTTGTTTCTTCTCCAGTCGTCTAATCGTGTTGAAATTTCGCCTCCACCCTGGCTGATGTTTTTGTCTCCTTCTTGGGAATTACTTTCGTCTTGTGGGATGCGTCCAATTTTGTTGTTGACACCCTGTGTCTTGGATTCCATTGTGAAGATCATTGTGAATGTCCATCTTCAAGGAATTGCTGCAATAGGGGTAGTCACTTCCCCTCCAAGAAGCAAATTTTCTTGAAGAATACAAGCGAAGTGAGAAAAAAGAAGAGCCAATGGGAAGTTGTTGAGTAAGAAGAAGATGTGACACCCTTTCTAAACATGAGCACCATGGTTGTCTTGGAGAACCGACTAATTCATTGTTATAAATGCGTGCAGGTGGCACAAGCAGCGTAGAAGGAGGACTAAACTTGGGGTGTGAGAAAGAGGACATGCATCCATCAAGGTGGAAGTGACATAAGTGGGAGTGAAAAACTTTCAAAGAAAACCACTCTCCAACACATTTCTTCACCTCTGGAGCAAAAGAACGGCACTTCCAAAACCTTGGAGGTTGAGAGCTCTACAAAGTCCCTCCAAAACCACACAGAGAGCACCATGCGTCCAACCTCCAAGAATCATCGAGGGGGGTGACTCAGGGTTGTCTTGTCGGACATATTCAGGGGTATTGGTGAGATGTTGGACATCCGACATCGCGTGTTGTATAGGACAAGTGTCGGACAAACGGGAATGAGGCGTCGTGTAGAAATTTCGGGTTTCACTTTTTTAAACCTTGGGTTGCCCAACTTTGTCTTACGTGGTTGGTTGTCAAGAATGACGTGGAAAGAGAAAACCATGTCATGTAAGGTGACTTCGAATTGGGACCCTGTAGATTGACTTGGGATCCGAATTGGAATTAACCCAAGCTTAATAGTTTAAAGTTTGTTCCAAGGGAGGTCAATTGAATAGTTTCGCTTCTACAACAACACTAGAATAACCAAATAGGATATTAAAACACAAAAGAAGGAAATGCTTCCAACTAATATTAATTTAATGCCTCACAATTTTTCAATCAATTATTAATTTTATTAGTCACTCCATTCTTAAATTCCCTCAAGGTTAAGTTGTCTCCCAATTGTTGATCCTTGATCTTTTGCACTCCATCTTCTGTCTTTAACCCCTCGCCAACTTCATCTTTTCTTCCAATTGGAATCACTGCAGCCTTCATTCACAACAAGTCTTTGTCTCCAATTTGTCTTGTCACTGCTTCTTGTCTCCTTGGTTGGTTACACTAGAATCTTGCTTTGCTGATTTGATCTTCTCAATTTGTTTAACCTCCCAACTCGTCGGCTCGATGCAGGTACAGCTCATGCACAATCTTTTACTTGCACTTCAATCAGTCATGTTGACTCTTTTACCTCCTAATTGGGAAACATAATCTTTTCCACTTACTCGGGATCAACATTTTTTCCTTACAGTCACTCAAAAACTCCTAATTTAGACATTCCAATCACTGCTTCACAGACCAACTAGGAATCCAGATTTGAACAACATTCAAACTTTATTAATCCAAATTGGATATCACTCATGACAGCACACATCTCACATACTACTGAAACTCAATTCAGCTTTCACTTTTTCCGTAAATTTCACTCCAAATAGGACTTTGAATACACACACAGCAAACACCAAAGTCTCCGGCACTTCCAATTAGCACAGTCAGCAGATGAACTCCTTTAAATTTCCTCCTCATTAGTTTGCTCAGCCGCTGCTCCTTAAGACTTAACTAATTCATCATCTGAATTCCAATGACTTCCATTTCAACATACTCACATGCTAATTACAAGCATACCACGAATCTTCACACACCAACCATTCAGCAAAATATAATTGTTTTATAATTTCGATTTGGTGAACAAATTCACCATTAATACACTTGAACTAAGTTCACAGCTTAATCTTTTCAATGTCTCACTTCACATCAACTATACTCTATTTTCCTTAAGTCCTATCTCCTGATCTCCAACAGGGACTTAAATTCTCTCTGCCACTCACTTCAACAACCATAATTCCGTTTCACCAACTTAAATCCATACTCACTCATATCACTTCAGCTTCTCACCCACTGGGTAAATTCTTCAAACTCCTGCAGATACCGAACCGCACAGACTTCCATCCGTCCCCACTTGGACAGAGATAATTCCTTCGAACTACACTAAAGATGATATTTAGTGTCTTGTACACTAAATACGAAGGCATACACTAAAAGCCAATTACCCTATGAAAGTAAGTAACATTAAATGTCAATTCAAACACTAAATGTGAACCAGAGTTGTCATATCAGACGGAATATCACTGTTCACGGACAAAATCGGACCGATTAGGGCTAGGCGGCTGCAAACTTCAGAGCCTTGTAACTTTTGCAAAAATTCTTCAAATAAGGAAAATGAGATGTTTTTCGGCATCTACAGTTTTTGTAGATACCGAAAAACATCTCATTTTTCTGATTTGAAGAATTTTTGCAAAAGTTACAAGGCTCTGAAGTTTGCAGCCGGCACATTCAAGTCTAACACTAATTGTGGACAAGTTCAGATTTAGTGTTGTAGCTAGTAGGGGGGTAAAAACACTAAATGTCACTCAACACTAAATATCATCTTTAGTGTACTCATTCTTCACAATAAATATCTATCTTCACAACAAATTTCCAATTTGCTCTCACATCATCCCACATGACACACAAGCATCACCACTTAACACAAACATTCACACACACAAAAACAACCAAACACACACGAACAAGAAAAAAAACGCAGCTCTCGATAGGCTGGGACTTGTACAGGACTCTCCTTCAACAGTGGGTGCCTAAAACTAAAACCAAATCGGCCTAATAAGGCACAACCAGGCAGTTACCAAATTGGGAAAGACGACTAACTGCCAAGCAACTTCCCGACTTGGAACACTTAACCTGCCAAACCCGGTTAACCACTTAACTGCAACTTCCAATTGGGAACCTGCTACCTCACATTCCACAACTGCCCACTCATCCATTTAGACTTTTAAAAACCAGAATCCACCAACTAGGTAAAAATCAGGCCATCATCATCAACTAATCACACACCATGACCAACTAGGTATTGACCGGACAATCGAACTTGACTCCAACTAGGCAAACTAACTCCCTAAAAACACCTAATTGGAATACAAACAATCAAACAAACTGGTAAAACCAAAAATATTACACATCTATAGGCCTCAAAAAGTCAAAAATAAAATCCAATATGTAAATCTACAGGCCCGTATAGGTCTGAGTTGAGTGACCGTGGGTCCGAAAATCAGGGTGACTTGGGGGGCGACTTCCGGTATAGGGATGACCACGGGTTCAGGGAAGGGAAAAAAAAAAAAAAAAACTCTCACTTGAGGTTGCCACCATACGCAATTGCCCCTACCTGATGTCGCCCCTATTCGCAGACCATGGTTGCCTTGTACCAGAAGTCGCCCTTCCACGTCAGACCTACAAGCGCCTGTCAATGTGCCACGAGGCCACTACATGGCATCTACGTGGTCCGGGCAGCAAATTTTTTTTTTTAAAGTCAAAAGTCAATTTGACTTTGTTGGATGTCGTGGAGGCTCTATTGGATGTCACGTGACGTAGGGGACGTCACATGTCGCGATGTCCGGGAAGACAACCCTAGGGTGACTATCCCTAATAAATATAATATTTCTTTAACCCTTGAAGGACGGATTGGTGGTCGTGGAAATCATGCATTTTGATACCATGTGACATCATCTACTTTGAATAAGTCAAATATACTCATTGGAAGTCAAAGTACTATAGAAGATCTCCCCTTTTCACCCTTAATACCGAGGATGAATAGTTGCACTTCTATCTTACAAGGAAAAATTCTTTGTCATTCATCGGACACTAAACGTCCTTGTCGACGTTTACGGGCTAAGTCTCTCAGCCAGTCTGCGTGCTATATTGGAGTAAAATTTCAATACAGATCGAAACAATTGACAAAATTGGAGACCAATACAAAAAAATTGGCCCAGTATCAGACCGACTAATTGAGTTGACAGGGATTCCTTCCCTTAGACAAGCTTGTTGAAATTAAAGCTCCGCTGACGTACACATCAACGATTATGTGACTGAAGAATCTAGGATTTCCAGAATCGCCAGCTGAATTTTTTCTTGGAAGCAGGAGCTGCTGCTTCGTCGAAAGAATATTCCACACTTCCGCTTGCATAGCGTCTGCGAGGTTCTCGTTGGACGTCGAATTTGCCGTTGTTTTCCGTGATGGTGATGCATTTGTAATCGCAGCACTCGTCGGAGGTGACGATGAGCTTGTTCCCCGCCTTGTCCTCGCCCATGAGAAACTCCTGATACGTATCGTTATAATCCACGCGCAGATTCTTCTTGGAGCCCTTGGCAAGTTTCGCAAAGTGCACGAAATACCGATGGTTCCCCACTTGCATGGTCAAGTCTTGCTGCGTGTTATTCACGATCACGGTTGTATTCGCTGCCATCTCAACGTTACTCGACCCCTCTCCCCAAAAAAACTTTCAAACAGTTGAAGCCTCTTCGACCGATTGCAAGGCCGTTCCGTTACAATTGAAGCGCTCGAATTATTAAATGGTGCGCACCGCCATCAATCTAAACACTAAATAAGCACTAGATACTCAAAAAAAATGGTCAAAACTGATGAAGAACTTAAAGATAGCGACGGAGGGACGATAAGACATAATAGCGCTGCTGAAATCCAGAGATCTTCGCAAACTAGAGGACGCAAACTTTCCAATTGCCGCTCACGAGATGACCACCAAAAAGCTCAGCAACATATGACCATCGTGGGAGATTAAATTCTTCGTTTCCCTCCGAGACTATCAGACAGAGGGGATGCAGGGAAAAGCGGCAAATAGGAAATGAAAAATCAGCTACTAGCACAAACTTTCCCCATTGGCAACCCTATAAAACGAGACTAAGAGACTGGCGATCCAGGATCCACAGAT
This sequence comes from Antitrichia curtipendula, assembly GCA_951230915.1. Lineage (NCBI taxonomy): Eukaryota > Viridiplantae > Streptophyta > Bryopsida > Hypnales > Leucodontaceae > Antitrichia > Antitrichia curtipendula. Next base: position 2,520,596 of record OX579636.1, on the reverse strand, counting down.
CATCTCCCTGTGAACGTAAACCCAAGTGGGTGTTTCTGTGGAATTCCGCACACCTGCCTGATATATGTCAGAGCTAGGTCATCGGAAAAGATTGAAGCCTGGAAACTTTAATTGGGGGGCCGTGATCTTGCAGCACCGATCGGGGAAGCATTCCAAAGTCTGCAATGGCGCCGCCTCGAATATCCTCGATCATCAAGTCGGAGCTCTACGCTACTGCCGCGCCGCGTGCTCATCTGATACGCTTCCTGGAAGTGGACGATTGAACTCGAGTTTTTCAGCTGGATTCATGGCAGCAGCGTTATTTTGACGAACACCCATTCCCAATCAGGGATCCACACCCAACCTGTAGGGTGCAACTATTTCCAACCAAGAAGGTTGGAAGAGATTTCCAACCAAAGATTGGAATGTGATTTTAAAGGTCCTTTTAAAGGTTGGGACTAATATGGTCATGGCACCTGTCTTGATGTAGTGAGTAAGAAAGTAGGAAGTAGTGAGTGGGCAAGAAATTTTAATTGATCAGAATTGACAAATTCTATAAACTGGGTATGGGTTCAAACCAACTCAAAGCTTCCAAAATTTGTAGTAATTTCAATTCAAGGCATAAAATTACCAATTTTTTTGCAATACTTGTGATTTCTATCTTCCCACATGGCAGAGAATTTACATTGCCTTATATTGCTTCAGAACATGCATGAAACCACTTAAGTGGTCGACTATGAGTGGTTCTATTGTACCTGCCACAAGCCTTCATGGGATTGGCGCAATTTTAGGGGGACAAAATCTGACAGGCTCAAATTTGTCACAAAATGCCAAATTTTCAGTTTTCCCCCCCCCCAACTAGTGTTTTTGGGGGGATTTTGGACATACGGTGATGTGGCCTTTCTTTCAGACAATAAAGTTTTAAGTTTCCTAGCCCCTTTAATTTGGTGGTTTGAATTGAAGGAGGTTAATTTTGAGCATGCAATTTTGAGTATGTAATTTTTTTATGCAATCTTGGATGTGTTAGCTTTGCATAATGGATGAAATGAGATTTGGGAAACATTGTGGCAACAATGTGAAGGGCCACCATTACAATTGGACATTTTTTATTCATTTATCCTCTCTTTTTCTATAGGTTTGAAGTTGCCCATTTTTTATTTAGAAAATTGGGCATTAAATTGCCTTTAAAAAGCATTGCTCCAAGCCATCAAGATGATATTGAATACACTTCACGTGCTCTAGTGGATTCTACTGCATTTGACCATAATACAAACACATTTTCATATAGTGGGCCATAAAATATACATATCCTTGTCTTATTTTTTATTAATGAAATTTGACAATTTGCATCTTCACATAGCTCAACTTTTTATATTTCAACATGATATCTAATATGATTGGTTGCCTTGTCAAATTTGAATAATGTCACATTTCAAAAACACAATTGAGTCTCAATCTTGGTCCGCCAATACTTAACAAAACAAAAAATGTACATTTAAAACACTACAAAAATATGAAATGGTGACCTTAATCTTTTAAAGGACTTTTAGCATCTTTAGAGCATCAATATCTCTTTGATGTTGGTGTAGCCACAATGGAGGTCCTAATCAGGGCTTTTTTTTTGGACCCGTGTCCCCCCCGCTGGCTTCATTGCATAGGCCAGTTTTTGGAGGGATGAAGCCAGATTGGTCAGATTTCTGACAGTCTGGCGAAATTTCGCCAAAAAAAAAGCCCTGGTCCTAATGAATGTTGCCCCACTTCATCCTATATTGGATGCATGTAAAGGAGAGGGATGATGATGCTATGAGGGCATATGTACATATAAGCCTCATCCTTTCATATTCATTATTTGTTCCCTACATGACTTGTCAATGCTATATCACAAGAAAGGTGGGGATCATAATTCAAGTTGTATCACTCATTTATCAAGGCCAATTAATCCCTAAGGTTTTTTTGACTATGTTTGGAAATTAGTTCCAAACCTTCCTTAATTTCAAACAATCTATTCATTGTTGATGGGGCTGTGGTTGGTGATGATTGAGTGGTTTAACCTTAGTCCTAATGTTTCTTGGTTATGTTTTCACCAAAAACACTCTAAAACTGCCATTTTTAGTATAAGTACCAATTTTTAGAAAAGTAAACACTTTCGGACTTATATCATTGTAGGATCTTCTAGTACGCTGATTTGAGAAGATGTGGAAAAATTTCAGAAATTTCCACTATACAGATTGCAAGATATTAGCATTTAAAGTGACAAAAGTCCATTTGGAGGCCTTGCAAACAAATCGGGCAGCTGGCCAGCTGCACTTCACAAGGTCACATTTGTTTGAATTTTTTTTTCAAGATGGTGATGCTTCTTCGGATTTATTGTTTAATTCAAGTTAGATGCATGCTTAAAAAATTTCAAATCATTTTGAATTGTACAACATATAGGAAAAAAATAGTGAAAAGAAAGAAGTAGAGAATGATTCAAAATACTAAATTGTTGGGAATTTTATTATGGAAAAATTGAGTTAAATAAAAAACTTCATAGTTGATTTAGAGTAGGAAATCCATAACTGCTTGCAAACTAAAACTCCTCATAACTTTTGACTCATTGATCAAAATGGAATGATTAAAAGCTTTCCATGTATGTATAACTCTAAAATATTAATTTCAAATTTTTATTTATTTAAAAAGTATTTTTTTAAGAAAAATTTTTAGGTCGCCTAGGCTGCCCTCAAATCACTGAAAATTATATATCATACAATAACTTTTTAAGCATGTAGTCAAAAGTTATGAAATTTGTTACCTCTACAAGCTACTATTTTGAAAAATATTATGTAAAGATGCCAAAGAAAAAAAAATTGTTTGTAGTAAGCTGTTTAAAATTGCTATATTGCCAAAATATGTCATTGGGTCTTTTAGGAGTTATGAACTTAAGCTCTCAAATTTGTGCATTTTTATTACCATGGAAGATTTTTAAAATCCACATCTTGATTCTCTATTTTGGAAAAAATGTAAAGTTATATTCATTGATCCTCTCAATTCTTGAAACTTTCATTAGTTGAGAACTTCCTCTACACTTCTCACTTTGAGCATAGAAAGGACCATAATTAACCTTAATGGAGTCCATTTCAAGATTGATGACAATCTCTTATTGAATGAAAAATCATGTTCTTTTCCACATGACAACGTTGCATTAGCTTTATGATGTCCTTCTTTTAGCCCCGTGATTTGAGCATACATGACCAAGATCCAATTATCCAACGTTGAAGTTATATCCGGTAATGTGAAAGCAAAGGTCATTATGAGAATTTCATTAGTAAAAATCCAAACTCAAGAACCCATTCTAAAGGATGGTTTTGTGTTAAAATAACATAAATTGAACACAAAATCAGCATTTGGAATGGATTTTCCATTGTTCATTTGTACTACTATTTACATTGGCCTGGCTATTCTTATGGCTCAACAGGTTATTTTTCATTAAAAAGTTGTTTGTTCACAATACCTAGTCCATAATCATGGTGTTTTCAATGGGCATTCCATGTTATCAAACACCATTTGTAACCTTGTGTATAGCAATTCTTGACCCGGCCCATTCTACAAAACACATTTTACTTCTTCATTCACTCACAAACATGTTGTTGTGCTAGCATGATTAGCATTTGGGATATTTTTTGAGTTTTATCAACTATTTTCCTATAATTCCCACATTGAAGTGATTGAAATGTTTTTTCAAGTATCAAGTTCAATTTTTTCTATTTTAAATTCTAAATAGATATTTTCTAGATAATTTCACTAATTTTGTTCCGATGCTTTCAAATTGCAACGAATTTTTTTCCCACTTCCACCGGCTAACAATGATCTACCCAAACATTGTGTCAGACCGACCCTCCATAGGATCAACGGCCCCAACCGCCACATCAGATCCCGGAAGGCCAACGAGATCATCCTACGAATCTGCATTTTGATTCAGCAATGCGCTCGCTCTTTCCGCGATGCTGCGCTTAACAACCAAATCCATTCCAGACTTTCGAGTTCCGACTGTTCCGACTTCATGGCCGACTTCAGTTAGGGCCGACTTTCTCCTACCGCCGGAGCTCTCTCTATCTCGTCCGACTCGTATCCGTATGACGGAATCTCATCGGAGTCGTCAATGCGCGTCTTCCTGAGGTTCATATTGTCGGAGACCGTTCGCAATTGCAATTCACAGGTTTGTTTCCAGTGCTCAGCGACCCGGCCTCTCTCCTGTACCTGTCGCCTCGCTCTCGTTGTTTTGGTTCCTATCGGCGCTGCCACTAGTATAGAGAGAGCATTCTGTGCGCACATTCTTGATGGGCCAGTATTTCTGCCGTCTCTAAAGTTTCAGCTTGTGTCGCCTCTTTTGTTTCGGTTGCACAATTCGTGCGGTCAGCTCAAGGTTGGTTCCTTTGAATCTCGATCCAAGGTTGGAATTACATTTGGTTTGTGCGGGAGTCTGGGAGGTCGTAAAGCGATCGATTGTTGCATATGGCATCCCCTGTGACTGAGATTGTGAACCACACGCAGCAAGTGTTGAACATGCAAGTGGGCAAACTCCGGTACTTGGTGGATTTCGCTAAAATTCGAAGAGGAGCCAAGCACACGATACAGGTGGACTACAGTGACGCTTATCAAGAATTTTTTATGGGGACGGACCGAACGGGGAATAACGTCATCGTGACTTCCGACGACTGCTGCGATTATCAGTGCATCACCATCACGGAAGTGGACGGCCAGTTCACTGTGGCCAGAGTGCCCAGGACACGCTACAGTTCGGGGGAGCAGGAGCCTGCCTCCGTTGCTGTGGCGAAGCATGGCGCCACCTGGAAGACGCTGTGGAAGCTTAGAATCTAGGGCATGCGAAGATTACTCCTGGACGACGTCATTCATTGAGATTAATTAAGACGACGTCATTCATTCAGACATTGAGATTAATTAAGTTAGCTGTCAGTCACTGGAGCAACTCTCATTGACTTAGGCTCACTCCATTAGTGAGGTAAGAGGTCCATAAAGCGACCATCTAAGAGCTGAAACCTGAATTCGGGGAGGTGAAACTTCTTGAAATATTTTTCAGTAAATTTTCCTTCAAAGAAAAGTGGAATTGGCATCTAACCCAAGTCGTTTCATATTTTTCGAAGCTTTGTGGAATTAGTTACGAATTTTTGAAGCTGAAATGGCATAAGGCTCTAAATTCGCCAACCTCCTCAAATGTACATTTCTGGAACATTTCTGGTACAATGGGCAATTTCGTTAAAATGGCGGTATTCCATGTACCATTTTCAGAGTGCCCACTCTAAACCATAGAAGCAACATCTAGGACAAGGATAGATTTCAAAGATCTAGGATTGTTGTAGATTTCAGGAGTCTATGAATGTTATAGATTTTAGACTGAAATTTTTGAAAAATCTAGGACTTTTATAGATTTCAAATATCTAGGAGTGATATAGATGTCAGAAATCTAAAATAGATGTAGATTTCAGACCATTTCAGAGTGCACGATCTGAACAGTTAAAAGTGCCAAACTAACCATTTTAACGAAATTGCCCATTACAACGAAAAAGTAACATGTACAAATAGATTACATTTGAGGAGGTGGGCGATTTTAGAGACTGAGCGCTTTTAGAACCTGTTACCTTAGTGAGGCTACGGAATTTACCATGTCACGATATCCCACATTATTTTACGAACATAGAATTGATTCAGAGGACTTTTGCCTGCTGTGTGCTTAATACCGTTGGAAACTTGGAATTTGCGACCTCCGTTCCCTTCCCTTTTTTCCAGTTGTAAGGGGATGTGCTGCACCAGCTCATCTCAGCTAGAGTCGCAGGCATTCAATGACTGGAAGCCGGAGGTGCTCTCTTCGGCTATGCCTTGGGGGTAATTGAAGTACGTTTCGGTCCTCTCTAGGGTTAGTTTTCATTTCTAATCAGTGGCTTCTGCCAGCAAAATCTCACACCCTGGCTGCATAATCTCATTGACACGCTCCAAGTTCACCTTCAGTTGTCACCCTGTTGGACCGTCTCCTCCCTGCCAAGTGTAGCGTCCGATCCAGCCAACCTTGTGAGCAGCGTGGTTTCCAGTTGCATGGCAACCAGGCACAATGCCCAATGTGAGCAGCGTGGTTTGCAGTTGCATGGCAACCAGGCTCAATGGCCAAGGCAGCCAAACACGAACAAGCATATCGAAATCGAAGTCCGGCGCAATTACGAAACAGGCTGCGACCAAACGTGCGGGTCCTCATGCATGACAAGTGGAAGAGGCGACTAAACGAGTTGTTTAATTACGAAACTGTCTTACTTAATCACAGGGAGTTCATATCGCTTTCCCGGTGTTAATTCCCGGTGAGTGTCAAAATTCCCTGTGTACGCGTAGTTGCAACATGTGTCCAAAATACCTGTAAATAGAAAAGTTTTTACAGGTGTCAAATTTTAAAGTTCAGTGGGAATTTTGACACTCACCGGGAATTAACACCGGGAACGCGATATGAACTCCCTTTGAATCAGGCAGTGCCCAGCTTGCAGCAGAAGCTTGTCCACCTGTCGATAGTTGCAGGACACCACACCAACATCGAGTATGGATGAATGAAATGCTAATGTAGTCAACTGAACTGAAGGCCACTGCTATCCACCCCAGCTGCAACTATAAAGAGACAGTCGGCTGATCGATCTCATCACATTCCATTCCAATACTCTCCAAGTTGCGTGTCTTACTAGTGGAAGCTTACTTCCTGAGTTGTGGTTGCCAGAAGCAGAGCTTGCTTTCTACTGTAGTGTTTTACCGTCACTAAGCTTACATTCCGTCACCATGACTGGAAAGAAGGATTTGGACGCCCGGGCTGCAGCCGGCGAGACGGTGGTGCCTGGAGGAACGGGCGGCTTGAGCGTGGAAGCGCAGCAACACCTTGCTGAGGGTACGACTTTCTGCTTTAACTAATTACCGCGCAGTCCTTCGAAGTCAAAGTCCTTAATGTTTCTTGATGCGATGTCGTCATTTTATGTTGTGGTCGTGAGACTTGGAATGCGAATGCGGGTAAGAGCTAGATGGTCTAGTGACGAGCTTTATCGAGCATGGTCCGGTATGTTATTCTCCGTCCTGTGTAATATCTTTTCCTCTTGATCACAGCTTCTGTCCTCATCGAATCCAAGCAGTGGAAGTTGAGAATGCACTGTGTATTCGATCTCAATAGCAGTCATGTTTGTTCAAGAAGTGCGAATAGTTTGTAGACCATTGTCTGACTGCTGTAGTGTGTCTCCAAGTTATTCGAGGTTGCAATTGCATGTGTGAAAGTAATGAATGTAGCCTACAAGTGTGAAGGATTGTAGACTAGTTTTTTTGATGCCTGTGACTAGCTGGCTGGTGCTCTTCGATGCGAAAGTGTCGATCGTGACTGTTACGAAGTTAGCCTCGTGTTATCGTATGCATTGAAGAAGTCTGTCTGTGTTGAAGTACGGTTGATATCTGCTAATGCAGGGCGGAGCAAGGGCGGTCAGACTCGTTCGGAGCAGTTGGGTCACGAGGGGTACGTGGAGATGGGCAAGAAGGGTGGCTCTGCGACCAGTGACATGTCTGGTGGTGAGGCTGCGGAAGCCGCTGGTCGTGAGATCGACGAATCCAAGTTCACCAGTACTTAAATAAACTAGCGTCCGAGCTATGTAGTGAGTACCGTCTGTATTTTGCACAGGACAGGATGTAGGATGTTTGCACTGGGGACGTATATGATGACGTCATTCGGTTTTGCAATTTACAGTGCGTTTGATATTCACATGATATATATGTATGAGACGTTGTTTGCGTCCCTTTGGCTTTACAAACATTAGCACAATGTTTAATTAACCGTAAAACTTCTCCGTGATGTGCTGTGCTTAGAGTGATCTATGTTTCTGTACTGCGTTGTATGGTGTATTTGAATGCCTGTCGCAGCGGAAATATCAATTGCCTTTCTTTGAATGGTGACATTCATCTCCACGAAGCTGGAAACTTTTGAACCGTACGACGCATCTGGATTTTTATTTGAATCTGTACGTCCTCAAAAGTGCCGTGTAATTTCGCCAATTTTGTTGTTATCCTAGATATGGACGGGGATGAGGAGGTTTTGCGAAAATTGCACTGACGACTATTGTTCATTAGTGACGCTTTGTTTAGTACGTTTTCTTTTGTGCTTGCACCGGTGTAAATTACACTTTGTACACACGGAGTAAGCTGCTTGCAACTAGAAGAGCCTAAATAAAGATTTAAGCTTAATTTCATTGTTAACAGTGATTCAAAGGAGTTTCCAGAATTTTGTTAGCTTGCATTTTTGTTGACAATGACTGAACGATGAGATAAGGTGTTTGAAAATACATGTTCCCCAAGTTATCGCAAGCTCTTTTGTTGTTTAGAGCACTTGCACTTTTTATATGAGGTCGCAATCAGGTAAAGTTACCTTAATTACTAAGCTTTGTTGTGGACGTGACAAGTTGCATATTAAATAATTGCGACATTAAGATGGCTTATTTAACAAAAGTGGAAGATTTTAGAGCAGCTTGCTATCTGCTCAGCCAACAACAAATTTGGTAATTTTGATTCAAGAACATATCAGTGAACGCAAATGCACTCGTTATTCTATAATCTTCAAAATGACCACAGCACTAGCGCAAAATCCTTCCCCAGTCTAAAGTGAGTCTATAATTGCTGCAAGACCAGTCGTTGAACGACTTCAATGTTGATCATTACTACTTCAAAAAGAGCTGCAATAAGAAACTAACTCCCTTGCGCTGAGTTTTCCCTCGAACCTGTTTGCAAGACTGGTACAGATCATTATATACTACAGGTATTCATGAGTCAGTCTTAACATTTCAATACGAACATATTTGAGAGTAATTTTTGGGAGGCGGAAAAAAACGAATTTTTCTGAAATCTCAATTATCACATACAACTTCAAGCGATGAGGTTATAATTTAGACCAGAATAAAGTCACCAGACTACAGGAAACGCCTCGAGGCTAAATAGTTTGCAGTTAAAACTCTAAACTATAAGCCAGAATCTATAAACTTGTCTCAGCTCCGTTGTTTGCCGAAGACACCGCGTAGCCAGTACTATACGTATGGGTTAATAGTATTAAGTAAACAAACTTGTGTACGTTTCTTCAAAGATGAGTGGCCATGTGCACACATAAAATTGTCCATTTACTCACACTTCCACCACTTTCAGGAAAATTCAACGAAACTGTGTTTATTGCGAAGAGATCGTGAGCTAGTTCAGCCAGGTCAGACTTACACCACTTGCTAACAATATAATGAAGTCCAACCATAAGTTCTCAGAAATCATCAAGGCTTCGAATTCCCCATCGATCAAAGAATCCTCCACCTTGAGCTCTAAGATTTCTAGCTCACTACGCACAATCCTTATTTGTCTGCACAGAACTGCCTTATAATGAGCTATTCATAAAACAAACTTCACCAGTACTTCATGGAAGCAGGTGCATTAGTTAATGCACGTGTATCACTTCCAAATATAAGCTAAAGATTGGCTACCAGATCCATTTTCCTGCCTGAAAAATCCCTCCTCGCCCACAATCCACAGACAATGCAGACACGGTCGTTTCAGCCAATACGACAGCCAGAAGTCGTCCACCCACACATCGAAGCTCTGCCATCGATTGCCCCACTTGAAGTCACAATTGTATCGAGTGGTGCCCCAGATGTTGGGCTTGAATCCGAAGCCCACATGGTGCCCATACGGAACTGCTTGCTCCGCGAGGACAAGAATAAGGTTGGCCAACTTGCACTGCACTTGGAGCGGAGGCTCCCTTGCAATTGCACTGAAGATGTTCACATCGGCGGCGCTGCCGAAGGCTGTGTTGGCCGACGCCATCGCCACCATAAGCAACAAAAACAGGGGCACCATAACGGAGGCACACAATTGCACTGGTCCCGGACTGTGTGAGAATGATCTTGAGCTCACTTGAATGATCTTGGGTGCTGCAAGAAATCGAGATTCATATATAATTGGATTTGAGTTTGGCATATTCTTGGAAGCATCTGGGATGGAGAGTACTTGATTGCAACAGCAAACCAATTTGCACAGTGGTTTACTGCACCTAAGTATTGCGACCTTGGCCTTACCCAGAAGCAGCTTGTAGAGGCTCTCCTGTTCAGAGCATGTAAATGGTCTGTAACGACCATTACTTGAACATGAGTGCCTACGATTCAATTCAAATACACCTACAATTGTTTTTTCGGAAGTTCATGGTGTTCAAAGATACGTTTAGGATTTGTCTTTCAAATTTCCAACCTGTGAATTGAAGAGAAATCTTCTGAAGGAAGTTCAACACTAATTGACAGCGTGGTCTTGTATTCACTTGTATCTGGACGCCTTCAGGTATACATCGTTGGTTTGGTAGCTTGCTGTCGAATGAACAGGTTCTTTTGTAGCCAAAATGAAATGTACTCCCTCGGTACAATCTTAAAATAATGGAAATTGCAGCCATCCAAACATGGTTGGAGGCCGGTTGAGACCTGTACTGAAGAGAATTTTTTCCCTGCCCTGAAACTGTAGATCCTGGCCATAAAAGGATTTTTTTTTCCATCTGTAGCCTTCTGTCCGTTTTGCAGCATGCTTTCTTGATTACAATACTTCAGGATATCCATATCAAACCAGCAGTAGCTCCTACGCAACCCATTTCGTCTGTGGGTCATATCTAGAGATTTTCAGTACGTGTTTGTAGATCCAATATTCTGATTGAGTCTAAGGCCCACAGCACTCCAGAACTCATATTGATCCACTTGCTGCAATCGCAAGTTTGGGTGTGATAGTGCATGGCAAAGTATCAACTGTTTTATGTCACCTTCTTGTCGCAATTGTACACTGTCATGGTCCATTTTTTCGTGTCCCTCCAATTCATCGATGAATGTTGACATGCAGATAAAGAGCATAATCAGTGTATGCATCCCTGGTGCCATTGATGACCTGAAGGATATTCCCAGCCGGACCTCTAATCCGATTGCCTTGCGTCCCCCCCAAATGACCGTGACATTATTTGGATGTGTGACTGACAAGTTTTCTTTCGTCTGTATTAGTAAAGGAATGCTGAACATTAGACTCACCTGCTCAAATTTTGTTTGTCTCCATTGCGAGGCCATTTTCTTCCCACCAGTGCGAGGAATTACGCTGGAAAGATGACCAAGTTTTCTGGAGACAAGGATCTTTTCATGGTTAGAACCAAACACCCACCATGGACGTATGGACCCAATCCATTTCTCTCCTGGAGGGGATTCTAGTTGAATTATATGCTCAGTCACAACTCATCCAACCGGTAACACAAGAGCGAGCAGGCAACGGTTCTTACTAAATCATTTGTATCAGATCCAATGGATCATCCCTCTCGACATTACAACCACACCACCTCAGTGGAGCCCATTTCTGTCGAGGTCACAACTATGCGTTGGATCTGGCCAGAGAGCCTGGTTATCGAGCATCACGACCTTGTCCTTCAGTCTCTCAAGACTTTAATTCGGATTGAGCATCGTTGCATGAGATCCAGTTGTTGCAATCGTATCCGACATCCTGAAAGTATAACCTCTGATCACTGGCCACTCCCGCATGGTTGGACGTGTGTTTTCTCTGGGGTTTTCTCATAACAATAAGTTCCGTGGGATCAATTCAGAGATCTTTTGAGTTTCATTACACTGGGCATGTGATTTTTACAATTCCTCCCTTCCTATGAGAAAATGTTTCTGCTATGTACTGTGCTATACATAAAAGCAGTGTTGTTTTTCCTGGCGATTTGGTGCAGAATTGCACCAAATTTCATGGCGTGGCACCATGCCTATAGGAAGAAATGGTACTAAAAAGGTGGAAAATCGCCAGAAAACTTCAAATAAAATAAATAAATTGGATGAAATCGCCAAATTATGGATGAAAATTGAATTGTGGATATGTGATATTGACTAATATGATGTTCTATCCAATATAGGGATGAATGTTGAAATTTGGAGCACCACTATAACATTCAATATGGCCACTTTGGTACTTCATTAAAAAAAAAAAAAAAAAAAAAATGCATCAAAGGTGCATAATGATTTTAAATGGTAGAATTTAAAATAAAGTAAAATACTTTTACAGATTCCTAAATAGAACCTCAAATGACTGAGTGTCCTACTAACCTACTTTGATTTGAGAGCTTTGTACAAATTAAGGTCTTCAACTAACAAAAATAGACATTCCCTTTGTTAGGTGATGTGGCATCTAGTAAGTATTAAAGCACATCATGGTGTGTTATTTGTTTAAGCTAGAATAGTTTCTTTAGCCCATGTTGTGATTTTAGGGAGTCCTTCATCATTTAAGAACCTGATGTAGAAGTTGACTCTTTGTTCTTATCAACTAGGGTTTAGAGTACTTAGGTGTGAAGCCTCTTTGAATTGTCATTTTTGTCAAGTGAATAACACAAGCATCTACATTCGTAAATTGTAAGGCCAATCACCGTAGCCAAACAAACCCTTACAAAAATAGTTCTCTCTTTCAAAACACTCATAAAACTTGAGTTGACAAGAATGACAAGTCAATGAAGTCTTAAGCTTAAATACTTCAAATCTCAATTGACAAAAACAAAGAGTCAACTTCTACATCAGGTTCTTAAATGACTTGGGATTCCTTAAAATCACAACAGGGGTTGAAGACACCATTCACAAGGAGTTCATATCGCGTTCCCAGTGTTAATTCCCGGTGAGTGTCAAAATTCCTTGTGTACGCATAGTTGCAACATTGTCCAAAATACCTGTAAATAGAAAAGTTTTTACAGGTGTCAAGTTTTAAAGTTCAATGGGAAAGTTGACACTCACCGGGAATTAACACCGGGAACACGATATGAACTCCCTGTGATTCTAGCTTAATGAATAACACACCTTGATGACTTGTACTTTAACTCTAGATGCCACGTCACTTGAAAATATAGTAGAATCACCTATTCCAACATCATACACAAGAAAAATGTTGAAAATATGTAGATATAGAAATTCCAAAATGTATAGCATGCATAGATGAATGCAAAACATGGTTTAGATTACACAATATATTTGAAGTTCACATATTCATACATGTTTCCAAAGTTATTTTTTGTTTTTTTTAATTCATGGTTTTCAACTACCAATGGATTAAAAATAATTTCATATGTTGATTCTACCTCAAAGTCTATGGAATTGCTTAAAATATGGGTGCTTCTATCTTATATAGTGGTGGCAATTGAATGGATGGTGAGAATATGTTTGTTGATGTATGTTATATACTTATATATCTATATAAGCCTCATGGTTTATGATATCTTGAACAATGAATCTTTTTGTCTTATTTTTTGTGTAATTTTTTTGCAAAAATTATAGAAAGGACAATTACTTAGAAAACTAGTAGAAATACAATTGTCAAGTGTCCACCTACATGTTAATTGGTCAAAGCTTATGATCCTTGCAATAGAATTTGTTTTTATATATATATATATTATGAACTCATTTTTAGTATTGTTGATGCAGGAAAAACTTATATGAAGCTTGGGGCGACTCCAACTGTCAAATGGGTGAAATTTCATGGGTTCATGGTCTACCTTACCGTACTTCATTAGCTTACTTAGAATCTTTGAACTGCCATTACCTTTGGTGAAAATGGAACCAATAGTAACTCATTGCAAAAAGGAGATAACAGTACGGAACCAAACTGAAACCAGGAGTAAGGTAGTATGCTCTTAAAGCGATCATTTAAGGGCTGGTCCGCCTTTTTCACAGGCTTTCGTGGACAAAAAAAATTTAGATCATTTTTCAGAGAAAGAAAAATAGATGTGGTATCTAACACAATTGGTTTCGTATTTTTCCAAGCATTTTTGAATTACTTATGAATTTTCAAAGATTCAGGGCACAGGCACCTATTTGTGACCATAGGTCTTCCAAAATCTGTCCACTTGCAACTTGTAAAGAGATGTGCGGAAATCAAAGACAATGATTGGCTCTTGCAATAGAAAAACAATTTTTCCTCAATGCATTCAATTGCTAAACTGGTCCATTTAAGGATCACCCCATCTCCATTCTCCACCTAAAAATAGGGGTGGTTTGAAGAAGATGGGCACTTTTAGAGCACACTACCTTAGCATGTGTCCTCTATCTTGCCACTACCGTATGCATGAGTGAAAAGTTATAGTTTATTTCTCGGGATGAATTTGCATGTTCAAAACACATCCTCAAAATTTTCAAATTGTTTTGAAAATTTTGAACTACCATAATGGTTTGAAGAAAAAGTGAAGAAAATTTATAGCAAATACAAAACATGCTTAATCCCTAAAGTCCCATGGTCCCCTCAAGGGACAAAATGGATTTCATGTAGGCTCCAAGCCTCCAACAGTCTCAATATTTGTCTTGATTTTTTGTAATATTTTGTGAAGATAGAAAAACACATTAGCTTTCTAAAAATATAATTCTTAATTCAATTGATGCTCGGGAGCAAAAGTTATGGCACAAAAAATCCAAATTTTAGTTTGATGGGCAAGAAAAAAACTGAAAAAAAACTGAAAATTTTAAAATTTGTTTCGTAAAAATTATGCATTAGAGAAATTTTGAGGCCTGAAGAGGGTTGCTCCTAAGAAACTAAAAGGACCCATGATTACATTTAACTTTGCTTACGGAATTGTTTTTCCCCTATAGTCGCTCACCTAAAGTTGCGATGTTGGATGATTGTCAGTGGTTCAAAATACAAATACAAAAAGTTAAATAATCAGTGTTCAGATATTGTAATGCACCTCAACTTTGAATATTGCATACCTTGTGCTCTAACCAAGTTATAGAAAACAAAATCTCAAAAACAGTCCAATGACATTTACCGTCAATAGTCTTTTTATCAGCACTATAATAGACATAATTCATTGACAATTGCTGAGAATGATGAGTGAAGAGGTTCTAGACCCATATCCACAAGTAGAAAAAAAATTAAAATCAAAACCAAAAAAATTTAATTCACATGCATTTTTGACAAACATTCATTACACATATAGGATGGTTGAGCACTTAAGAGCTAAAAATTTAAAACAAATTCAAAATCCACTTAAACAATCAACTGACCCAAGTCTACATGCTATAATAATCTTTGAGTGTAGAGTCCAACAATCTATCATAATCAATACTAGTGTGCCATGTGCCGTTGCCATAGTATAATAAAAGTTAAGTAAAAATAATTATTTAATTTTTAAATCATAATAATTTCAAAATTCAATAACTTTCATACCATAGATCCAAACACCACAAAACAAAGCTCGTACACCCCTCCTTACAAAGAGCTTTCCAATGGTACTAAAAATGCAATTGAAAGATCATGCAAAATCCGGAAGATCTCACCATAACAAACAAAACAAACAACCTAATTTAACCCCTAAAAGCCCAAGGGGTTTGGACAAAACACAAATGTGTTATAAAATATAAGTTCTACAACTTTCTTGAAGTTTGTATTAAAATAAATAATGTGAAGCAAAAAAAAAAAAAAATATCCATATGGTCAAAATTATAAATTATTCTTAGATTCTCTTCAAATGAATTTTGAAGATATAACTTCAAAAATTCACCAAAAATACAATTTCTATCTTTAGCAATTGAATTTTTTTTTGATTGGTCAAAATTGTGGTTTCTATTGATTTGTGAAAAAATGCATAAGATCCAGTAATGAAAACACAAACACCTTCCCCAAATAGTAAGTTTTTCAACACTAGGCAATATTAGACTCTTTGTGCTATTTCTCTTATAGTTTTTGTTTGACCGTAGCGATCTTAGTTTTGAATATAAATATTGAAAGACAATCCAATCTCTTAAAAAAAAAAAAAAAAAAAATTGAAAAAAGTTTTTTTCTGCCCGAAAAATGTGCCCGAAGTTGGGCAGCGACCATAAAATGGTCGTTTGAGCGCTTAGGGGTTAAGGTATAGATGAGTTCATATCAATCTAGAGTATTAGATTAGTAAGAATTTTACTATTTAGTTCCTCATATATATATATATATATATATATATATATATATATATATATATATATATATATATAAACAAATTCTATTGCAAGGATCATAAGCTTTGACCAATTAACATGTAGGTGGACACTTGACAATTGTATTTCTACTAGTTTTCTAAGTAATTGTCCTTTCTATAATTTTTGCAAAAAAATTACACAAAAAATAAGACAAAAAGATTCATTGTTCAAGATATCATAAACCATGAGGCTTATATAGATATATAAGTATATAACATACATCAACAAACATATTCTCACCATCCATTCAATTGCCACCACTATATAAGATAGAAGCACCCATATTTTAAGCAATTCCATAGACTTTGAGGTAGAATCAACATATGAAATTATTTTTAATCCATTGGTAGTTGAAAACCATGAATTAAAAAAAACAAAAAATAACTTTGGAAACATGTATGAATATGTGAACTTCAAATATATTGTGTAATCTAAACCATGTTTTGCATTCATCTATGCATGCTATACATTTTGGAATTTCTATATCTACATATTTTCAACATTTTTCTTGTGTATGATGTTGGAATAGGTGATTCTACTATATTTTCAAGTGACGTGGCATCTAGAGTTAAAGTACAAGTCATCAAGGTGTGTTATTCATTAAGCTAGAATCACAGGGAGTTCATATCGTGTTCCCGGTGTTAATTCCCGGTGAGTGTCAACTTTCCCATTGAACTTTAAAACTTGACACCTGTAAAAACTTTTCTATTTACAGGTATTTTGGACAATGTTGCAACTATGCGTACACAAGGAATTTTGACACTCACCGGGAATTAACACTGGGAACGCGATATGAACTCCTTGTGAATGGTGTCTTCAACCCCTGTTGTGATTTTAAGGAATCCCAAGTCATTTAAGAACCTGATGTAGAAGTTGACTCTTTGTTTTTGTCAATTGAGATTTGAAGTATTTAAGCTTAAGACTTCATTGACTTGTCATTCTTGTCAACTCAAGTTTTATGAGTGTTTTGAAAGAGAGAACTATTTTTGTAAGGGTTTGTTTGGCTACGGTGATTGGCCTTACAATTTACGAATGTAGATGCTTGTGTTATTCACTTGACAAAAATGACAATTCAAAGAGGCTTCACACCTAAGTACTCTAAACCCTAGTTGATAAGAACAAAGAGTCAACTTCTACATCAGGTTCTTAAATGATGAAGGACTCCCTAAAATCACAACATGGGCTAAAGAAACTATTCTAGCTTAAACAAATAACACACCATGATGTGCTTTAATACTTACTAGATGCCACATCACCTAACAAAGGGAATGTCTATTTTTGTTAGTTGAAGACCTTAATTTGTACAAAGCTCTCAAATCAAAGTAGGTTAGTAGGACACTCAGTCATTTGAGGTTCTATTTAGGAATCTGTAAAAGTATTTTACTTTATTTTAAATTCTACCATTTAAAATCATTATGCACCTTTGATGCATTTTTTTTTTTTTTTTTTTTTTAATGAAGTACCAAAGTGGCCATATTGAATGTTATAGTGGTGCTCCAAATTTCAACATTCATCCCTATATTGGATAGAACATCATATTAGTCAATATCACATATCCACAATTCAATTTTCATCCATAATTTGGCGATTTCATCCAATTTATTTATTTTATTTGAAGTTTTCTGGCGATTTTCCACCTTTTTAGTACCATTTCTTCCTATAGGCATGGTGCCACGCCATGAAATTTGGTGCAATTCTGCACCAAATCGCCAGGAAAAACAACACTGCTTTTATGTATAGCACAGTACATAGCAGAAACATTTTCTCATAGGAAGGGAGGAATTGTAAAAATCACATGCCCAGTGTAATGAAACTCAAAAGATCTCTGAATTGATCCCACGGAACTTATTGTTATGAGAAAACCCCAGAGAAAACACACGTCCAACCATGCGGGAGTGGCCAGTGATCAGAGGTTATACTTTCAGGATGTCGGATACGATTGCAACAACTGGATCTCATGCAACGATGCTCAATCCGAATTAAAGTCTTGAGAGACTGAAGGACAAGGTCGTGATGCTCGATAACCAGGCTCTCTGGCCAGATCCAACGCATAGTTGTGACCTCGACAGAAATGGGCTCCACTGAGGTGGTGTGGTTGTAATGTCGAGAGGGATGATCCATTGGATCTGATACAAATGATTTAGTAAGAACCGTTGCCTGCTCGCTCTTGTGTTACCGGTTGGATGAGTTGTGACTGAGCATATAATTCAACTAGAATCCCCTCCAGGAGAGAAATGGATTGGGTCCATACGTCCATGGTGGGTGTTTGGTTCTAACCATGAAAAGATCCTTGTCTCCAGAAAACTTGGTCATCTTTCCAGCGTAATTCCTCGCACTGGTGGGAAGAAAATGGCCTTGCAATGGAGACAAAGAAAAGTTGGGCAGGTGAGTCTAATGTTCAGCATTCCTTTACTAATACAGACGAAAGAAAACTTGTCAGTCACACATCCAAATAATGTCACAGTCATTTGGGGGGGGACCCAAGGCAATCGGATTAGAGGTCTGGCTGGGAATATCCTTCAGGTCATCAATGGCACCACGGATGCATACACTGATTATGCGAGCTCTTTATCTGCATGTCAAGATTCATCGATGAATTGCAGGGACACGAAAAAATGGACCATGACAGTGTACAATTGCGACAAGAAGGTGACATAAAAACAGCTAGTTGATACTTTGCCATGCACTATCACACCCAAACTTGCGATTGCAGCAAGTGGATCAATATGAGTTCTGGAGTGCTGTGGGCCTTAGACTCAATCAGAATATTGGATCTACAAACACGTACTGAAAATCTCTAGATATGACCCACAGACGAAATGGGTTGCGTAGGAGCTACTGCTGGTTTGATATGGATATCCTGAAGTATTGTAATCAAGAAAGCATGCTGCAAAATGGACAGAAGGCTACAGATGGAAAAAAAAATCCTTTCATGGCCAGGATCTACAGTTTCAGGGCAGGGAAAAAATTCTCTTCAGTACAGGTCACAACCGGCCTCCAACCATGTTTGGATGGCTGCAATTTCCATTATTTTAAGATTGTACCGAGGGAGTACATTTCATTTTGGCTACAAAAGAACCGGTTCATTCAACAGCAAGCTACCAAACCGACGATGTATACCTGAAGGCGTCCAGATACAAGTGAATACAAGACCACGCTGTCAATTAGTGTTGAACTTCCTTCAGAAGATTTCTCTTCAATTCACAGGTTGGAAATTTGAAAGACAAATCCTAAACGTATCTTTGAACACCATGGACTTCCGAAAAAACAATTGTAGGTGTATTTGAATTGAATCGTAGGCACTGATGTTCAGGTAATGGTCGTTACAGACCATTTACATGCTCTGAACAGGAGAGCCCTACAAGCTGCTTTTGGGTAAGGCCAAGGTCGCAATACTTAGGTGCAGTAAACCACTGTGCAAATTGGTTTGCTGTTGCAATCAAGTACTCTCCATCCCAGATGCTTCCAAGAATATGCCAAACTCAAATCCAATTATATATGAATCTCGATTTCTTGCAGCACCCAAGATCATTCAAGTGAGCTCAAGATCATTCTCACACAGTCCGGGACCAGTGCAATTGTGTGCCTCCGTTATGGTGCCCCTGTTTTTGTTGCTTATGGTGGCGATGGCGTCGGCCAACACAGCCTTCGGCAGCGCCGCCGATGTGAACATCTTCAGTGCAATTGCAAGGGAGCCTCCGCTCCAAGTGCAGTGCAAGTTGGCCAACCTTATTCTTGTCCTCGCGGAGCAAGCAGTTCCGTATGGGCACCATGTGGGCTTCGGATTCAAGCCCAACATCTGGGGCACCACTCGATACAATTGTGACTTCAAGTGGGGCAATCGATGGCAGAGCTTCGATGTGTGGGTGGACGACTTCTGGCTGTCGTATTGGCTGAAACGACCGTGTCTGCATTGTCTGTGGATTGTGGGCGAGGAGGGATTTTTCAGGCAGGAAAATGGATCTGGTAGCCAATCTTTAGCTTATATTTGGAAGTGATACACGTGCATTAACTAATGCACCTGCTTCCATGAAGTACTGGTGAAGTTTGTTTTATGAATAGCTCATTATAAGGCAGTTCTGTGCAGACAAATAAGGATTGTGCGTAGTGAGCTAGAAATCTTAGAGCTCAAGGTGGAGGATTCTTTGATCGATGGGGAATTCGAAGCCTTGATGATTTCTGAGAACTTATGGTTGGACTTCATTATATTGTTAGCAAGTGGTGTAAGTCTGACCTGGCTGAACTAGCTCACGATCTCTTCGCAATAAACACAGTTTCGTTGAATTTTCCTGAAAGTGGTGGAAGTGTGAGTAAATGGACAATTTTATGTGTGCACATGGCCACTCATCTTTGAAGAAACGTACACAAGTTTGTTTACTTAATACTATTAACCCATACGTATAGTACTGGCTATATACGCGGTGTCTTTGGCAAACAGCGGAGCTGAGACAAGTTTATAGATTCTGGCTTATAGTTTAGAGTTTTAACTGCAAACTATTTAGCCTCGAGGCGTTTCCTGTAGTCTGGTGACTTTATTCTGGTCTATTATAACCTCCTCGCTTGAAGTTGTATGTGATAATTGAGATTTCAGAAAAATTCGTTTTTTTCCGCCTCCCAAAAATTACTCTCAAGTATGTTCGTATTGAAATGTTAAAACTGACTCATGAATACCTGGAGTATATAATGATCTGTACCAGTCTTGCAAACAGGTTCGAGGGAAAACTCAGCGCAAGGGAGTTAGTTTCTTATTGCAGCTCTTTTTGAAGGAGTAATGATCAACATTGAAATCATTCAACGACTGGTCTTGCAGCAATTATAGACTCACTTTAGACTGGGGAAGGATTTTGCGCTAGTGCTGTGGTCATTTTGAAGATTATAGAATAACGAGTGCATTTGCGTACACTGATATGTTTTTGAATCAAAAGTACCAAATTTGTTGTTAGCTGTGCAGTTAGCAAGCTGCTGTAAAATCTTCCGCTCTTGTTAAATAAGTCATCTTAATTATTTAATATGCAACTTGTCACGTCCACAACAAAGCTTAGTAATTAAGGTAACTTTACCTGATTGCGACCTCATATAAAAAGTGCAAGTGCTCTAAACAACAAAAGAGCTTGCGATAACTTGGGGAACATGTATTTTCAAACACCTTATCTCATCGTTCAGTCATTGTCAACAAAAATGCAAGCTAACAAAATTCTGGAAACTCCTTTGAATCACTGTTAACAATGAAATTAAGCTTAAATCTTTATTTAGGCTCTTCTGGTTGCAAGCAGCTTACTCCGTGTGTACAAAGTGTAATTTACACCGGTGCAAGCACAAAAGAAAACGTACTAAACAAAGCGTCACTAATGAACAATAGTCGTCAGTGCAATTTTCGCAAACCTCCTTATCACCGTCCATATCTAGGATAACAATCAAATTGGCGAAATTAGACGGCACTTTTGAGGACGTACAGACTCAAATAAAAATCCAGATGCGTCGTACGGTACAAAAGTTTCCAGCTTCGTGGAGATGAATGTCACCATGCAAAGAAAGGCAATTGATATTTCCACTGCGACGCGCATTTAAACATACCATACAACGCAGTACAGAAACATAGATCAGTCTAAGCGCAGCACAGCAGATCACGGAGAAGTTTTACGACTGGTTAATTAAACATTGTGCTAATGTTTGTAAAGCCAAAGGGACGCAAACAGCGTCTCATACATATATATCATGTGAATATCAAACGCACTGTAAATTGCAAAACCGAATGACGTCATCATAAACGTCCCCAGTGCAAACATCCTACATCCTGTCCTCTGCAAAATACAGACGGTACTCACAACGTAGCTTGGACGCTAATTTATTTAAGTACTGGTGAACTTGGATTCGTCGATCTCACGACCAGCGGCTTCCGCAGCCTCACCACCAGACATGTCACTGGTCGCAGAGCCACCCTTCTTGCCCATCTCCACGTACCCCTCGTGACCCAACTGCTCCGAACGAGTCTGACCGCCCTTGCTCCGCCCTGCATTAGCAGATATCAATCATAATTCAACACACAGAGACTTCTTCAATGTCCTCCACAATGCACACGATAACACGAGGCTAACTTCGTAACAGTCACAATCGACACTTTTGCATCGAAGAGCACCAGCCAGCTAGTCACAGGCATCAAAAAAACTAGTCTACAATCCTTCACACTTGTTGGCTACATTCATTACTTTCGCACATGCAATTGCAACCTCGAATAACTTGGAGACACACTACAGCAGTCAGACAATGGTCTATAAACTATTCGCACTTCTTGAACAAACATGACTGCTATTGAGATCGAATACACAATTGTGCATTCTCAATATCCACTCCTTGGATTCGATGAGGACAAAGCTGTGATCAAGAGGAAAAGATATTACACAGGACGGAGAATAACATACCGGACCATGCTCGATAAAGCTCGTCACTAGACCATCTCTTACCCACATTCGCATTCCAAGTCTCACGACCACAACATAAAATGACGACATCGCATCAAGAAACATTAAGGACTTTGACTTCGAAGGACTGCGCGGTAATTAGTTAAAGCAGAAAGTCGTACCCTCAGCAAGGTGCTGCTGCGCTTCCACGCTCAAGCCGCCCGTTCCTCCAGGCACCACCGTCTCGCCGGCTGCAGCCCGGGCGTCCAAATCCTTCTTTCCAGTCATGGTGACGGAATGTAAGCTTAGTGACGGTAAAACACTGCAGTAGAAAGCAAGCTCTGCTTCTGGCAACCACAACTCAGGAAGTAAGCTTCCACTAGTAAGACACGCAACTTGGAGAGTATTGGAATGGAATGTGATGAGATCGATCACCCGACTGTCTCTTTATAGTTGCTGGGTGCCTTGAATACTGTAGTGGCCTTCAGTTGCCTACATCAGCATTTCATTCATCCATACTCGATGTTGGTGTGGTGTCCTGCAACTATCGACAGGTGGACAAGCTTCTGCTGCAAGCTGGGCACTGCCTGATTAAGTAAGACAGTTTCGTAATTAAACAACTGGTTTAGTTCGCCTCTTCCCACTTGTCATGCATGAGGAACCGCACGTTTGGTCGCAGCGTGTTTCGTAATTGCGCCGGACTTCGATTTCGATATGCTTGTTCGTGTTTGGCTGCCTTGGCCATTGTGCCCGGTTGCCATGCAACTGCAAACCACGCTGCTCACATTGGCCATTGTACCTGGTTGCCATGCAACTGCAAACCGCGCTGCTCACATTGGCCATTGTGCCTGGTTGCCATGCAACTGGAAACCACGCTGCTCACAAGGATGGTTGGATCGGACGCTACACTTGGCAGGGAGGAGACGGTCCAACAGGGTGACAACTGAAGGTGAACTTGGAGCGTGTCAATGAGATTATGCAGCCAGGGTGTGAGATTTTGCTGGCAGAAGCCACTGATTAGAAATGAAAACTAACCCTAGAGAGGACCGAAACGTACTTCAATTACCCCCAAGGCATAGCCGAAGAGAGCACCTCCGGCTTCCAGTCATTGAATGCCTGCGACTCTAGCTGAGATGAGCTGGTGGAGCACATCCCCTTACAACTGGAAAAAAGGGAAGGGAACGGAGGGTCTCAGTGTTCGCAAATTCCAACGGTATTAAGCACACAGCGGGAAAAAGTCCTCTGAATCAATTCTATGTTCGTAAAATAATGTGGGATATCGTAACATGGTAAATTCCGTAGCCTCCCTAAGGTAACAGGTTCTAAAAGCGCTCAGTCTCTAAAATCGCCCACCCCCTCAAATGTAATCTATTTGTAACATGTTACTTGTTCGTTGTACCCGAAATGTAACAGACAGAAATGTACATTTGAGGAGGTGGGCGAATTTAGAGCCTTATGCCATTTCAGCCTCAAAAATTCGTAACTAATTCCACAAAGCTCCGAAAAATATGAAACGACTTGGGTTAGATGCCAATTCCACTTTTCTTTGAAGGAAAATTTACTGAAAAATATTTCAAGAAGTTGCACCTCCCCGAATTCAGGTTTCAGCTCTTAGATGGTCGCTTTATGGACCTCTTACCTCACTAATGGAGTGAGCCTAAGTCAATGAGAGTTGCCCCACTGACTGACACCTAACTGAACCCCTAAAACCCCGAGGCCTTATCTCCATCAAAACACACTCAAAACTGCCACTTCTATTGCAAAGAGCAAAAAATTATAAAAATTGTTTTTTTTTGCATATCTAACCGCAGGACCTTATACTAGACTAGTATGAGAATGTGTGCAAGAAATTTCAGAAACTTTGAACAAATAGATTGCAAGATATTTGCATTCAAAGTGAAGAAAACAAGTTTTTTTGCACCTTGCTTGACTAGATTTTTGGGCTTTGAACCTATTTAACTTAAATTTTTTGTATTGTTGATTTTGATTTTCTAAGTTTATATGTTGAATAATTCAGTTGAGAATCTAGAAAAAAAATTCAAGAAAAAAACACTAAATTTTACTCATTAAAAAATTGTTAAGTAGAAGTAAGTTCAAGATTGAAGGAATAACTAAATCGTTAATAGCTCTAAGACAAAATTGAAATACCATAATCCCAACGGTGAGATTGTTCTAGAAAGCAAATTCAACCTTGTCTAAAACAAAATTCTGAAAAATGTAAAAATTGCATTTAAAAATGAATCCTAAAATTATTTTTTCAAGAAAGTGCTCAGATTGCCCGAAAAACTAAGATTGTCCATAACTTTTTCATTATTAGTCCAAAAAGAATGAATCAAAGCTTTAAATTTAGACAAAAAGACATAGATTTTGAAAAAAATATTTAAGAAATTTAATTTTACTTTCTGTGATTTTTTTGTGCTGCCGCCAAACTCTGTTTTTGGCATAACTTTTTTTCTCGGGCACCAATTGAAATAAAAATTATATATCCACAAAGCTCTTGCAAAACCGCACAACCTCAAAAAAATCCCAAAAAAATTCTCTACAAATTGAGGTCACAGGAACCTACCCGGACCCAAATTGTCCCCCGAGGGGACAAACTGGATTTTAGGGGTTAATTAATCTCAATGTCTGCGAGTGCTTCAATTTCAACACGATAGCAGAGAATCAATAATCTCTTCACGAAAATTCAAAAAGAGAGAGATGGAGGCAAAAATATATGAAGTATCAATCCCATGAATGACGTCGTCCAGGAGTAATCTTCGCATGCCCTAGATTCTAAGCTTCCGCAGCGTCTTCCAGGTGGCGCCATGCTTCGCCACAGCAACGGAGGCAGGCTCCTGCTCCCCCAAACTGTAGCGTGTCCTGGGCACTCTGGCCACAGTGAACTGGCCGTCCACTTCCGTGATGGTGATGCACTGATAATCGCAGCAGTCGTCGGAAGTCACGATGACGTTCTTCCCCGTTCGGTCCGTCCCCATAAAAAATTCTTGATATGCGTCACTGTAGTCCACCTGTATCGTGTGCTTGGCTCCTCTTCGAATTTTAGCGAAATCCACCAAGTACCGGAGTTTGCCCACTTGCATGTTCAACACTTGCTGCGTGTGGTTCACAATCTCAGTCACAGGGGATGCCATATGCAACAATCGATCGCTTTACGACCTCCCAGACTCCCGCACAAACCAAATGTAATTCCAACCTTGGATCGAGATTCAAAGGAACCAACCTTGAGCTGACCGCACGAATTGTGCAACCGAAACAAAAGAGGCGACACAAGCTGAAACTTTAGAGACGGCAGAAATACTGGCCCATCAAGAATGTGCGCACAGAATGCTCTCTCTATACTAGTGGCAGCGCCGATAGGAACCAAAACAACGAGAGCGAGGCGACAGGTACAGGAGAGAGGCCGGGTCGCTGAGCACTGGAAACAAACCTGTGAATTGCAATTGCGAACGGTCTCCGACAATATGAACCTCAGGAAGACGCGCATTGACGACTCCGATGAGATTCCGTCATACGGATACGAGTCGGACGAGATAGAGAGAGCTCCGGCGGTAGGAGAAAGTCGGCCCTAACTGAAGTCGGCCATGAAGTCGGAACAGTCGGAACTCGAAAGTCTGGAATGGATTTGGTTGTTAAGCGCAGCATCGCGGAAAGAGCGAGCGCATTGCTGAATCAAAATGCAGATTCGTAGGATGATCTCGTTGGCCTTCCGGGATCTGATGTGGCGGTTGGGGCCGTTGATCCTATGGAGGGTCGGTCTGACACAATGTTTGGGTAGATCATTGTTAGCCGGTGGAAGTGGGAAAAAAATTCGTTGCAATTTGAAAGCATCGGAACAAAATTAGTGAAATTATCTAGAAAATATCTATTTAGAATTTAAAATAGAAAAAATTGAACTTGATACTTGAAAAAACATTTCAATCACTTCAATGTGGGAATTATAGGAAAATAGTTGATAAAACTCAAAAAATATCCCAAATGCTAATCATGCTAGCACAACAACATGTTTGTGAGTGAATGAAGAAGTAAAATGTGTTTTGTAGAATGGGCCGGGTCAAGAATTGCTATACACAAGGTTACAAATGGTGTTTGACTAACATGGAATGCCCATTGAAAACACCATGATTATGGACTAGGTATTGTGAACAAACAACTTTTTAATGAAAAATAACCTGTTGAGCCACAAGAATAGCCAGGCCAATGTAAATAGTAGTACAAATGAACAATGGAAAATCCATTCCAAATGCTGATTTTGTGTTCAATTTGTGTTATTTTAACACAAAACCATCCTCTAGAATGGGTTCTTGAGTTTGGATTTCTACTAATGAAATTCTCATAATGACCTTTGCTTTCACATTACCGGATATAACTTCAACGTTGGATAATTGGATCTTGGTCATGTATGCTCAAATCACGGGGCTAAAAGAAGGACATCATAAAGCTAATGCAACGTTGTCATGTGGAAAAGAACATGATTTTTCATTCAATAAGAGATTGTCATCAATCTTGAAATGGACTCCATTAAGGTTAATTATGGTCCTTTCTATGCTCAAAGTGAGAAGTGTAGAGGAAGTTCTCAACTAATGAAAGTTTCAAGAATTGAGAGGATCAATGAATATAACTTTACATTCAGTTTAGCTTTTGAATCATTTTGTAATATGAACACCTTTTTGCAAAGATTTGAAAAAGGAATCTCAAAATTATTGAATTATAAGCCATGAGCAATTATTAATTTGTAAGTTAAGACAATTTGACCAATTTAATATATGGAAGGATGTGTTGGGATAGGGAGAAAATACATTGCCTTGAGCATTTATTGTATGATACCTGGCTGAAATGGATATCAAGCTCTTAAATTAGAAGGAAATTGAGCCCAACATTGGGTTGCTTTCCATTGTCACAATTTAAAAATAATGTGCAGCACCGCTGATGACATGTATAGATGATTCTGTGACATGATATTCATCACTTCAACAAAACTAAATGTCAGAAAATTACCCTTGCAGATTCATTCATTGACTCTCAAATTGACATGGTTGACTCTTTAATTCATGGCCCTCGGAGGGCTCAGTTTTCCTTCTGATGGTTTTCTTTTTAGACTCAGCATTGTCAGATTCATCTTGTGCGGAATTTTTTCAAGTGGTTATATTTGGTCCAATAGTGAATATTGCTCGAGTCTACAGTTCGTGAAGAGATTTACAGTGTCTGTTCCTTCAGCAATTTTAGTTTGTGAATCATACTTGAGCAATTGCCGCTATCACTGCGTGGATTAATGCTTAAAACTCTAAATAATTTACAAGATTAATAAAGTGTACATTTCAATGGAGTAATTGATCAATTGTGTTGATTGTTGAGTGTTTATGTATGTGTGCAAAAATCCCAGTGAACAAGGTATTCTTGTGGTTGTGTGATTATTCAGTGATTGAAATGTTTGAGTTTTTTGATCCTAAGTTAAAGGCTATGTGCATAATTTCTTGAAGGAATTGATCTTGTTAAGTTCATGTGAGATGTAAGAAATTGGCTATAGTGCTATACATGTTCGGTGAGATGTGATTAAATTGGAGAAATTATGTGGATAAAATTAGACGATATAAATGAAACAACTTTTGCTAATTGCTTGGTGGTCTAAATGTCTAATGTGATAAACATGTCCAGAGTGATTGAAATTGTTTGGTGTAGTAGTTGTGTGAAGAATGGTTTAAAAGGATATGTTAACCCTTAGAGGATGGACATGTGACTATGGAAATCATCCCTTTGGTTATTGTGTGAATCATTCGCTTAGAAAAGTGTAAAAGCACACATTGGAAGTCAAACTATTGTAGAAGACCTCCCCTTTCCAGAACAAAATTTTGAGGATGAATAGTTGCATTTCTATCCTAATGGAAGGATTCTTTGTCATCCATTGGACTCCAAACGTCTTTGTTGACGTTCAAGAGTTAATCAATTGTGATTGAATAAAAAATCTGTGTTGAACCTATGGATTGAAAGACTATAATGTTTGATCATGAAGGTATCAAAATTGTGAAAGTTATTTTAAGTCTTTCAATCCTCTTTTCACATGTCAAAAGTAAGAAATGGGTCACAAAAAAAATATAAGGTTAAAGGACATAACATGCATAACTATAATCTATTTATAAATTCTCAAAATCTACTCTACAATTTTTTATATGAATTTCTAATGTGTTTTTTTCTCCAAGTTTCTAGTGTATTTGAGGCTCATTTCCAAGAGCCTTCAACATTAGAAAATCAAGATTTGCAATGGATACCCATGTACGAAATCTTAAACAAAAAAATCATAATCATTCATTTTCAAAATCAGTTTTTTGATGCTAAAACTAGATTGGAAAATACTAAAACAAGGCATTTTCTAAGCAAATGATTTGCCTCGGACAGAGATGCCTCAGACTTTTAGGGATTAAGCTTTTAAATGTTTATGCTAAAGGCTATGGCTTAGCAATCGTACATACATTTCCTATGACCAAAAAAACTTGCCTGAATATTGTCGTGCCACCCGAACATAAGGTAGGAGGCTCTGAAATGGAATGGGCATTAAGAACGGACCCTATAAATGTCTCTCATCAATTGGTTTCGAAATTGACATGTATAGTCATTGAATGAATCAAGGAAAAAAGCATTATCAATTGCAAGAACCAATCATTCCCTTTGCTTTCTCCATCCAACCCTTAGATGTGCTTTCATCCATTAGTTGCTTTCATATGAGATGGACAAGAATTGGAATAGGCCAAAGAGCGTTTCCGCACTTACTTGTTAGGGCCGGTTGCCATGGGGCTTCCCTCCAATCAACTTTCCAGCCCCCAGTCCTTGCAATTTGACTTTACAGAGCTAGTCTGAAGGGGGTTAATTTCATAAGAAGAGAAAAAATGTGATAAATTTGCATTGTCGTCACTTCATTGAGCTCCGGTTGCTTGGGATTTTTGGAGGTAGTGCCAATGGAAACCACTCACTTGTCCATACCCTTCCAACCTCCCTACAAGCCTTAGGTACCCAATGGCAACCGACTCTTCTATTTAATCCCCGATGCTTCAACGTCTAGTTTATGGATGATGAATAGATTAAAATTAACATTTCTTTCTCATTCTTGCTTGGATGAAAGTCATCCTCATTTATAGAGATACTTCATCAAGTTGATGTCCTATTTAAGGTTTAGATGTGGTATTTATAGAGTACACTTTTTCTAAAATTACAAATGTAGAAGAATGTTAAGCGGTTGACCAAGCCAAAATTGTATTGACTCTAATTCAAAACTAGATTGGCAAAAATGAGGTCATAGATTTAAAGAATACACAAATTTCAAAAAGCCACCATGTCAAGAAGACCTCTGTCATTTCAAATCCATTCCAACAAATACTACTCAAAAAATGATAATAATTTTCTTGTAATTCAATTTAGAAGGAATTTTTTTAAATTCTTTTCAAAATCAAAAAAGAATATTAGTGATAGCATTGGTGAATCTAACCATATGGATGGAATCTAAAAGTCAAAGTCTACAACTTTAATTTGTACATCACTTCCAAATAGCACTTTATAATGATTCTTTTCAAATTGTCAATTCTAGAGATTACTTTGTATGTTTAGAAATTAGGTAATATAACGGACCTTATTTCTCTTCAAAGTTGAAACAAAACTTAAATACAAAACGCTAGACTAATTGAACTTTCTTGATGAAGACCCTTACGTAGATATTTTTCTTTGGTTTTTGATTCATGGGCTAAATTTCACTTATAGTGCACTTTGTCCAATTAACTTTCATTGAGGAAGCTTCAAGGAAAACCATTTAATAAATCAACAGGAAAAAAATGGGCATTAATATTAGATGATATAGATAATTTGGGGACATTATAATTACTTATTGTAAATTTTTTTATGTGATTTTATTATATGTAATTCAAATACCTAGGGATTGATCTATTTTGTTGGTTTGTTGGTTTAATCCCTAAAGGACTAGCTTGCTAAATTTGGTGACATAGCAATTTTGGGTAGGTATCTGTGATTGAAGATTTTTATGCTTTGGGCCCAAACTTTAATAGGAGGTGTAGACAAAGAATATCTTTCATGTGCACTAAAATTCATGACATTTGAAAATATAAATAAAAAATTATAGTCTAATGTGTTACTTTTTTTCGTAAGTGGACAATCCAGGTAGATAAGAAAAATGATTTTTTTCATGAACAAAAGTTTGAAATTTATTTTCTAGATTTATATATACATGGAAAGCTTCAATCATTTTATTTTGATCAATGAATCAAAAGTTACGAGGAGTTTTGGTTTGTGGACAATTATAGAATCTGTGCTCTAAAATAAACTTTAAAGTCCTTTAATTAACTCAATTTTTGATATTTTTGAAAAAATAAAAATTCATACAATGTAGATTGTTTATTACAACATTGCAACCATTGGGATTAGAATTTTTCAATTCCATAACTAAATTCTTAACAATTTTGTATTCTAAATCATCCTCTACTTTTTTCTACTCACTATTATTTTCTTATATGTTGTACAATTACAAATGATCTGAAATTTTTCATGCATGTAACCAACTCGCCTTGAAGAATGAATCCAATGAAGCACCACCGTTTTGGATATTTTTTCATACAAATGTGACCTTGTGAAGTGCAACTACACGTTTTTTAGCAGGGCCCAAAAAAGGATTTCTAAAAATTCAAAAGCTCATATCTTGCAATCTATGCAGTGGAAATTTTTGAAATATTTTCCACATGTTATCAAGTCAAAATACTACAAGATGCTATAGTTATATGTGTCCAAAAATATGTATTTTTCTAGAATTTGGTACTTGTACTAGAAATGGCAATTTTGGAGTGCTTTTGGTGAAAACATGGTCAAGGAACTTCAAGGGTTAAATAATTTCAATGAAGTTTTAATCTGTAAATTTTCAATAAAAATTTTCATTTTATTTCTTGAATTCTTACAATGCACATGTGTTGACTTCACAGCAAGTGTATAAAAAAAATTGGCTATTGTTTGACAAGCTTGCAAACTAGAAGTGCAAAAAAAGTTACCAATTAAGTGCATACAAACAAAATCCGTCACCTTTGGATGGTCAAATGATCTTTTTCATAGTGAGAATTGAATGATCTTCATCGAGTTAACCCCTAAAGGTTTTGACTATGTTTTCATAAAAACACTCAAAAACTGCCATTTCTAATACAAGTATCAAATTTTAGAAAATTAAATAAATTTTGGACAAAGGATCTTGTAGTACGCTCTCTTCAGAAAATGTGAAAAAAATTTCAGAAAACTCCACCGTGTAGATTGCAAGATTTTAGCGTTTGAAGTGACACAAATTCTTTTTTTGTCCCTGCGAAAAAACGAGCAGCTGCACTTCACAAGGTTAGATCTTTATGAAAAAATTCCAAAATGGTTGTAACTCTTTGAATTCATTCTTCAAGGCAAGTTGACTACATGCTAGAAAAGTTTTAGATCAATTGGAATTGTACAACATATAGGAAAACAATAGTAAGTAGAAAGAAGTAGAAAATGATTCAAAATACA
The DNA here is from genome assembly GCA_951230915.1 of Antitrichia curtipendula. Classification (NCBI taxonomy): domain Eukaryota; kingdom Viridiplantae; phylum Streptophyta; class Bryopsida; order Hypnales; family Leucodontaceae; genus Antitrichia; species Antitrichia curtipendula. The sequence goes on along the minus strand of OX579636.1, from coordinate 2,488,660 downwards.
AAATTGTTAACCATTTATTTATGGAATTGAAAAATGACAATCCCAATGGTTGTAATGTTTTAATAAACAATCGAGTAAACAATCTAAACCTACGGTTTTATTTTATTTTTTTCAAAAATATTAAAAATTGAGTAAAATAATGGACTTCAAAGTTTATTTTAGAATAGAGATTTCATAACTACTTGTAAACTACCCTCAGCTAAGACTCCTTATAACTTTCATCTCATCAATCAAAATGGAATGATTCAAAGTTTTTCATGTATATAGAAATGCAAGGAACCAATTTCAATTTTTTATTTTTCAAAAAAGCGATTTTAAAGAAGTTTTTTTTGCTGCTAGGGCTGCCTGCCGAGCAATGAAAACTGCATATCAATCGATAACTTTTTGACAATGTAGTCAAAAGTTAAAATAATTGTTGGGCCTTAAAGCTACTCCTAGAAAAAATGTTGTGTTAAAAATTCAAAGGACTCCATTTTTTCAAAGAAAAAAAACAAAAGTTCCATTCATAGTGAACTGCCCAAAATTGCTATGTTGCCAAAAAATGCTTCACTGACTAATCGATTGACATCGACATCAATGGTATTTCAACGGATATTTAGTTAAAATGGCAATATTTCACAAACTTCACACTTTTAGGTCTAGACCATGTGGTCTGAAATCTAAGGTAAACCAGCCCATTGTGGTCAAATGACCCATAGTGGACACCTACCTCATGACCCCATCATGGTTTTTTCAGTTTTTTCAGATTTTGCCTTCAGTGCATGTCTTACATGACAGTAATGAAGTAGTTAGTGACTTCATTAGGAACTTCTAATTTTTTAGTGAGAATTCATTGTGAGAATTGACTTTTAAGGCTTTCCATGTTAGAAAAGATTTTGACTGCTTTAGGTGAGCTAAATGAGCATGATGGATTCAGATTTTGTTGGATAAAAGGTAGTCTACAAACTCTTATGGGCAAAAATGCATTGAAAACTTCAAAACTTCATAGCAAATTCACATTTTGTCAGAAGAAGATAATTTTAATTGCTCTCATTGTTTCTTGCACTTGTACTATTGTGAGAAAAAAATTAAAAAATTTCAGTAACCACATGATGTCAAGCTCCTTATTTTGACCACTATGGGCTGGTTTACCTTATACCAGTCTTAGAAAATGAATGAAAAAATTGCGGAAAAATATCGCCATTTTAATGAAATATTTGTTTTTCCATCTGCTCACTGTAAACTTCAGTTTTATGGTGAATTCCAATTCCGGCACCATGGTAGTTGCGTCAACCAACTGCGTGTCTAATTTCTGCATATCCAGTTTGTATTAGATACTAGTTTCCAAATTGATAAGCTTGTTGGATCCAAGCTTGCAAGCGCCCCGGTCCATTCTTGCATGTATGCTGGCTAGCTTGTATGTAACCCATATTTATGTCTAGCATGTGTCTTAGTACAATGACCTTTTTTAATAGATCTGGGTGATGTGGGTGTTATTTCAATTTTTGCATAACATTCAAGAGCCTTCAGAGAGGCTGCCTGTGCCTCTCTGAAGTCTTCATCCACGAAATGCATCCACATATTATTAATGTAAGCTTCAGGACCGAGACAATGGCAGTACATTTATGGTGCGATCTATTTTTTTGGCTAATTTTAGGATAAAGTATATAAACAAATAATTATAGAGATAGATGGTCTGTCAAAATCCAAATAATTCATTGCGTATTATACCAATGAAATCTAATCATTTGCCATCAATAACTTATTTTGGGTTTCGGTTGAGAAGAGAAGCTCTTTATGTACACTTGGGGTGGTAGGAGATAGAACAAACCATGTGGGATATGTAATTTAGAGTTTGTAATTTTTCAACCGCTCATAGTTAAGTCTAAAGTAGGAATTGTGTTAAAATTATAATTTCAGACCTCATTTAGGCATAGTTTAATATCCTTTTTTTCAAAAGAATTTGAACTAAAAAAAGTTGTGGAATCAAGCTAAATTTCATCTCCAAAAATCCTTTTTAGATTTAGATCTTCCACTCAAAAGTTATGGACAAATTTCAGAGAGGATGTATAAAAATGTCAAAAAAAAATCCTTTCAAACCCCTCTATGAAATTTGTCTATAACTTTTGAGTGGAAGATTAAAATCTCAAACGGATTTTTGGAGATGAAATTTAATTTGATTCTCGAACTTATTTAAGTTCAAAGTATTTTAGAAAAAATTATTTTACTATGCCTAAATGAGGTCTGAAATTATAGTTTTAACACATTTCCTACTTTAGACTTAACTATGAGCGGTTGAAAAATTACAAACTCTACATTACATATCCCACATGGGTTGTTCTACCTCCTACCACCCCATATGTACATAAAGAGCTTCTCTTTCCTAAAATAAAATAAAAATAAGTTATTGATGGCAAATGGTTAGATTTCATTGATATAATACTCAATGAATTCCTTGGGTTTTGACAGACCATCTATCTTTATAATTATTTGTTTGTATATTTTGTTCTACCTCCTACCACCCCAGTAACCCGATTGTGCAGTCATGACTTTGGCACTGAGCAGAAGTCTGACATTATTGACGCGTGGCTTATTAGCTAAGAGCATCTCCACCGGTTCCCTCTAAATCCGACGCGCTACATCTGATTTGGAGTGTGTCAGGGAGGACTACGGGACCGGCATTGCTAGAGAGACCCACCAGTCTCTCGGCATTGGGTGCGACTTGTCAGGCTAAACAAGGTTTTACTAAAAGCAACGGCATGTGACATTAATGCCGGTCAGGCCATCAAGCACCGAGTGGATGATTGGTCATTGGGCTGTGGGTGATCGGTCATCGGGCTGCTGTGAAGAAAAAAAACCTGATGAACACAGGCACTGAGGCGCAGACTGGGAGCTCTTTTTGAGTTCTGGCTTCAAGCTCCGAGTGTGTTTCTCCTTGGTTGAGAGTCATTGTTTGACATTTTGAGGTTGTGTTTTTTCTAACTATTCACCATGGATGAGTGGAGGGCCCGGCTTGTTGCTGCTAGAGATAGGATGAGGGAGGATGATTTGGAAGATGACGCTATGTTGAGCTTTGTGCAAGGAACGGGATTTTCAAATGATGAACACTTTTTGAATTTTTGACAATTTTTTGATTGTTTTAACTCCAAATTATAATAAAATGGATTTGGCATTGACTTTTCTAATTTTACATGTTGGCATGCTTGTTTAGGGTTAGTTGAAACTATTGGGAAGTTTTGGGACCATTTCCAATCTTTGAAGGCATACAATTTATGAGATTGGTTGAATTGTGACTAATGTGACTAATACCCCTTGGGGGTATTAGGCACATTAGTCACAATTGAGTAAACATAGCCACAACTTTGCCTTGGGCGGATGAAACTTTCTAAAAACTTATGTACATGTGGCTTACTATATTAGGCACCTATATGTCAATTTATAGAAGCATTGAACACTTTTTGAATTTTTGACAATTTTTTGATTGTTTTAACTCCAAATTATAATAAAAATGGATTTGGCATTGACTTTTCTAATTTTACATGTTGGCATGCTTGCTTAGAGTTAGCTGAAACTATTGGGAAGTTTTGGGACCATTTCCAATTTTTGAAGGCATACAATTTATGAGATTGGTTGAATTGTGACTAATTTGACTAATACCCCTTGGGGGTATTAGGCACATTAGTCACAATTGAATAAACTTTGCGAGAACTTTGTCTTTGGTTCTTAGTCAATGGATAATTCCATGAAAAAACTGAAAAGAGTTTAAATTTCTTCTTAGTCCCTCAAGAGGACCAATTAAAAAACTCATATCTTTTTTTTGTTCCAAAATAGATCTAAGAACAAAAAACATAAATTTAAATCTCCTTATGGGCAATTGATGAGTCCTATTTTCAAATGAGTGCTTGGGAGCCGTGCGTGGTCTGGGACCCTACTCCACGATTGTCGAAGTCGAAGCCTCTAGCGCCTTGAAATCTGCCTGCTTGAGCTCGAAGTTGTGTTGCTTCGGTTGAAAAACCCACTTGCTGTGCCTCGCTTGTTGGGCAGCTGCTCCTCCTGCCCGAACTGCGCCCCCCACGCAGCGCCATTGAAATAGGTGCTGAGACTTGGTCTTCTCGTCAGTGCCGTGCCTGGAGTCAAACATGCGAGGGACGGGAGCTTCAAGTGCGGCAACAAAAACTTTCAGTGACCGGCGTTGAAAACATTTAGAGGCTGCAACTAGTGGGTCCTTATTTTGCTTAAGGCCACGGGAAACCCTTTGAAGGGACCATTTAGAGTGAACCGGTGGAGATGCTCTAATGTTGGGTGTGGAATATTCCGCACCAATTCATCCTTTGGATGAAATGATGTGGAATATACCACATCATTCCGTCAGAGGGAAGGCAGCTGCTCTCACAGCTCTTGAATGTTATGTGAGAGGATTCCAAAGCACCAAAACATTGGGAGAGAAGGATTGCCTTCCTTGGATGGAATGGGGTGGAATATTCTACATCCATTAGTAACTGAGAGGACAAATGTCAAGAATTGTCAGAATTGCAATGATTGTGTTGTTGTGTAAAGTTAGTAGGTTGCAGTTACATATGACTGAGTTAAGGTAAAACTACCCATTACCACCCTGATTCGCAATCTAACTATATTGGGGCCAACTCTAGAAAAGACACATATTTTGCAGAGGTGTGCTTTTGTTTCAGAAGTCAAACCCAAGTGGAATTATAATTTTTTGATAAAAATTGTAATTTATGTGAATTTCTGAAGTGAAATTGCACAACCACTACTAGACTGGATTCATAAACGTCCTCTTACAAGTCAATACCGCTTTCCAATGTATCTAATAGCGCTTGAAGATCCACCAATCATTAATTGACACGATCTTTTAATAGCATTAATAAACTACTGATGTCAGAATCTGAAGCGGATTTGCATGTTTTTTTGACGGAATTGGGACAAAGTTGTAGACCACGGATTTGAATCACTAACGGAATTGGGTAGTTCTACCTTAATAGCAAAGAAAAGCTTCCAAACTTTTAAATAAAACTTCAAAAACACATTTAGTCCCTAGAGAAAAATAAATACAACATAATTTCTTCACTTTGCTTCCCATACCATACATGATTTGTGTCTAGAATTGTAATTTCAAGCTCTTTATATACATATTGGAAAGTAGGAGGTAAAACAACCCATATGGGATATGTAAATTAAAATTAGTAGGAGCTCTTGAACCACTCATAGTCATAATCATAATTAAATCAAAATGAGAAAGTGTGTTTAAAGAATAATTTTAGACCTCATTTAAGCATAGCAAAATAACATTTAAAAAAAATTTGAATTGAAAAAATTTGAGAAATCAAGTAAAATTTCATCTCCAAAAATTGGTTTGAGATTTTGAGCCTTCACAAAAAAATAATGGACAAATTTCAAAGAGGGGTTAGAAGGGACATTTTTTTTACATTTTCAAACATCCTCTCAGAATTTTGTCCATAATTTTTGGTTGAAGGCTGAAAATCTCAAACCAATTTTTGGAGATGAAATTTAGATTGATTTAACAAGTTTTATCAGTTCAAAGATTTTTGGAATTTTTTATAACTATGATTAAATGAAGTTTGAAATTCTATATCAAACATAATTTTGAAAATTTGTCAATGAGTGATCAAGCTTTTATTTTCAAATTACCTCATACCCTTTGAGGATTTATGATGAAAAATTGATTTCAATATAAAAAGAACATCTTCAGCCTCCATTTATTCCTATAAATGTCATTGAAGCAAATCCTTCATTGGGCCATCAAATTTGTTTATATGGGAGAGAATTAAAAGACATTGATGTTTATTATCTAGCGGTTCTTAAGATTTAGGGCAAACCATCCTAACATTTCTTTGTTGATTTTTTTGGTTGGTCTGATATTTAGCAATAAGATAAGAGCACACCACAGATGTACTGCCACAATCCCGGTACCCTGTACTGAAGCTTATTTTGATTTCTTTGTGTGGATGTTTTTTTGAATAAGGCCTCTAGAGAAGAAAAGACAGTCTCTTTGAATGCTATTAAATGTCATGAATAGGATACTGTATGAATAAATTATAAGGTTTGTTTGAATGAGACTGTTCAAAATTTTTACATTTTGCATGTGTTTCTGTCAGCAACATTTCACAACACATCTGACTTTTTCACGGGCTATCCGGGGAGAAAAGGTTCACTCCTCGAGTCCTCGGCAGTGCTTTGATTTGAAAGCAATCCACTCACACTGTCACACAATCATATAAGGTAGTATGCTCTTAAAGCGACCATTTAAGGGCTGGTCCGCCTTTTTCGTGGACGAAAATATTTTTAGATAATTTTTCAAAGAAAGAAAAATAGATGTGGTATCTAACACAAGTGGTTTTGTATTTTTCCAAGCATTTTTGAATTACTTATGAATTTTCAAAGATTCAAGGCATAGGCACCTATTTGTGACCATAGGTCTTCCAAAATCTGTCCACTTGCAACTTGTAAAGAGATGTGCAGAAATCAAAGACAATGATTGGCTCTTGCAATAGAAAAACAATTTTTCCTCAATGCATTCAATTGCTAAACTGGTCCATTTAAGGATCACCCCATCTCCATTCTTCACCGAAAAATAGGGGCGGTTCCAAGAAGATGGACGCTTTTAGAGCATATTACCTTATAGGTAATATATGCCTATCAACCTACGACCAAATGAGTTCTTTCTGGTTGAAGTGTCGGATTTCATCTTAATTTAAATTATTTTGGCAATTTGTCACCAAAAATCAACCTCTTCCATGGGAGAGCAACAAACCGATACATTAAAGAAATAATTGGGCCTTTGGGGGCCACTTCGCAGCCCTTAGAAGATCGCAAAGCTTACCTTTTTTTATGGCTTTTTTTATGGCTTAAGGATTTATTATTCCCCTATTCTTGCTCACCTTCCGTCGGGCTATTGGATGACTGTCAGTAGTGTACTTAAACGGATTATTAAACACCTTTATCTTGAATGCTAATTCAATTCTAACTAAGTTTTAGAAAATAAAACAAATGTCCAAATTGGTCCAATGATTGTTTACCATCATCAACTTTTTTTGATGACAATCATTAGAGAAAATTAGGGGCCTCTGGAAGGCTACTAGAGAGTGACCAAACCAGGCTATTAAAAGGTTGGTCTGACAATCACGGAAGTGGCCAAAATGAGTTTCACGGAAGTGGCTAGCTGACTTTCACGAAAATAGTCAGACCATGACTATTTTCCCCCAAAAAATATATATCCTCAATTTTTAACGTTAGTACATACAATATTTAAACTTAGTTTTTTTTCAATGAAGTCAAATTAAATGCAATCAGGCCACAAAATTGGCTTAATTAGATTTAATTTGAGTATTAGTCCTTCTCTGAAAGAAAAAAAGTTTCTAACAAGCCAAATTAAGTGGCTATTGAAGCTAGTTGCCATTGGCAACTAGCTTCAATAGCCACTTAATTTGGCTTATTTAAAACCAAAATGAACTAAATTTGTGAGTTACAAGTTGAGAAGAGGAGGTCTTTATGGAATTGAGCTATTCACTTTGGCCACTTATAATTAAGCTAAATTTCATCTCCAAAAAACCATTAGAAGCTTAGAGACTCCAATCAAAAGTTATGGAAAAAAATTTAGAGAGGGCGCTTGTAAATGTAAAAAAAAATGTCCCTTCCAACCCCTCTCTGAAATTTGTCCATAACTTTTATTTGGAGTCTCAAAACCTCAAATAGATTTTTGAAGATGAAATTTATCTTGATTCCTCACATTAACTTAGTTCAATTTAATTTTTTTTAAATTATTCTACTATGCCTAAATGAAGTCTAAAATTTGACTTTTAACATAATTCTTTCATTTGACTTAACTATGAGCGGTTGAGCTCTTATTGTTCCTAATTTACATATCCCACAAGGATTGTTTTCCCTACTACTATCCCACTTGTATAAAGAGCTTCTCTTCTCATCTTCAAATTCAACAAATTAAGTAAGTAAATTTTGAAGCAAGATTCTTTCGGTGACTATCTCCAAAGCCACTTAATGTGGCATATTTTAGTTGCATTTATTTAATTTGTTAATCAAACAAATAAAAATCAATTGAGCCACTTACTTCGATTAATTACCAAATTAAACACTCAAGGCCATATTTGTTATATTGAGACTTTTTGCAAATTTTGAGATAGAATGCTAGTTATTAGAAAATTCATTAAAAAAATTAGTAATTGAAAACAAAAATAAATAATGCTAAAATTGTGATTCAATAATGAAGTTCTAAAAGTTGTTGTTGTTACCTATTTATAAAAAAATACTAATAAAAGAGATAAAGTAGTTTATTCTTGAGTTGAGGATAAAAATGAGACTGCGAAAAGTCTCAATATAGCAAATGTCTCTAAATAATTGTATTATGTTGCCCTATACTCCATTGCCCTAACGTACCCTGATTAACCCCTAAAGGACTAGCATGTGTTTTTTGGTAGTATAGAAATTTTGGGCAGGTACCTATGATTGGAGATTTGCATATTTTTGGCTAAAATTTTAATAGAAGTTGTGCACAAGGAATATCTTTCATATGTGTGTGGTGTGTGGGTGTGGGTGTGGGTGTGGGTGTGGGTGTGGGTAGTTATGGATTCTCTATTCTAAAATAAACTTTGAAGTCTTTTATCTTACTCAATTTTCAATGTTTTTTGAAAAAAATAAAATTATAGGATGTAGATTTTTTATTACAACATTTCAACCATTGGGATTATCATTTTTCAATTCCATAACCAAATTCTTAACAATTTTGTATTTCGGATCATTCTCTACTTCTTTCTATTTACTATTTTTTTTCTATACATTGTGCAATTCCAAATGATGTGAAATTTTTTAAGCATGTATCCAACTTGTTTAGGAAAAAGAATCCAAAGATGTACCACTATTTTGGACATTTTTTCATAGAAAAGTGAGCTTGTGAAGTGCAGTTGCCCATTTTTTTGTAGGGCCAAAAAATGATTTTAATGAATTTAATGCTTATATCTTGCAATCCACGCGGTGGAAATTTCTGAAAATTTTACCACATGTTCTCAAGTCAGCATACTACAAGATCCTGTGGTTACATGTGTCAAAAAAAGTTATTTTTCAAAAATTTGGTACTTGCACTAAAAATGGCAGTTCTTGAACGTTTTTAGTGAAAACATAGTCATGAAACTTTAGGGGTTAATATACTTTGACATCTTTTGCATAGTTTACAAGGGGCTCATATTGCATTCTTTGTGAGCTCCATGTGGTGAAAAGAAGAAGAATTCCCAGTGTTCTCTTTGTTCCAAAGGCACACTAGGAATTTTTCTCACATTGAAAAAAGTGGGACACACTAAAAAACTACACTATTCATCGGGAATTCAATATACTTCTACACCATTAGTGGGAAAAACTAGAGTACTACACCCGCAAACTAAGGAGTGGTGAAGGACCTCATAGGTAAGTTATAGGTAAACTTGCACACTTTCATGGTGTGCGCCACTTTTCCCAGTGTATTCTCCAGAGAAAACCCTATATGAGTTTCCTGTGGTTTAGCTTGTATGACTTTTGCATTTGTACAAATTTATAGGGCTGGCAGTAACATAGAAAACCTTAATGATGTCACTATGGAGCGGCGGGTGGAACAGCCTTCCAATGCCTCGATTATTTTTCTAATAATATTTTTAAATTAGAAAAATTAGAGAAATAATTGGGTCACTTGAAGAAAATCTATTTATTTATCTAATTTTTCTAATTGAGGATTATTGGAGTAACTTTTTGTCCATTCCATTCGAGCTTGGGCCTACAATTTGTCAAATCTTTCACATTATAGCAAATTATGTAACTCAAATGGAATTAAAATAGAAAAAATAGGCTTTCTCATTCCATAGTTGATTGCCACATTGGTGATATGGAAAAATCTAAGAAATCACGTTGCTTCCTACAACATCAACTTGTTATTGGTAGTCAAAATCATAAATCCAATTTATCAAACTTGCAAAAAACACTAGCTAGTTAGACTAACACTAATTTGCCAAAGTCACACTATTTCAAATGAATACAAACTAAAAGATTACAATATGATTCTGCAAAATCAAATAATTTACTGTGTCATAAATAAATCACTACAACTAACACTCTAACACCGGGTGCTTATTTCAGTCTTCGGTGTTCAATCCCCCGTGAGTCTCACTTTCTTCTGTGTATGCGTGATTGCGACACCTGTAAAAGTTTACAAAAGTTTATTAATTACAGTAATTTTGGACACGTGTTGCAATCACGCATACACAGAAGAAAGTGAGACTCACGGGGGATTGAACACCGAAGACTGAAATAAGCGCCCTGTATAACTTTGCACTGTCATTAAGTTTACATGAAAATTCAATTGGCACTAACGCTCTATCCAACATAACATTCAGTAGCAATTAGAATGATTGCGTTCTCCGAATGGAATGATGTGGGATATTCCACATCATTAAATCCGAAAGATGAAATGGTGTGAAATATCCCACAACCAATCAATAGTTACAAGGATACTTGTCAAAACTTTTTAGAACTCACTTGGGTACTTGAGATAATTCCAAGGTCATGACTCACTACACAGTGGAATTAATGGAAATTAAGTATTTTCAAATGAAATTGCAAACAAAATAGAAAATTTGAACAAAATGATAATCAATTTAATGAGATCAATAATCTCAATGCTAGAATTACTTCACACAAAGTTGAAGGCCATTCATGCTTTGTGTTTGCTAGTGAAATGAGAATCTTTTCATATCCACATGAGGTGGTAGGAGGGAGAACAATCCATATGGGATATACTAATTAGAATTTGTAGTTTATCAACCATTCACAGTTAATAAGTCTAAAGTAGGAATTGTGTTGAAGAAGAATTATAGACCTAATTTAGGCATAGTATAATAAATAAAAAGATTTTAACTTTGAACTAAATAAATTAGAGAAATTGAGTTAAGTTTCATCTCCAAATATTCGTTTGGGATTTTAATCTTCCAATCAAAAGTTATGGACAAGTTTCAAAGAGGGTGTTGGAAAATGTCAAAGAAAGTGTACCTTCCAACTCCTCTTTGAAATTTGTCCATAATTTTTAGTTAGAAGATCAAAATTCCAAACGGATATTTGGAGATGAAACTTAACTTAGTTTCACAGTCAACTTTTTTTAGTTCAAAGTTAAATTTTATTTATTTATTATACTATGCCTAAATTAGGTCTAGAATTTTTCTTCAAACACAATTCCTACTTTAAACTTAATTATGAGCGGTTGAAAAACTACAAATTCTAATTTACATATCCCACATGGGTTGTTCTACCTCCTACCACCCCATGTGGATATGAAGAGATTCTCTTCTCATTCCAAAACTTTAAATAAGGTGTTGATGGCAAATGGTTAATTAGCATCAGTACATTACCCAATAGATTCTTTGGGGGTCTTGACCATTCCTCTTTCCTTAAAGTCCTTTGTTGATTTGTATGTTTAACTTTAGAATTAGAAATGAAAATGGAGCACACCCTAAATGTATTGCCACTGTTGGGGTGATGATGTGCATGAATTCTGGAGATGATGACTTCGGAGACGGAAAGGCAGTCCCTTTCAATGCTATGGTAAGAGGTCCAGAAATTGCCCACCTAAGAGCTGAAACTGAATTTTGGGAAGGCGAAACTTCTTGAAATATTTTTCAGTAAATTTTCCTTGAAAGAGAAGTGGATTTGGCATCTAACCTAAGTCGTTTCATATTTTTTGGAGCTTTTTGAAATTAATTATAAATTTTGAAGTTGAACTGGCATAAGGCTCCAAAATTGTCCACCCCTGAAATGTACACTGTTTGTACATCAGTGAAGGCTATGAAAAAACAGCATGTACAAAACGTGTACATTTTACAGGTGGGTGGTTCTTAATGCCCGAACTATTCTTGGACCTGTTACCTTACTGAATGTTATGAAGGCCCTAAACCCCAAACCCTGAAAGAAAGAAAAAAAAAAAAAATTTGCAAATATGCAAATGCAAATGATTCGATCTGTCTTGCGAGCTTGCGTTTCGCGCACTCATTGTGGACAAATTCGGAGCGACATTGAAATGGCTACTTTATCAAGAGTGGAAGGTTTTAGATTAGCTAGCTAACTCCAAAGCAAGCAACATGTTTGGTAATTTTGATTTATCAGTGAACGCAAATGCAGTCGTAATTCTATAATCTTCAAATTGAGCCTAAACCACAGCACCAGTGCAAAATCCTTCCTCAATCTAAAGTGAGTGTCGATGCGAGACCGGTCGTTGTAAAATGTTGCTCTTTGCTCCTTCTGACGGCCTTGCAAAAAGAAACCAACTTCCTTGCGCTGAGTTTTCCCTCGAACCTGTTTGCAAGACTGATACAGATTACTATATAAGTCAGTTTTAACATTTCAACACGATCATACTTGAGAGTAATTTTTGGGAGGCGGACAAGAACGAATTTTGCTGAAATCTTAATTATCACATACCATTTCAAGCGAGGAGGTTACAATAGACCAGAATAACGTCACAAGACTACAGTAAACGGCTCAAAGCTAAATAGTTTGCAGTTAAACTCTAAACTATAAGCAAGAACCTATAAACTTGTCTCAGCTCCGCTGTTTGCCGAAGACACAGCATAGCCAGTACTGAACGTATGGGTTAATAGTATTAAGTAAACAAATTCATAATTATGTATATTCAAAGATGAGTGGCCACACATATAATTGTCTATTTAGTCATACGTCCACCACATTCAGAAAAATAGTCTTGAACGAAACCGTGTTTATTGCGAGGAGATCATGACACTAAAGATGATATTTAGTGTCTTGTACACTAAATACAAAGGCATACACTAAAAGCCAATTACCCTATGAAAGTAAGTAACATTAAATGTCAATTCAAACACTAAATGTGAACCAGAGTTATCATATCAGACGGAATATCACTGTTCACGGACAGAATCGGACCGATTAGGGCTAGGCGGCTGCAAACTTCAGAGCCTTGTAACTTTTGCAAAAATTCTTCAAATCAGGAAAATGAGATGTTTTTCGGCATCTGAAGTTTTTGTAGATGCCGAAAAACATCTCATTTTTCTGATTTGAAGAATTTTTGCAAAAGTTACAAGGCTCTGAAGTTTGCAGCCGGCACATTCAAGTCTAACACTAATTGTGGACAAGTTCAGATTTAGTGTTGTAGCTAGTAGGGGGGTAAAAACACTAAATGTCACTCAACACTAAATATCATCTTTTAGTGTAGTTCTGCCAAGTCAGACTTACACCACTTGCTCATGTAGGCTTCGGATTCCCTATCGAAATTAGAATCCTCCACCTTGAGCTCTAAGATTTCTAGCTCACTACGCACAATCCTTATTTGTCTGCAGAGACTGGCTTATAATGAGCTATTCATAAAACAAACTTCACCAGTACTTCATGGAAGCAGGTGCATTAGTTAATTCACGTGCGTGCATCTCTCCAAATGTAACCTAAATATTGGTCACCAGATCCGTTTTCCTTCCTGAAAAATCCATCCTCGCTCACAATCCACAGACAATGCAGACACGGTCGTTTCGGCCAAAGCGCCAGCCAGAAGTCGTCCACCCACACATCAAAGCTCTGCCATCGATTGCCCCACTTGAAGTCACAATTGTATCGAGTGGTGCCCCAGATGTTGGGCTTGAATCCGAAGCCCACGTGGTGCCCATACTCAATTGATTGCTCCGCAAGGACAAGTACGCCGTTGGCCAACTTGCACTGCACTTGGAGCGGAGGCTCCCTTGCAATTGCACTGAAGATGTTCACATCAGCGGCGCTGCCGAAGGCTGTGTTGGCCGACGCCATCGCCACCATAAGCAACAAAAACAGGGGCACCATAACGAAGCCACACAATTGCACTGGTCCCGGATTGTGTGAGAATGATCTTGAGCTCACTTGAATGATCTTGGGTGCTGCAAGAAATAGAGTTTCATATATAATTGGATTTGAGTTTGGCATATTCTTGGAAGCATCTGGGATGGAGAGTACTTGACTGCAACAGCAAACCAATTTGCAGAGTAGTTTACTGCACCTAAGTATTGCGACCTTGGCCTTACCCAAAAGCAGCTTGTAGAGGCTCTCATGTTTCGAGCATGTAAATGGTCTGTAACGACCATTACCTGAACATCAGTGCCAGAATTCAATTCAAGTACACCTACGATTGGTTCTTTGGAAGTTCATCGTGTTCAAAGATAGTTACGTTTAGGATTTGCCTTTCAATTTTCCAACCTGTGAATTGAAGAGAAATCAACTGAAAGAAATTCAACACTAATTGACAGCGTGGCCTTGTACTCATTTGCAGGTATACATCGTGGGTTTGGAAGCTTGCTATCGAATGAACAGGTTCTTTGTAGCCAAATGAAATGTACCCCTGGAGTACAATCTTAAATGGAAATTGCAACCATTCAAACATGTATTAGTTTTTGTTGGAGGCCAGTTGAGACCTGTACTGAAGAAATCATTTTGCTCTGGACCTGTAGATCCTGGCCATGAAAGGATTTTTTTTCATCTTTAGCCCTCTGTCAATTTTGCAGCATGCTTCAATATACTTCAGGATATCCAAATCAAACCAGCAGTAGCGCCTACGCAACCCATTTCCTCTGTGGATCAATACGTGTTTGTAGATCCAATATTCTGACTGAGTCTGAGGCCCACACCACTCCAGACCTCATATTGATCCACTTGCTGCAATCGCAAGTTTGGGTGTGATAGTACATGGCAAAGTGTCAACTGTTTTATGTCACCTTCTTATCGCAATTGTACACTGTCATGGTCCATTTTTTCCTGTCCCTGCAATTCATCGATGAATCTTGACATGTAGATAAAGAGCATAATTAGTGTATGCATCCCTGGTGCCATTGATGACCTGGAGGATACTCCCAGCCAGACCTCTAATCCGATTGCCTTGCCCCCCACCCCACACCCCACCCCACACACACACACACACCCCACCACCACCAAATGACCGTGACATTATTTGGATGTGTGACTGACAACTTTTCTTTAGTCTGTATTAGTAAAGGAATGCTGAACATTGGACTCACCTGCCCAACTTTTGTTTGTCTCCATTGCGAGGCCATTTTCTTCCACCAGTGCGAGGAATTACGCTGGAAAGATGACCAAGTTTGCTGGAGAAAATGCAAGGATCTTTTCACGGTTAGAACCAAACAGCCACCATGGACGTATGGACCCAATCCATTTCCCTCCTGGAGGGAATTCTAGTTGAATTATATGCTCAGTCACAACTCATCCAACCGGTAACACAAGAGGGAGCAGGCGCCTAAAAAAACGCCTAAAAAACAGTTCTTACTAAATCATTTGTATCAGATCGCGGAATGGAACATTCCTCTCGAAATTACAACCACGCCATCTCAGTGGAGCCCATTTCTGTCGGGGTCACAACTATGCGTTGGATCTGGCCAGAGAGCCTGGTTATCGAGCATCACGACCTTGTCCTTCTCTCACTGATGCTACGGTGTCCTTCTCTCAAGGCTTTAATTCGGATTGAGCATTGTTGCACGAGATCCAATTGTTGCGATCGTATCCGACATCCTGAAAGTACAAGCTTGCGAAGTTACAGGCATAACT
The DNA here is from genome assembly GCA_951230915.1 of Antitrichia curtipendula. Taxonomy (NCBI): domain Eukaryota; kingdom Viridiplantae; phylum Streptophyta; class Bryopsida; order Hypnales; family Leucodontaceae; genus Antitrichia; species Antitrichia curtipendula. The sequence goes on along the minus strand of OX579636.1, from coordinate 2,473,066 downwards.
GATCTCTGGCCACTCCCGCAATCATGGTTGGACGTGTTTTTCCTCACAACAAGGATCATGCGTTATTGAATCAGATCCAATTGAACTGATTGAGGTTCTATCGAGTAACATGGAAGTACGACCTTAGCTTGGCATGGAAATAGCAAACCTGCGTGCAGTTTCTTCTGTTCTTATGACGTCCAATGGTGCTTGAGGTGCTCTTCGGCCTCGCTCGTTTCCTCGCCACTGCATAACGGGGAAACGTGAATCGTTATGTCGCCAGTGACCTTCAATCTGTGTGAAGCTAGTGATAGCCATGGCCAGTAGAGCGGATCTGAATTAGTCATATCTATTATATATGGGGCCATCAGTTCAAGAATACTATTTACTAATATGCATGAAGTGAGGAGTGGAGAGATCGAGTCGTCTATCCTGGCTAACTTAAGTTAGGTCCTGCTTGTTTCTGATCTGGCCTGTAATGCGGTTCACTCCTGCAATAAAATATTTCATACTCTGTTTATGCTTGATCACAAGTTTGATGCACGCAGTGAGTCTAGGATAGGGAATGGACTGGACTTCTGACTGTATCCATTGCTGTTGGATTATCAAGCTACCTGTTATAAATTTATAGATCTTTCGTTACACTGTGCATGTGAATTCTTAGAATTCCTCCAGCAATCGTTCCCATGTTCTCATCATATGAGAAAATGTTTTTGCTATGTACTGTACTTTCATCAAAGTTGCATAATAGAATAAAGTGGAAAAATTCCAAAAAAAAACACCACGCTTTTACAAATGCTCAAATGGAACCTCAAATGACTACCTGTCCTAGTTAGATTCGAGAGCTTTGTGCAACTTAAGGTCTTCAATTAGCAAATAGACATTCTCTTTCAAATGGTGTGTTTGAAAGCCCCCAAATTGTGGCAGTGTACTTAAATAATACTTGATGAAGTGGAGGTTGTCAAATTCACACACTTAGCAATTTCACATTAAAAGAAATTTTGGACTCTCTAGAGGGCTACTAGGATTTGAGTCATTTGACAGGGGAGTCTATCTTCAAAGCCCTCAAGAACTAGGAAAAGGACAAAATCTCTAACAAAAAAAGATTCACCTTATGTAAATATCTTAACTAACAAAGAGTATACATGAGTTTCCTTTTCCGCGGTTGTCAGAGGAGCACACCTGCAATGACTTTGTTTAATTATGATTGAATATAAAACACTAATTGCCACAACCCTCCACCATTTTAATAGTGATACTCCTGGGCCAATGTTGTGACATTTGGGAGTAATGACAATGTACAAGAATAGGCGGGGAAAATTACTCCTTAGGTAAAAGAAATGTAATGAGTGAGTCCCTTTTAGCACTTCCTAGCACCCCTCTCGAGAGTCCATAATTTCTCTAAATGTTACATAGGAGGATATTGGCAATATTGGCACTTTCAAAGGGGTGCCTTTGAAACCACCTAAGGGAATACTGAGATCCCTAGCTTTTAGATCTTGTATCAAGATTTTACTACTTTGAATTGACTCTAAATAAAAAAAACTTAGGTCAAGGTATTTACAAATTAAAACCTACATACTTTAATCTTTTGAGAGTTGTTTGAACTTGAAGAAGGAATTTTGCACAACGAGACATAGCTACAACAACAAAAATCATAAACACTTGCTAGAGAAATTCCAAAAAAGATATCCAAAGCATGGCTTCCATGACTTGGCTACCTCTTCATCAATCCTTGTTATCCTCTCAATATTAGTTGTTACAATGTGGGACAACAACGCATCCAAATTCTAGATCTATAGAGTAAATATATGGCCAACATGAGATGTTTTTCAGCTACATTGGAGGGTTGTTTGAGGTTGTTCCTTGTGTTGGGAATCAACCACTGCTACTCAAGATTAAAAATAATTTTAAGAAATAAAAATAATATATTTTTTTCAAATTGAATATTAAAAAAAAATTATTATTATTATTTGGCATGGCAGTAGTTATGCCACGTCAAACTACTGATCTTGGGTTGATTTAGCGTAGTTCCCATATTCCCAATAGTCTAAGAAGTAAAAACTCGGGGTCCTTTACAACCCTGAAATCTAATCTATGTTCCATTCACATATCCCCATCATAGATCTCCAACAAATTTTTATGAATTGTATGAAACAACTTCCATTCCTCCAATGGCTTGCTTTATACAAATAAGGTCTTATATATCCAATTCATCAAATGAGATTTGGGGGGCTGAAGGGCCATTTCAGGCCTGTTCCCAATGTTGTACCCCTGACAGTTAAGAACAATACTGTCAAAAAAATTATTTAAAAAATAAATAAATAAATCTTGAAATGAAAAAAAAAGATGAAAAAAAAAAAAAAAATTATTTTATGAAATAAATATTTTTATATGACGTGGCAGTCTTTGTGCCACGTCAGGCAGCTGCTGTGACGCAGTTCCAGGGGCTGAAAACCCTGGAGAACTTGCAACCCTTCTATCAGGAACTACTAATTTCCTGGTTACTATTCCATTTGGACCAAACCGCTAGACAACCTATAATCCAAATTTATGCATGGATTCTAAATATAAACATGAGATATCTCAATTACTCGCTCACAAATAATAATCATGGGTACACACATTGCATCGAAACCACATTGTCTTATATTAACAAAATAATGCATGGGGGACAAAAAAACCTCCGTAGTTCTTAAAAGAAGGAGAAGGCTCATGAACCCTAACCATCGTAACTGTCACTAAATCCCATTGTTACGACTTGTTCGTAACACCTCCCTAGAGGTTGAAAATCATCTAATGGTTGAATGTAGTTCAAAGTGTACTATTAAAGCATGGTCGATTTACTTATAAATTTGGTGTCTATTTAACATCAATTGTATTGCAAAGATTCTAAGAACTAGACAATACTACAAGTTTTTCCCTTTACTCTTTTAAAAGACTATTACTTCTTTAATTGGGGCCTCTCTACTACTAGATGGGGTTGCTATTGGCATAATGTAGAGCATAGTGGGAGCTAAGGGTGAATGAGTATGTTTTGTATAGCTGATGCTTGTGAACTAGGGATTTGATAGAAAAAAATCCATTTTGAAGTGGTTTTAGGCGTAAGGTAGCAACCAGGCAACACTATTTCCACCAGACTTTTCCTACGACTGTGTTGATTATGCCCTAATTGAGCAATCCTAACAATTGGCAGAAAATTCTCAAAATTAGATGGCCATTAGATGTTTCCTTTACATTAAATTTTGGCAAAATTTTAGGACATAATTGCAATTTGGGCAAACATTGCACTCATCCAAAGTCTAGGACCTACCAAAATTTTGGCCCCACACACAATGTCAACTCCCCTTTGACCATTATAAGTTTTTAATCAATATTGTCAAATGTTTCAATATTTTTCCTAGAGCTCCAAGTTAAAAGACTCCACCGATTTTAATGGTTAAGTTTGGTGGATGTCATTTCACCACTTGCGAAAGGAACCCAAATGGAAGGTGGTCTTGGCCAGTGGCCAAAATCCAATGGATGGATGAACATTTATGAAAGCCTATATAGTAATTCTATATGACAAATGAAGTTCATCCAAATAGAGTGTCATTTGTCTATTCTTGTTGTGCCTAGCCTTGTCACTCAATGTTCCATTATTTTTGTGTAAGATCCTAAATTGGTTCAAGTCACAATCAAAAGAAAAAGAAGAATTACAAAAACAAATATTTTCTATCTAAATTCTTGTAGAGCCAAAGTCTACTTTATCTCAAAAACTTCGGATCTAATTTTCTCCTACCAAAAGTCTCTTAGGGGCTAAGAATGCAAAAAAATCCGCATCTATGTGATTTTTGCTTCTTGTTTTCCACCATGGATATCCATGCTGTAAGAAAATAAACTAATGAAGTTCCAGAAGAAAATAATCTTGACTTCCACCATGGATATCCATGCTGTAAGAAAATAAACTAATGAAGTTCCAGAAGAAAATAATCTTGGCTTCCACCATGGATATCCATGCTGTAAGAAAATAAACTAATGAAGTTCCAGAAGAAAATAATCTTGGCTTCCACCATGGATATCCATGCTGTAAGAAAATAAACTAATGAAGTTCCAGAAGAAAATAATCTTGGCTTTGATTCACAAAAAAAAATATCTTAGCCTTTTGCAACAATGAAAACAAAGACTAAGTATCATAAATAACTCCTTTCAATCTAGATAAGTCTAGAGCTATGTCGATTCAAGGAGTTTCCTAGAAAATAAAGCTGCAAATTGGATGTTCATGTACCTATGGGTGCGTCCGTTTAGTCCGAGTCAGTAGCGAGGAAAAAGGGAACGACGGTACTGGACGACTAACCCCACAGTCAACATCAAAGACCTGGAGTAATGGACATTCTGATTTTGGACGTGTGTGAAAATGCTTGTAATCAAACAAGCGAGACAATTGCAGCATAGATAGTATTTTTCTCATTTGGATCTCCTACGGGTTGCAAGGGAAGCCTCTATGTTTTCCGCTCTACTAAGATACCTTGCAGCTTGCTCCTCGGCTGACTTGTTACATTCACTTGAGCCCTTATCTTTATTCCTCACAAGCAACGCTGCTAGATGATGCAGACAGGATACATGCTCTCTCTGCAGCTCAGGGACTTCAATGAGTTCCTGTGATATTCCAGGAGGCTGCAGTGGAAAACTACTGTCAGAATAGTTTGTCACTTTTTGACAAATACAACACCAATAGTACACATAGAGTCGTGAAATTACTTCAAAAAATTAGGGGGAAAACACTGCTTCTACAAGTGCGCAGACTCCATAACATTGGGCTCTTCACACCTTGAGAACATCTGCTTTTCAAGGCAGAATAAGTATTTCCAAAACTCCATGATCCTCTATCACTGACTTTCTTCAACTAATATGTTGAGTTCAACATTTGAAAGCAAAATTCTAAGACTCATGAGTTATCATGGTTCCTATGATGGCAGGCATGGAGTACATGCCACAAGTTCTAAAGCGGCAGAATCTTGAGGTTACATGACTGTTGACTTGTCTCACAGTAGTTCCGTAATCTGTTTTGTCTTTATTGCTACAATGGAAAGGGTGCAAATCCAACACTACCCAAGAATGTTGTGTCAGACATCTATATAACCGGGAGAATAGCGCGTCTATGTAAAGACAATATCACCACGATGCTAAGTTTCATTATCCATAAAAGAATATCGAGCGGAGTCCACAGAAATTGATAACAGCATCAGAAACCAACAGCAGCTTGAAGCAAAAACTGAGGCTTAAGCTTAGTACCTTGTCAAGTAGTGTCAAGCAATGACGTAAAACACGTTCTGCCTCTCGGGTCTCCTCCTTGGCGGTCTTCGCATACGAAACAACGTCGCTATCATGTTAAAAAATTTTATCACTCAAGTGAAAAAAGCAACACTATTGGCCAAGAGGAAAACCATGTTAAGCAGTTAGAAAATATTGGTAGGTTAACAAGAAGCTTCTAAAGAAGACCCTGACTGCAGTGATGAATTCAAATTCATCCAGAACGTTCTGAGATGGCTGTGTCAAGGCGGTTCTGGAATTTCAAATGATATGAAGGATAACTTAGTTGTACCACAGGTGAATCAGCCAAATCAGCTTGATGCATGACCACAACACTCAGCGCATTCAACGCTCGTACCTGTAACCACCACCAGAAGTATATTGTCATAGACAAGCCTGTAGGGAATAATTCTTCGAGCACTTAGGGGGAAATCAGATATGGAATGGAAGCAGACTGGCAAAAAAGTCGCTGACGATGAAGGTAATCATCCCTAAAAGCGACACTTTAAACACCGAGTATAGTTCCTATTATTAGACTGACCATATTATTATCGATTCTTGTTATCAATTGCAAGGGGATTCTAATGCACCAAAGCATGCCTTGTTTGGATATTGATGCAGAAACTATAAAGGTTCAAAGTTTTAACGGCAGATGACCCAAAACAGATACGAGTTCTGTTGCTGAAGTGGTGAACATTTTCAACATCAATATGTACTCATCATGCAAAACTATAGGGTATCACATCTAAGTACGTGATGCAATTACGTACCTCTAACTCACAGCAGCGGACACTTCTGAACAAAACAAAGTACGCTGATACAAATTAAACAAGAAGACATCAATGAAGAAAGGTTCTAATGTTTGACAAAAGGCATCGATCAAAGATGACCCAGAAAGCTTACAAGGGCCAGGAGAGGTGGAACAAGAGTATTGAGAGCTTTAGCGCCTAAACTGGCCTCACTGCCTATCATTGCCGACGCAGCTCGATCTGCAGCTGCAACTCCCCCCAACGCTTCTTCCCATCGTTGCTCTGCAATCCTGCCAAAAGCGATATCAAGAATATTGATCAACCCGGATTGAGGGATAGCAAGAACATCAAGTTCCTAAAAGAACAAGGGCATCACAATACATGACACTCTTGAAATGTTGCAAGTACACCCGGAGTCAATGAACAGTGAGGCAAGAAAAAAATTCAAACTCTAGAACCATCTTGGGGTGATTTTATGTTTACAAAGGCGGGTGCGGCTCACACTGGGATTATTTCCTTCCTTCCATCCAATCCTAAGTTGACATGTTTGCATGAAGGCTCATCTGACATTGCTTGGATGCCTGGCAATGGAAGAAATTCCTTCAAAAGTGGGCTATTTCTTCAATATTTTATTAATTCAGATTCTCATGATAGGGTGCAAGCGGTATACTACTCTAGAATGATATAATAAAAGAGAGAGATCAAGTAAGAGATTTGATGTACTTTCAAGCTGCAGTCTCAATACCTTATCGCTTGACGGAGCATGTCTTCGGCCCTGTCATAAGCCGTCCGAACCTGTTCCGAGGTACCACTTTTGTCTGACGCCATTTCATCAGCTTGCTGTGTTGTGACCACTGCTAATTTATATAATGTCGATCCTACCTGGTCAACACGTGGACCAATACTACCATGTGAAAAAAAGAAAGGAAATATAAGGTAACTAGATATGCTGAAGCAAGAAATGACCAGAATGTAAAAGGGATTCCACTAAAGACGGGTCCAGTTGTAGACCTCAGACCTCCAAAATAGACAAGATCTTCAACTTTTCTGGTGAAGTCAACTAATACATCTAAACTTGTATAACCAATACCTGGATGTGTGTCGATGACAGAGCCTTCTGTCGAACTCGAAGACATCTGAAAATCACGTCCACAAATAAGTCAAAACAGCTGAATCCAGAATAGGCATATGAAATTCTACCCAGAAACTATAATCTAATTGAAACGGACTATAAAATCCAGGACCTCACTGTAGGTTTTGTTTCCTAGAGTCAACGGCCTCTAACGGATGAGTGTGACGTAGACTTAATTTGATAGGAAAACAAACAAACCTCAGAAAGAGCTCTTCCGCTTCATCCAGTTTCCGCAAAGCTTGCAAGGTAGTAGCCAAATTATCAACTGCAGTAATTGTGCTGAGACTTTCAGGACCCTGCAATCACACAAATCTAGTAAGTCATGAAAGTGCAAGGTGAAAAATAAAAGAGTTTAGAATCATAAAAAGGAACAAAACCATTGCGAACCACCACCTATCTGAAACAACGAAACAAAACATAAAACACGACCAAACGACTCCTATGAAATCCTGGATAGAGGAAAGTTATTCTTTCTTGTACATAAACATCCTTCTTGTAAGCGCATTCACTAAGTTGGTACAGCTAATCCTCATAAAAATATTTCACCTCGAAACAGACTTCAAGGATAAGCTTTTAATACAGTCTCTATAAAATAGCTACTAACATGGCAGCTATGAAACAAATACCAGCAAAAGTTCTAGAATGTGCAGAATCTTCCGCTGAAAATTTTCGGCCTCTTGTAATTTTCCAGAGTGTACCAATATCTGCATTTACCAGAAATAAATTTTAATCAATCAGACACCTCTATAGAACATCCCATGACATACCTCTTAACTACCACACTGCCAGACATGCTCAGCGCAGAAAATCATAGTGAAGAGGCAAAATTACTAACTTTGAGAAGTTAGCTAGGCAGAAATTCAAAATATTGCTACACTATAACCACAAATACTAAAAAACGCACCCTCAGCACTAAAAAAGGACCCCCCGGTATATTAGCCTCTTAGATAAGCACCCACCCTCTCCACCAACTCTTTCTAGACTCTTTCACAACCAAGTAACAAGAAAGGAACAAAGGGGAAACTTTATTCAAATTTCATTAAGTATAAGAAAATTCGTGTACCTCTGCAAGGCGGCTCATGCGTCGCACAGCTTGTTGCGAGTGGCCAACTCCGCCCTCCTGGATTTTACCCACGAATTGATGAGTATTGAGACATGAAAATAAGAGCACTCATAAACTTTATGATGACTGTTTCGAGACCAACTTGCTCTTCACATTGAGCCAAATCTACGCCAATAATCTCCTCGACTTCGCATTCAAACCAGAGATAGAACTTCATTACAGGCTCTCGAGTACGGGTTGTGAGGTGCACACCTCAAGTATTCGGAGTGAATCACGAATAAGATACTCTGCATCACCTGAATTGCCCTGGAGCCGTAGTACCTGCAGCAGTTACTTGCAAACATAAACGTCATCATGTACATGATATTGCAAGTCTTTTGAGGGAAGGACTTTCTGAGATTTTCATGATCAATAAAGAGCAGAGTAAATCAAACTCTTTGTTCATCAATATTGGTCACTCTAGGAATAGGTCAACTTATATTCTTGAGGATGCTGTTCGACATGAAAGTGCTAAGAAAGGCTACGTAGGTGGTCCAAATGATCCAAAGCCAGGAAAGCGTGACTTAAATAGAGGAATCGTCACTAAAAAGAACAAAACCAGATGCAAGCGGTAATACAAACCTCTGCCAAATGAAACATCGTGTTGGCGTACTCTGGGTGACTGGGACCCAGCTTCCTCTCCTTAAGCTGATGGCAGACACAAAAAATTTAAACACGTTTCATATAGAGATAAGCTCAAACGTACATCCACGAATAACGCCAAAAATCTTCACATACATCACAAGCTTATCAAGTTCATCAGGACCACATTGCTGACAAAATGAGAGTACAAGAGAAGAATCCAAACACACATCATCACGCCATCTAACATACCATCCAGGGTGAACTCCGCTGGACAGTAACGGAGTAGTAAACACAACAAAACAGTCACAGCTTGAAACGAAGCGCACCTTCAATGACCGCTGATAAGATTCGTCGAATCATGTTCCAAAACCCAAACCGCCACCACTGTCAAATAAAGAAAGACGGATCCACTGTCTAAACGCTTTGCGAACTTATGAGATACACTATACCCCGTCAGCAAGTAATGGGACGATCAAGCCCTTGTCAGCTAAATCATTATAAGTTCTTTTCAACGGCTACCAAGCCTGGAAACGCAAAATTTAAGAATAATTCATGTCTAAGAGAAAGCTCCGAGCCAAACCTAAGAAATAAATCTCAGACAACCTAGGTTGTCTTCTTCATGTGGATATTGAACAGATAAAGATTACAACTAGTAATCCAACGTCTCTCACCACATTCACTAACGACTAAAGTGTGTTCAACTGACCTCATAGCAAACCCGGGCTTCCTCATATTTGTGTTGCTGCAAGTACGTGCCAGCAAGGTTGTGCAACGCAAAGCCGACACTGTAAAATGGAAACGAGTCAGCAACCACCCATTTGACTGTCATTTTTCTCACTGTCCTCAACCACGGATGTAACACCCACCATCAGCAGCCCTTGGACACGCGACAACCGCCTGAGAAATAACTGCTACTTTGACGATACAGCATTCGGTACAAAATGGGAGGACAAACACCAGCATACCTTTCATGCAAAGGACCCAAAGCTTGCTCCAGCCTCTGCACCGACTCTAAAAAGAGAGGCTCAGCCTTTGCATACTCCCTTCTCATGCGGTATAGCTCAGCCTGGTGGCAAGTGGATCAACACATGAATCGAGATCGGAAGATTGCTCCAGCCACGGACATGTGTAAAAAAAAAAGGATCCAGCAATCAAGAAATAATATTTACAGGAGGCTGCTTTTGGATATTAGTTAGCAAGATATGCAACCAACCCTCAAACGAGTCTGCTGCTTAAAGCAAGGATTAGGATAGTCCTGATTCGGCACCATGATGACTGAGAAGACAACCAAGTTTGTAAGATCTTTTATGTAGAAGAGGCACTATTGTCCATTCTGAATCTTGCAAAATCCCTCCTTTCTGATTGAATGTCATACCAAGTTGTTGCAACAAGACGCAACATGAGGATCGCGCTCTCCAAAGCCTTTCTTCGCTTCTTCCAATGCTCTTTCAAAGTACTTCTCAGCCTCGTCAAGACGACCCTAAGAAAGAAGCCAAAAAGTAAGTTTCGGCGCACAATTCGTGATGCTTTACGTTCCCACACACATCCATGACAGGCTTGAACCTCGGCTTGAATCAAGTGAACTCCAGAACAGATTCTTAATGCAATAACTGACAGTTGATGACATGTGAACATGTCCCTTGTGCCAAAAGAACCATTTAGTCTCCCAAACACAGGAAACAGGAAGCTGGAACTCCAGCCATGATGACATCGCTAAACTTTCGAGTTGGATGCCGATAGACTAAGACCAGGTAGAGGATACCATTGGAGTCACTCCAAGCATTTGAATCAATATGTAGGAGTGTGATATTTGTTAGATTACTAAAGAAATGTGGAGAGAGCACTTTGGATACAAGAACCAAACCTACTTAGATCAATTTTTTTTTTATCACTTGTATGAATTTCTTATGCAATTTTATCTCAAGGCGGGGGGTTGTGGACTTCCAGAATTGACAGTAGACAGACCCATTTCCATTCAAAGAGGAGTGACAGCAGTCATTTTCCAAGCCGTGCTTCCACCACTTTCTAAAATGTCCAGCCCAAATGTATGAATGAATACACTTGGGCCAGAAAAGAAGACGGAGTCAGGTCCCTAACAATTCTAGAATCCACCACCTTACCATGATTCACATTGCAGAAGGCGGGAGGCTCTGACCTGAGAGAAAAGGTCACGGCCCATGTCCGTATAGATCCGCCATCTTGCAGTATGAGAGTTGGAAGCAATCTCACCGGATTCGGGTGACTGCAAACTATCTTCCACAAGTTGAACCTCTTGTTGCACACTCTCTGCAGTCGATGATCGTGCACTTAATTCCTCAGACAAACTAATGTGCATGCCACCCCATGTAAGAACTCCTGCGTCCAGTTTCAGAAGGCAGCAGTGAGAAAATCCCGGGTTCCCACACTTTTCCATGTCAGGATTGGTCACTAAGGTAGAGGACATTACAATTGTTAGGAACCTGACCTCGTTACCAACTGCAACTCATCTAGTCATGCACTCGATTCAACTTATTGGCAAGTGGTCCAAGCATAACGAGGCTAAATGTCTATGGGCACTAATCTTTCAATGGAAAATTGGTGTGGACTGCTGTCATTTATGGTGGACTACAACCTCCCGCTCTGATATTTCGTAAGAAATCCATACATTGGGAAAAAGAAATGGATCTCAAACAATTTGGCTCCTGTACTCAAAGCGATCTCTTGTGACACCTCTATAACGATCTCCCAATAATCACAGTCCTACGTATTGGTTTAAATACTTCAATTGACGCAACTAGAATCCTCTACATCATTTCAACATGGACCACTAGCTCACAATTCTCTGAAGCAGGAATTCAACACTACTCCTCATAGACAGAGATACTGAAATGGACAAGAGATACTCATTCAGATGAAAAAAAACTTATTAAAAACAACAGCAGCTTTCTTGATTGACAAAACGATTTCTGGCTCACCTGAAATTAAACAAGCCCAAAGCTTTCCAAGAGGTGACTGGCTAAAAACCACATCACTTGAGGTCGCAATTCCAGCAAAGTTTGTGCCGATCCCTGTACAACCAGATTTCCTTCAAACCCAAACCCGCAGAAAGGCAGGAAAACAACCTTTCTAAACCCTAATTTCTGATCAAAACGACTACAGAATACAATTTTCACCACAATAATTAGAATCAAGAATTCTAAGCATGACAAAGCACCAAATTCCTCTGTTACTACAAACATTCTCCCCGGCATCAAAATTTGCTAAGAGCACGGATGGAATTTCTTCAAACTTGCTATGGAAGACTTTAATTAGATGAAGAACTAGGCATTGAAGAAAACACTACGGTGTACCAATTACAGATTTATTGTGGAGGATTCTAGAGCTCTCCAACACTCCATCGCCGACATACAAAAATCGATTGACAGTCAGCTCGCGCAATGCCAGGGACAGAGGATTGAACCTGGCTGAATTGGAGATGGCGGAGCTTCTCGTGAGCCTTGCGTAGCTGTGGCAAGGTGTCGTCTCCACTGAGAGGAATTGGCCAATCTGGTTGACAGTCGCGTTCCCATCGCTCCGAATTTGGCCACAATGAGGGCGCGAAACACAATCTCGTAGACTTGATGGTGAGGAAAAGCAGATCGAACCAGTTTCAGTTTTCAGTTTTTTCAGTTTTTTTTCATTTTCTTTTTTTCTTTTTAGGGTTTGGGTTTTATGGCCCTGGACGGAGCATTGGTGTCAATTTCCACGTGACACACACCCTTGAGACTGCACTGAATTATCGTATTAACTTAGGGCAGCTTTACACATAGAGGCTGGGCCAATTTGTTGTGTAAGAGACCTAAAATTCTCACTTGTAATAGGATAAGAGCATCTGCAATGCAGCCCCTCTATATGGCCCGGTATCGGTATAACTAACTTTTGAACGGTAAATAATTAGAACTTGAAAATTGTCTCATTGGAAGCGCATTGGAAAAAACTTGGAGAAGGTTCAAGAAAACTCAAAATTAAACATTGGACAAGTACTTCAAAAGCAAGGTAAAAATCTGAAATTATAAAGGTCTTAGCAAATCACGGTTACCGAAGCAACATTTGGCCATTGACCCTCTAAATATGACCAAATGTGGAGGGTCAATGACCAAATGTTGCTTTGGTATCTGTGATTTGCTAAGACCTTTATAATTTCAGATTTTTACCTTGCTTTTGAAGTACTTGTCCAATGTTTAATTTTGAGTTTTCTTGAACCTTCTCCAAGTTTTTTCCAATGCGCTTCCAATGAGACAATTTTCAAGTTCTAATTATTTACCGTTCAAAAGTTAGTTATACCCATACCGGGCCATATAGAGGGGCTGCATTGCAGATGCTCTAAGAGGTTGAATATTCATCTGAAACTCTTTACACCTAAAAGGTGGCCCAATTGGGGGAATGAATTATTTATTCAAAAAAGTCATGATTTTACATACCTCAAACTCAATGAATTGGGTGCACACATGTAGTGTTATGATTTATAACACAAAATAATGATTTTGTTTTGGAAATTATTATATTGTAAACTTTCAATCTTCACTCATTTGAAATACTATAATTTTGGCAAATTAGTGGAAGTTGCACTAGCCACTAGTCTTTGCAATTTTGATAAATTGGATGAATGATTATGACTATACTAGTTACAAGTTGATTCGAAGAGAAGCAACATAACTTTTTGGATTTTTCTAAGATCACCTATAGGATGAGAAAGTCCATTTTTCTCTATATAATTCTATTGATCTCTATTGATCCATTTGAAATACTTAGTTTATTATAATAAAGAAGATTTGGCAAATCATAAGCCCAAGCTCAAATGAAATGGGTGAAAAGTTGCTTCCAAAATCTTCAAATTTCCTAGGTATAAGCTTATTGCTCTCTCTTGGATATTGTTGTGAAGTTTGATGTGGTAAATGTTTGTGAAAGGAGGTAAAATGCCCAAAAGACTAAAGAAACCTTAATTGAATACCTATACAATCCACAGAATTAAAAAAAAACTAGGTCTCACAATAAATAAAAAACAATCCTATTACTTTAGCAAATTTCTCTCAACCCATTATCCAAATCCTAATAGTCAACTTTCAAAATCTATAAGATGCAATAACACTCAAATCCTTCTCAAGTTTGTCTATTGCACCCTTTCAAGCTCTAAAGTTTGATCCTCCTAAAAACACAAAAAAGTAAAAAGAATCCATCAGACCACAATTTACTCAATAATTTACAAAAAGTAATGACTCCAAGTAATGATGATATATTAAATTGACCTCAGTTACTTCCAACTCATATTACAAGGCTTTGTTCAAACTCTAGTCCATCCAAATCAAAAAGGAAAACCAAGTACTGAAAACCAAAAGTATTCCAAAGAAGGAAGCCAAGCCTTTGAGTACCGATCAAAAGAACTCAAGGCTCCCAATAAGATGGGACAAATGTCCTATCAAACCATCCCACTAAGCCTAACAGCCCTTTGAACAAATGCCCCATCCTACCTTCCAACCAAACCTAACAACCTTTTGGCTTCCACTACCAACCTTTAAATTTGGAGCCAACTTAAATGTAGTAAGATGCCTAGTTTTTAAAGTGGTAAACGGACCACATCATGACAATATAGTCAAGTTTGTGCAAAAAAGTCCCAAAATAATTGAGGCTCAAACAACGTCCGCCCCTTGAACGAGAAAAATTTGGTTCACAAATTTGCAATTGTAGATTGATAGGCATATGTTACCTATGACCATGTTAGTAGAAGGATGCTTGAATGGAAATTTTTGTTAAAATGGCAATATTCCATACCTCATTTTTCAATTCATTTTTATAACAGGTATATGGTAGAACCACCCATTGTCGACCACTTAAGCAATTCCTCATATGTTCTAGAACAGTTGAAGGCAATGTGAATTTACAGTCCTGTAGGACAATAGAAATGATGGGCATTGCCAAAATTTTGTGATTTTTTTCCTTGAATTGAATTTACTATGAATTTCTGAAGCCAAAAGTTGACCTCAACCCATCTCCACTCTGTAGAGTCATGCATAACTGATCACTAAGGTAGGAGGTCCTAAAATGGAGCGGGTTCTAAAACCAATCAGGCTCTAGAGGTACATTTTGCACTTTCCAATGTACAAGTGGTGTCCATTTGAGGAGGTGGTCGGTTTTAGAGCCCACAAAAATGCACTTTTCTGCAACTTCAGAAATTCATAACTAATTCTACAAAGCTTCAAAAAATATAAAACAACTTGGGTTAGATGCCAATTTCTCTTGCCTTTCAAGGAAAATTTACTGAAAAATATTTTAAGAAGTTCTACCTCCCCAAAAGTCAGCTTCAATTTTTAGATGAGCGGTTTATGAACCTCCTACCTTATGAGACTAATTGCTACTCACTTGAACACCCAAAGTTAAGGACATATGGCATCACGACTTTAGAGCATTGATATAACCATCCCAAAAATTAATCATGGAATTGAATCCTAGCATGTACTGAAATTGATACCCCCTAGTGGTTGGCAACCAGGTACTGGTTGGTGATGGGTGGGTTCTACCATAGTTTCAACCGCATCTTCTGTACAAGAAAGTGCCAAGTTTGTAAAATACCACCATTTTAACAAAATATCGATATTGTGTACTTTCAGATTGAAGCACTAACAAGGACTCAGGGAACTAACCTGTCAGTTTTTCATCGATTGACCATGACAAATTCATGCTTGAAGTGAAATGTTGCTGACTAGAACATATGCTGAATTATTAGTTTTTGAAGGATCAGAGCATTTTCACAATTTTCCTTAAACAAAATTTAAAATTTTATAATTTATTTATATAGTATCGGCTACCCATGTGTAAGTCTACAGTGCTTTGGAATTCTCTCAAAAATTGGAACAATGTCCACATCACCTATATCTATTAACCTCTAAATATTTAAGGCTTTTTTTGAGCTTCTAGGAATTTGCTCTAAATTGAACAAAAAGACAACATTTTAATAAGTTGTATTAATTTTTTTATATTGTAACCATACAAATTCAAACTAAACATGTTAGAGATCACATAGAAAAAGAAAACACAACAATATCACTTATGGATTGAAAGATTATAATGTTATAATGTTTGATTATGAGGGTGTTAAAACTACAAAAGTGATTTGAAGTCTTTCAATCCTCTTCTCACATGTAAAATCTAAAAAGTTGTCCACCAAAAAAATTGGAAGATAAAGGACCTAACATGCATATCCCCAATCAATTTATGGCTTTTCAAAATCTACTCTATAATTTTTTTAGATTAATTTCTAATGCAATTTTTTCTCCAAGATTCAATGTATTTGAGGCTCATTTCTAAGAGTCCTCAATACTAAGGAAAGTCAAGGTTGCAATGACATCCTTGCACAAAATCTTGAATAGAAAAATAATAATCAAACATTTTTGGAATCATATTTTTGATGCTAAAACTAGACTTCAAAAAGAATTTGCAATGAACACCTTACACAAAATCTGCAAATGAACACTCTTGCATTAGAATTTGCAAAAGAAAAAATTAGACTTAAAAAAAAATTCAAAAATACAAACAACTAATAGTAACTTGGTTATGTTTTATTTAACCCCTAAACGTCCAAACTGCCTTTTTTGGCAACATAGCGATTTTGGGCAGCTCATTGCGTATGGAGTTTTTATTGTTTTTTGCTGAAATTTTCACACAATATGGGGACGAGGTTTATCTTTAAGGCCCAGCAATTTTCATAACTTTTGACTTCATTGTTCAAAAGTTATTGCATGATCTGTAATTTTCAATGCTCGACGAGCAGCCCAAAAAAAAATCTAAAAAACTAAGAAATTTTTTTTTTCAAAAATAAAAAATTGAAATTGGCTCTTTAGATTTATATATTCTTGGAAAGCTTTGAATCATTCCATTTTGATTTATGAGTAGAAAGTTATGAGGTGCTCTAGTTTGCGGGTAGTTAATGCCAAATGGGGTTCATTCCTGACTAAGTGGTTAGGTGTCTACTAATTTAATTCAAAATTAGAATTTGTTGTTCAACTACCTTCTTACAAGCATTGAAAAATCTGAAATAATGATTAAATCAAGCATTCATTTCAGATTTAGAAAGGGATGCTTTTAGAAACCATTTCAATTGCTTTGTACATGTTGCAATGCTAGTTTTTGAATAAGGCCTGATTTTTTTTCAAACTATGCATGGATGGGTTTTTGAGGGCCTATGTTCACAAATAGGGACCTATAGCATATTGTGTTCAAAAATTCGTAGCTAATTCAATAATGTTTCAAAAAATATGAAACAACTTGAGTTAGATTCCTCATATATTTTTCTTTGACCAAAAAATAAACTAAAAATACTTCCATCTGAGGAGATACATGAAAAAGGCAGGTCAGCGCTTAGATGGTTGCTTTTTGAGCCTCTTACTTTAGGGGTTAATTGCACCAAATTAAAATTTTAATTCAGGAACTTCCTCAAAATCCGAACTTGAATTGTTTTTTGGGTTGGAACCACTTTGTTTGTGCGAAATAATGATTAGGTATGTCCAAGAATATATATTTTGCATCCCTACTATTCCGTTCATTTAAAAAAAATTATGTCTGCTCCCTTTTTTCTATTACACTACATTTTGTAATTTTTTTTTTAAATAATTAAAATACTTCTCACATTGAAATGTTGATAATCATAAAGTATAATAAGTTTATAAACTTATCACTCAAGAAGTTCTTAGTCAAGGAATTATACATGTTTCACGCAAAGGAATTCAACAATTCAATAATCATTAATCAATATATGTATTTCATATGCATCATGTAGTACAAAACTGGAAAAGCATATAGCGCGTTTTCCATGAGAAAATATGCATATTCACAAGTCTTTGTCTAATACTATTTAAGAAACCAAACTACCGTAGCCCGTAGCTCGTAAAATGCAGGAAGGAATGACTTTGAAATATATAATACTCTTCAATATGAAAATAAAGTAAATTCCTAATTGTTTTAATTCACCAAGCTTCCAACAAAATGCGGGTCTGAGTGAGGCAGTGAGTGAGTGAGCAAGCCAACAAGGGCCCCCTTACCTTTACTTTGAAATTCACAATGGAAAAAAATATGGTTTGATTGAACAAGAGCCCCCTTTCATTCCCCAAAAAATTACTTGTGTCTAATTTTAAAAAATGTGGTTCACGTGAACAAGGGTCCTCCCTTGTTGGAAGTTATTACTTATAAATTCAAAAGGAATTATTATCTTTTCGCCTACAATGGAAAAAAATATGGTTCAATTGAACGAGGGACCCTTTAGTGCTCGTCAATGGTGAATGAATTAAATTCATTCACCTACAAGGAAAAAATACGGGTCCACGGAACAAGGTTTGTCCTCTTTACTTTTAAATTTACAATTAATTAGTTTTTCAGCACATTGTGCGACTAGATGTTTTGACTTTGAACATTTTAAACTTTAAATTTTTGCACTAATAAGTTTTGTGTTTTAAATCTTTACAATGGAAAATTGAATTGAGAGTCTAGCAAAAAAAAGAAAATTTGAAAAGGCTTCATTTTCATTAATAAAAAAATTGTTAAGTAGAAGTAGATAGGAGATAGTAGGAAAATCTAAAATATTAATATCTTTTATATGGAATGAAATTGCATTAATTCCAATGGTGAGATTGTTCTAGCAAAAAACATCCGAGCCTCGACTACTTCCGTCCGCGCCTTGTCTGACGTCTGCGCCCTAACACAGTCTTGTCCCCACCTTGGCTTCCGTCTGCGCCCTGGATCCTACTTGGCAGCCAGGTGGCGTGAAAGTGGCAGCCACATCACTTGTTTTTTCAATGGCAGAAAGTCAACTTAGTGTTGACCACATCGGACAGGCGAGACCTCTATCAGACGGGTGAACTGGACGTCCGTCCACTATGACAACCCTGCAATTTATTACCTATGTTTGTAACATGAATCAATTGATTCTAGAATAGCTACAATAGCCTGTTTATCTTGTTGTTTACATTGTCTTTTCTCTACATTGCTCATAGTATTGAGCTTCCGTTTTGTCTGTTCACAAACAAGAACAAGTCACAAGAAATGAAAATGAACAACATATGCATTTTCTATAACTCAAAGTTTGTGCCATCGTACCTTTTGACTATATTGACTTCCTTGACCTTTGATACAATTATATTCTTTGTCAAATTTATTTGAAACTATATCCCTCTTGGACTATTACACAACTTCCTCAGGATATCAAATCCTCTCTATGTCTTATTCTCTAGACTAACTTTATCATTTTTATTAATACAAGAAGATTCTCCTTATTCATGCAGTAAGACTAATGTAAACTCGTAGTTATCGCAACTAATGCAACAACTGTGGACACATGACTTTTTAAAACCACGGAACAAACAAGTACTCATACTTAGAGAATTAGTGCATAATAAACCCATGTTACTTAAAATACACAGAATAGTGAAATTAGGTTGCCCAACACTAATTTCTCGACATTTGACACTATGTTAATATTTTTAGTTATTGTACAAGAATGCACTACTTTTGAATTAGTTCTTGTTGTAATTGGGACTCATGAACCTCCATGTGTACAAATGAAAATATTTTTAGAAATATTTGTTGACTTTCATGGCTTTTAAAGTAATTTTCTTGATGTAAGACAACCTAATTGTTAAAGCAACTTAATTCCACTATTTTGTGTACTCTTTATTGCCAAAACTCTGCTGCACATTACATGGTAAAGGTCAAGAACAAGAACAGTAACGACACAGCCGAGGAGGCGGGTAGTCATACTCTGGTGTCAGAGACGACTGAACGAGAAACATCCAACTAAACAAGAAACATCCAACTACTGGATGAAATCCACTACGAAGCTATCATCAGGTGATCGCTTCTACGATGATGTTCTAACAATGTACGATTATTAATCTTTCCAATAACTCGCTTATGAACATATATAACACTTTCGGGCAGAGGCTTCCTCTCTATATCGCAGGCTGCAAGCTGCAGCACCTTCTTCTCAAAACTGGAAGCTCATCCGAGTCTCACTATCCAAGACGCCGGGTGACGTACCTACCAAATTCTCCAGAATACCCGCAGTGTAACACAGGAATCGAAGGCACCAATTCACGTACAAGAGCGATGGTGTCTTGTTACATTACGTGCGCAAGTTTACTTCCTCACCCCAGCCTTCCGCTCCACTAGAACGGATCCACAGACAACTCCACCTTCTGCATTCACGTCAAGCACGTCCAGCGCAGGCACAAAACCTTCAGTTACTGATGAGGGAACGTGGATCTGTGTAGACACATTTCCCTCTAGCACCTTTGGCAGCTCTGGCCCAACAAGTTGTTGGGCCTTGAATACCTCCAGCGCACAGACAAGTCGCTGAAAGTCGGGTTCGTATAATTTGTCTAGCCTGCTAGAGCCGGGGAGCGGGCCGGGGAGACCACTGGGACCTGTGGCCTCGGGGGCCTGTGGAGCCAATGCAGGGAGATGCTCCGGAGCTGCAATCATTGTCAAGATGTAGTCTCATCAGTTGTGACTGCAGGTGAAGGAATGACACACGGGATCACCAAATTGAAATACAGTTCATAATCACTCCAAAACGACAAATTTAAGGTTCTCAAGTGACATCTACCCAAACTTCTAATATCCAATGGTGAACGGTAAATCTTTGACAGCTGAATAAACCTCTACCCTAGAGGATCGATTTAAGGTTCTCAAGTGACACCCAACCCTCTCTAATGGCACCCTGGACACATCCGACTGAGCAAAGTCCACATGTCAATATGGTGCAAGGAACCCGTCTTGTGTCCCTCAGAAGGCAGTGTCACTGGAGGAGGTGAGCACAGTGACTCCCAATACCAACACCAACTGAGAAGTCTGTTGGTTGGACAGGTCCTATAAGTAAGTGGTGAAAGAATCACTGGGTTAAATGTCAATAGCCGGTGATCTTCGAATAGAAATAGGGTTTCTGCTCTCAAATTCCAGCAATTGATGAATTGAAAGCTAGCTATTACCAGTCGTTCATGTCACCGGTCCAATCACAATGATAAAGTGGCTACGTTATGATATGTGCGTTCACATTGGATATGACTGAACACAAAACTGGGTGCAAATTAACTACAGTACCGTTCTTTTATGGAAAAAAATCCTACCGTAGACACTAATGTGGTTTCAGAGACAAACCTACAAAAGGCCGAAGGTCATCGGACACGTCGTCCACGGCCTGGCAAATCGCTTCCACTTCTCTTCTGGAGTAACCTCCAGATTCTGCAAAATCGAAGGGTGACAGAGGTCTACCAGTTGCACTGTCCCTGCACATGTGCAATTACTCACGAAAAGTTGGTCAACTACTCCTATCCCTGCCTCACAATCAACTAAGTGCATTCACAATGGTCATTGTCCAAAAAAATTAAAAAATAAATTTCACATAGAAACAAATGTGAGAAATGGGGAGAGCAATTGAATTGTATTGTCAAAGTATGAATTGGTCCAATTGGTCCAATAGAATCTCGAGACTATCCCAAAACCAACAAAAAATATATTCTCAACATTCATCTTACTCACCTAAAGCAATCACTGTATTTCTTAAGATGGCCTCAACATAAAGGCCTAAAAAAGTCACTTCTTTTGACGATGTTACACTTAGAAGGTGAAAGTTCCTATAACAATCACTAATCACTCCATCACCATCATCTAAGATATTAATTGTGGCCACTGTCTCAAAACCAAATCCCTACCTTAAGGTCAGAGGGAGGCTTCTAAAAGCACCCTCACATGTGGTCACTACTTGACATGTGCTTGTGGTTCACACATGAATACATAATGCATAGATACATGACACCACACATGCATATACAACATCACAAGCACATATGACATCACACAGTAAGTGTGCAAAACATCACAAGTGCCTTCTAAATACACTCACATGTGTTCATCCACTTGACATGGGCAGGATTTCTAATCAGAAATATGCTCAAACATCACATATTTCCAGCATGAAATGTGCAATTACAGAGTGTGACTGGAGAGGGTTCAGTGCATGATCAAACAGCTGTAAAACTGAGTAGTTGTAATAAATAAAACTGATTCCATCTGAAACCAAAACAAATCTACTGCTAGTAAGCTTAACTCAGTGGTTAATACAAGGTTAACACTGGATTGATCATCACAAACCCTAAGTGCAAACACTAAAACATTATGTAGCGATGCCAAACAATCGTATATCACGACAGGGAAGTAAGCACACTTCCTAATACTCCGCTAATGATGAGTCACGGTGGAAACAAACCAGGAGGTCTAACACAAATTCAGAAACCGCAAAACTACGTACAAAATCAGTAAACCACAAAAAAAGAATATCCACGCAAAAGGATCTACGTAGTACTGGCTCAGTGCTGTTCCGTTGAGTAGTAGCAAAATGTACCACGTTCAGTAACATTATAAAATAAAAATACTACACTCCTACACCGGCGGAAGGGTTTACAGACAATCCCTGAAAATCGGTTCTTGCTCAAAAACAACCCCTGGTTTACTTTGTTCTCAACAATTATCACTAGAAAAGCAGCAAGACTGTTATGTTATCGCGCACCCGATAGATTGACCAACTTATCCCGCACCTGACAGATGAATCAAGAGATGACCCCATGTCTCTTTGCTGCGAGTAACGACACCAACGGCACGCGATGGTTGCGAAGAGACGCTTTGAAAACTGAGAGAGCGATCGGAATCGAGCTAGAAAACGGAAAGCTTCGAGTGAGGGCGGACGAATTTGCAAAATGGGGAGAACTCTGGAGCACGCAACCAAACCCTCGCTCTCGATTACAATCTTCCATCCAAAGTTGGCCACATTCGTCGAGGCCACATTCGGAGGACGGACGTTTAATTCCTCGTCCACATTCATCTGCAACTTGAGATTCTGAACCCTAATCTTCATTCCCAATTTGGATGAAATAGCGTGGAAGCTACTTTTACGAAACAACTTCGAAGCAACAAGAGCTGTCCAAGGTGTCCCCACTACGGTACAATGGCATCAACTACAGTTTTATCGTCCAAGACCATTAACCCTTAAACGACGGGCTCATAACCGTGGAAATCATCTGTTTTGACACCGTGGGAATTGTTGGATTAAAATAATGCAAAAGCACTCACTGGAAGTCCAACTACTGTAGATGATCTTCCCTTTTCCCACAAAATTTGGAGGATGAATAGTTGCACTTCTGTCCTAAACAGGAGGAGATTCTCTTGTCATTCATCGGCCGCAAAACGTCCGCCTCGACGTTTAAGGGTTAACTAAAGTATTACCATCAACAGTGATCGGAATATGGAAATTTATTTTCTCCCCCATGAGATGTGCTCTTAAAAGACTATGTACTCGTTGGCGTTGAATATTCAGCCACAATCAAGCCACAGTCCTGCTAATTAGCGAATTCTACCAGTCACAGAGCTATTCGAATCCATTTAGCGCCTCAAGAAGAGAACATATGGACGTAGCTTAGAATTTGGGAAAGAAAGCATTCATGCTGCAGACACAAGAGCAACCTACTCGCAAGGAATGTTACTCTGCTGAATTGTCACATGTCACCCTACCGAAGGTCAAGTGAACACAGGCTCTCTAAACTTGTACAGGTTCCGTATCGTACCAATCTCGTAAGCCTTATCAAATCTTACGATTAAGAGGCAAGGTGTATGATAACTCCCATAGCCAGTATCCAATTCATGTGAATCGACTTACACTCCCTCAAAGAGACAAACACGAGACGTCCTGGAACATAGCCAGAAATTTCACAACCGAAAAATTGAAGTGCACAACTCTCGCACATGAAAAGAGCAGAAGGTCCAACCTGAAAGCATGTAGCCGAGGATCCCAGGAGATGGATCGTTCACCCCGTTACAGTACGAACAACTCCAACATGATTAGCTCGTGTGGATGCACCGGCCAGTACGTGAAAGCGTCCAACGCTGAACAAGTGGTTGGAGATGGCTATTCTCCAGAGACTTCTTCAGTGTGGAACACTTCCAGGCAGACTGCTCAGACAGCGGTTCCACAAACTGAGTCCTCGCTCCACAAGCAAGCCTGGACAATCTTTCAACAAGCTCCCAAGCACAGACATAACTTATCGATCCTCCTTGCTCAGATCGAGAAGCAGAACGAGCGAGACGAAGACTAGAATGGTGAGCGACACATAAGTTTGGAGACCAGTTCAAGATTAGGCTTCCTATCGATTGCATCTGAAAAAGAAACTTCCACGATCCGATATTTTCTGCATAATATAAGGCACCGCAAACAGGGTGCAAGTTGCGTTGTCCTCATCTTAGAGATATCGCCACTATTATCAGACAGTGGAGGGATCGAGGAAGTTTTCGTTCAATAAAAGAGAGGCCGGCCAGCTCTGTGGTCCATCCGACCTCTGATAAGAAAATTTTACTTTTACGGTACTCCATGCACAAACGGCCGTCCTCCAATAAAGCCGCCAGCTGGATGCTTGACTGCCCCGCCAAACAGTCCGTCTTCAATACAAGTCAGGGGGAGTCGTGGATCAGAAGTCCTTGGTCTGAATGGACAACATAAGCTTAGATCCACGAAGTCTATCACCGACTCAGGCACGAGTCGTTTTGCATTCTTGAAAAGGGGACCCTACAACGAACAACATTGTCTTATATGACTCCTTAGCCCATCCCAATCTTTGAATTAACTCATAAGCTCCTTGCAGGCATAAAGCATAATACCTTCCCAACACAGGGAGGACCATTGCCTAGTTATAGAATGTTATATCTAGGTATGGAGAATCAAACTCCTGGTAGAAAATGCTCAAATTTATTATTTATCACAGATGAAATTTTGAGTTCAGATTTGAAATTTAAAATCAACCAGAGACATTTCTTCAAGGTGGGGTTAGAAAAATGAAATAAGCCAATTATAAAACAAGGTGCAGATTTTTACTTAGTGATTTGGATGGATCTCCAAGGTTGATTAGTTGAGAGTATAGGTTGCTTCATTAAAACCAAAATGTCTTTGCATCCTAAACCAGAATTGGCTCAATCAATACCCATTCTACCTTTCATAATGTTTATATTTTTAATCCAATTTCTTAACCCCTAAAACCCCGCTTGTCTCCTCGGGGGACAATTTGGGTCCAAGTAGGTTCCTATTGTCTCAATTTGAAGTGAATTTTTTTGAGATTTTTTGAGGTTGTGCAGCTTTGTAAGAGCTTTGTGGATATATAATTTTTGTTTCAGTTTGATGTCGGATGAAAAAGTTATGGCACAATGAGCAAGAAATGAAGATTGGCGGGCAGCCCAAAAAAAATTACAAAAAGTAAAAAAAAAAAAATTGAATTTTTTCCCTTAAAAATTATGTTTTTACCTATACGTGAAGCTTTGATTCATTCTATTTGGACTAGGGATGAGAAAGTTATTAACAATCTTAGTTTTTTGGGCAATTTAAGCATCTTCTTTGAAAAAAACTTTTTGTTCAATTTTGAATGCTAATATCTTCCAATCCGTATGGTGAAATTTGATGAAATTTTTACTACATGATCTCAGACAAGTTAAGTACAAGGTCCTACAGTTAAACTCCCAAAAAAACAAAAAAATTGGTTTCCTTAAGTGAATACAACAGAAGTGGTAGTTTTGAGTGGTTTTTGGCAGAAAACAGTCAAAACACCCTCCGGATTTTAGGGGTTAATGGAGGAAGCTTTACATTGACAAATAGCTAGAGTATGATCCAGAGTTGTTCCAACAGACATCGCGATAATGCAACAAATAGATGTCCGACAACGTTTAGTAGAGTCCCACAACGTCTAGTAAAGCCAAATTTACCTTTGACTTTCAAAAAGGTTATCATCCTTTTACCTAAGCCACATGGATGCCATGTGGCATCCGCGCAGCACATTTAAGGGAGTGTGCAGGTCTAACGAGGAAAAACAACTGTAGGGATAGGGCAACCTCAAGTACATGGCAACCGCGGGTAGACGTGACCTCCTATCACTATAAGAAACCCGCGTTTTAGGTGCCGTTTTGAAATCTTTTCAAACGGATTTTAGGTGATGTCAAAAAAAACAAATTGTATTTTTTTGTCAATAATCATGTCCAATATAACATTTGGATGTTATATTGGACATGATTATTGACAAAAAAATACAATTTGTTTTTTTTGACATCACCTAAAATCCGTCTGAAAAAATTTCAAAACAGCACCTAAAACATGGGTTTCTTATAGTGTATACTGCAATTCAAAACTGTCACTTCTACTGCATTCATCTAAAAAACTAAAATTAAAAAAAATCTAGCTATTAGATCTTGTAAGTCACTTGTCTAAAATCACATGGTAAAATTTTCATGAAGTTTGACCATACAGATTGGAAGATATTAGCATTCAAAGTTGGAATAAAAGTTGTTCTGAATTTTGATTTGCAATTTTAGATGACTTTGACTGCCATTTGTTGAAAAACATTGCAATACAAACTTTGAATTAAAATAAATTTATGTTAAAGAATCAAGTTGAAAGCCTAGATGAAAAAATTCCAAAAAAAATAAACTTGATTTTCATTCTTTAAGAAATTGTTAAGTAGAAGTAGGTCCTAGATTGAACAAAAAATTGAATTGTTAATAGCTTTAAGATGGAATTGAAACATAATAATTCTAGTGGTAAGATTGTTCTAATAATCAAATTGAACCTTGTCAAACAATTTTTTTGAAAATTGCATTAAAAAATGAGTCTTCTAATTAATTTTTTCACGATGCTTAAATTCCCCCATAAACAAGATTGTCCGTAACTACTGCATCACTAGTCCAAATAGAATGAATCAAAGCTTCACATAGAGATTAAAATATAATATTTGAGGAAAAAAATATTTAAATTAATTTTGATTTTTTGTGATTTTTTTTGCTACCTTTGACTTCTATTTTTGGCATAAGGTGGCATAATTTTTGCTTTCACATACCAATTCAAAAAACATTATATTCCCACAAAGATTATGTGTGTTTTTATCTTTAAATTTAAAAAAAAAATCACAATGAAAAATGAGACTATAGGCATCTATGTGAACTCTCTAGAGTCCTCTTAGAAAACTCTTGGTCCTTTATGGATTAAAATTCAACTTCATTTTTGCAAACTCTCTCTTACAATAGCTTAGAAGCAAACAAACTAAAACAAATTGTTTGACAAAAATTACAAAATATTTGCAAAAGAGAATAAAAATTTGAGATTCAATACAAGGACCTCCGCACCTTGCATTTAGAATATTCAATACGTTTTATTAAAATGTCACATCATATAAAAAGTAACCCTTAAAGTCCTGAACTACATTTTTCTTTGCTTGAGCAATCCGGGCAATTAAAAAAAAATCTTAAATTTTTTTTTTAAAGATTTATTTATTATTTATTATTTATTTATAGATTTTTATATACGTAGAGAGCTTTAAATCATTCCATTTTGATTAATGAGATGAAAGTGATGAGGAGTTTTAGTTTGTTGGTAGTTTGCAAGTAATGATGGAATCTCTACTCTAAGAAAAACTTTGAAGTCCTTCATTTAATTCAATTTTCAATATTTTGGAAAAAAATAAAATCAATAAGTGTAGATTGCTTATTAAAAAAATACAACTATTGGGATTGGGATTCTTCAGTTCCATAAATAAATTATTAACAGTTTAGTGTTTTGAATAAATATCTACTTATTTCTACTTACTTTTTTTTTAGAGTATTTACAATTCCAAATGATCTGAAATTTTTTAGCCAAAGTGGCCTACATTTTCATTTGTGCTAACATAGTAACATCATGTCCTATTACAAAACATCAATGCAGGAAACTACTTTAGGGGGCTTCATCCAACATGGTTTATCAATGAGCAAGTTTGCCACCTATCCATGTGTTAATTGTTTCTTCATATTAGGCTTAGTGAGTTCACCTAGCTTCCTTGCAAAATACCTCATTATTGATGTATTTTTGAATACCTCATTGTCATATTTCTCCATATCATTCATTTCCATCAATTGGTCAATTTTTCTAATAGAATACAATATAAATTCCATCGTGTATTTATGCTTGGCTTGCATAATCTCTATGCTCTCTCTAAATATTGCGACCAATACACACAGAAAAAAGTCTAGGGCCATCCACTAATAGTTCTTCAGGTTCTCTAATTTTTATTTTTTATAAAAGAGTATCTATAATGAATCTTGGGAGACTCAAAATGATATCAAGGCACCTAAAAGTGAACCCACATAGTTTTCCAATACATCCTTTTTGAGGGGGTGGGGAGGTGGGGAGAATCACTCATTCTTAAATGACATTAAAAGTTTTAGTTGGACAATCAAATTGGATTTTTTCAATGCATAATTACAAGAAGAAGCTTACAAATCATAATAACGCTTCTTGCACTACATATAGGAAAGATTTAGTGAGCAAGGGCAAATTCCTAAATTAATAAGAAAAAATTATATTATTGTCAAAAAGACAATGTCTATGATTGGTGCAGAAATTTCAAAAAATTATATTGAAAATTGACTTCACATGAAAGTATCCAAACTTATAAACATTGTTCCAAATTGTTCTTAGTGTAGGAGTTAACAAAAATTTCTATTAGCTTATGAAAGATATTAGTCTTTTTTATTGGTGCTTGGTAGCTACAATAATGTTGCCTAGAATAACACGTATTTAAATTCAAATCTTTAACATGAACTTGAAATAATTTTTTATAAATTTATATTTTCATAAAACTCTATCTATACCTAAATCTGAAGCTTTGATGATTCCAAATGGAAAGAATTAGTGATGACAAAGTCATAAATGGCTTTTTTTTTGGAGGGGGGGGACATCATTTCTAAACCTGGAATATAACTTATTGAATTTTGTTTTAAATTCAATTTTTTCAATTCTTCAATAATAAATACAAAACCATATAGGATTTATATTGCTTGTACAAAAATTTCACTTTTAGGATTGATATGTTCCTATTCCATATTAGAACTATTGATGATTATTTTTTTCCTTGTATATGGTACCTACTTTTATGCAAAAATTATATTTTTAAATGAAAATAATATATAAAGTTTAAATTTATTTCTTGGACCTTCAACACAATTGTTGTATATATAACAACTGAAATTCAAAACAAACAATGAAATAATTTGAAGTGAAAAGGATTTAAAGTTTTATGACAAAAAATTGTTTGTTTCCATTATAAATGCTAAACCTTATAATTTATTGCTTGAATAATTTTGAAGTATTTCGCACACTATTATACTAGTTTAGTACAAGAGCACATGGTTGAATATCTCTACCTTCACCTCTCCACCCACCCCTTCAAAAATATTGGTTTTGTTTAGAATTGACAATTTTGGATGCATATTTATGGTAAAATACAGGGTACCTATACTTTACTATTAGGGTAGTCATTTCATATTCAGTATTTAATCAAAGTTGAAAAAAAAATTGGAAATTTTTAAAAGAAGAAAATTACTCTAAAATTTATATTTTGTACACATGAAGTATTTTTTGATAGAAATTCTTTACTTTAAAAATTATGGTGACTATTTCTAAATTTTTTTCTTCAATAGACAAGTGTGACGATCAAGGAGCTTTAGAGATTACAACTATTATAAGTCTACCAAGAATCATTTCTATTTGTATGCCTTTAATGGAACACTTTTTATGTGATTGCGTTATTGGCCTTCCTTCCATTGTAACATTGCAAGCACTTGATGTCAAATATTTTACATCCTAAATTGAAGTGAGCCCACCTTTAAAAGAAAGGATTTTGGATGGAGGCATGAGTAAAGGACTAATTAATGCTAGAAAGCTCTATGAAGAGTAAGTTTCAAATTTAATATTTGGAGTTTCAAACTCCTCTGCAAGCTTCATGACAAACTACATCATATTTCTAAAAGGTTAGAAATATTTCATGAAAGTTTTACAGTCTTTTAAGTGTAAAAATTATGCTCCAATGCTTCTCCAAGGGTCGCTTCACACTACGGCAGAGGGTCAAGAGGCCGTCAATTTCCACCCCAATCAAATTGCAGGTATCTATGAATTCTTGAAATTTTGGCCTCTTGACCCTTCACACTAGACGGCACAATCGAGAGTCCATCGCCCTCCAAACTGACATTTTTGGCAGAAAATTAATTACATGTTGATGGACTCTCGACCATAGTTTGGGTCGAGCAAAAATAGAGACCCAAACTATGATCGAAAGTCCGTTGAATTTTTTTCCTAGAAAATCAGATTTGTTCTCTCTTTTCACACACTTTGTTATTTGTTATTTAAACCCTTCTATTCCATTTCTACCCTTCATATTCCTTGTTTGATGGTAAGAGCATGTGCTGTAATTTTTTTTCCAAGGCCATTTTGGACTCCTTTCTCATGTTTTTTTTGTTTTTTCCTTGAAAAAATTGACACACGGATGAGGTTTGGACTTTGAGCTTGGCCTTTGGAGGCTTCACACTATGGCCGTCCAAGTTGAGAGGCCATGCCCAAACTATGGTCAAGAGTCCAACGAAATGGGCTCTTTAATGGGCATTTCCTTGGACTCTCACCCAAAGTTAGGGCACGGCCTCTCGACTTGGTCGGCCATAGTGTGAAGCGACCCTAAAAGTAATAATCCACCTCCTTCAAATTCTGAAGCTTCAACTCTCCTAAAACTAATTTCAGCCTAGCTTGTTTATGAATCATGCCTTGCCTTGAAAACATTTCTTCCATAAGACACTAAAGGATCCTCACATTTATTCTCGTGACATAGCTTTGATGCTTTCAAATATCTTCATTTCAAGTTTTTATTAGCAAAAAACAAGAAATATTAGCAAAAATTCAAAAAAATAATTAATGTATGAAAAAAAAGAATATTGGAGGGAGAGGAGGGAGGTGGGTCGGGGGCGCAGGAAGAGGGAGGTCGCAGTGTGCTGGGAGGAGGTCAGAGACTTTCTTAAACGACCCCCTCATTGCTTCACTTTCGGGGCAATGAGGGGGTCAATTTACCCTGGCCATCTTCATCTGACCAGACCAAAATATTAAGGTAGCTTGCCTCTTTCTGACCACTTCCTCTTTTTGTTAGACTACTTGGTTTTCGATCATTTGTGGTTTAGGGTGACAACTCACATGGTTAGGTGAGCTCAAGCAACACAAATGTTCGGGAGGTGTACATTGAAAGCATACAATGATCACAAGATGTACGTTGAAAGCTATGATTATCACCTAATTTGAAGCATGGTCAATTTTTTAATCAGCCTATGGTTGGAAATGCAATGTACTATATAACAAAAATGGGTGGAATAGAATCTTTTTGAAAAAATTAATATTTATTTTATTTTTGAGGGAAAGAAGGAACAAATTCTGGAACCTTCCTCAAATCTATTTTTCCATTATCAAATTCATTCTGGAAATGTGATAAATTGCTTAAATGGTCGGAATGAGGTCGGCTACCTTATTGCTACTTTGGAATGGGTGCGGCAAAATATTGTGCACGTCCTTAAGAGCATCCCCTACCAGTGGGCCAAGAGATAGTGATTGTAGAAAAAAAAAATACTCACTCCATCCATAAATAAATCTGGGGTTTACAAATATACTTGTTCCAAATTAAATTTGAAATTTGCTCTCTACAACTTGATGGATGCCATATTTAACTACTTTTGGACTTTGCAAAGTCCAAAATTGGTAAAGGGACATCTACGACAATTATAGATTTTGACTTCTATAGATTTTATGAATCTAGAAATGATATAGATTTTGGACTAGGTGGTTTGAAAAATGTACAACAGGTTTAGATTTTAGAGATCTATGACATCGGGGGATCTCACGATTGACAAAGTCCAGAATTCCCTTAAAAGTCCAAAAGTAGTTAAATATGGCATATGGGCAAGAATTGAATCTAATTCGAACACTTTGAAGCAAAAGAATTTGTAGATACCATGTTCCAGAGACTATATAGCAATTCAACCCTTGCAAAATGAATTGAACCCACAACTATACACGATTCAAAGATGGTTTAAAGCATTGATTGCACTCTTTTCTTCCAAAATTTGCCTTTACTTGGGGTTTGGAAGCTTGGACTTTGAATGGTGACATTGTACATTAAGGTGAGTTTTTTTGGAGCAAAAATTCATTGGCAACTATGATTTTGTGTTGTGTTGGAAAGTAGTTTTTTTTATCACATGTAACCTACTTGTAGTTTAACTTCTAATGATCATTTGTCCCTTTGGGAAACAAATAGAAGTTTGAGTTGGTTCCTATGATCTCAATTTTTTGCTTGATTTTTTTTTTTAAATTTGAAGATAAAAAATACTAGCTTTTTGGAAATATAATTTTTTATTTCAATAGGTGCATGGGAGCAAAAATTATGCCACAATAAGTTCTTTTTTATTGTTCTTTAGGTAGCAAAACAAAGTGAGATAATTTTAAAAAAATTGTTTCTTGTAGATTGTATTTTTGTCTATCTAAAAAGCTTATATTCATTCCTTTTTGGATTAGTGATGTAAAAGTTATAGAGCTTCTTGTTTTGTAGGCAATCATAAAAATATCTTAAAGAAATAATGTATTAGATTTGTTTTTGAATTCAATTCTTACAAATTTTCAGAAAACTAAGTTCCATAGTTTTATTGTTTTGTTTTTGTTAGAACAATCTCACCATTGGGATAAGCATATTTCAATTCCATCTTAGAGCTATTAGCAATTTTGTTTTTCGTGAAATCCCATACATTATTTTTCTTAGCAATTTTTTAAAGAATACAAATCAACTCTCTTTTAAAAAAAAATAATATCCTAGACTCTCAATTCAATTTTTCAACATAAAAAATAAAAAATAAAAATGTGTAGTGCAAAAATCTTAAATTTAAAAGATTCAAAGTCTATTAATCCAATCACTTTACATTAAAATATCTTGCAATCTACTTGGATAAAGTTTTAGAAATCTCTTCCATGCATTCATATACTAGATTTGTGCAAAATCTACAGATAGATTTGCAATAAGAAATTCAAATTTTTTTGCTCTTTGCAAAAGAAATGATAGTCACTAGAAGAAACCCATGTTTTTTTTGACATGCCCAATATTTTTATGACGGATTTTTTTGGACATCTATTTCAACATCTAGCTATTTTTATGTCAACAATAACATCCAATGAACATCATAAACAACATAAAAACAGCTAGATGTCAAAATAAATGTCTAAAAAAATCCTTCATAAAAATACTAGGCATGTCAAAAAAACATGGGTTTCTTCTAGTGAGTTTTGATTGGTCATTAAAGAAAAAGGCCTTGATCCTATAGTTTATAAAGTCCAAAATAGTTTTGAATATGTGAGCAAACCATAAGAGAGCTAAATTTCAATTGTTAGATTTTTCAAACTTTTATAATTTAATGTTGAATGAGTACTAATTTATTATCTATTTGAGTAGACATATTTTTATTGTACAATTTGTATGGAATGATCCTACATTAAAATAAAATATATTGCTACATCAAAACCATGTAAAAAAATTGAACACTATTGTTAATTTTTAAAGAAAGCAATATTCATAACCATATATACATTAATAATAATAGTATCCATTAGCCATCAACATGGTTTACTTACATCTTTGCATCTTGGATTCTTGAAGATATTACATACTATTGTTGGAGATGTTTAAATCAAATATTTTAGTTGTGTTTATTATTCCTAAGGTGTTCATTAGCACCTACTTAGAATACTACGTGAATTACCTCCCTAAAGTCACGTTATCACCAAAAATACTAAAAAATTGCCATTTCTAATACAAGGATCAAATTTTAGATAAATATCATTTTTGGACACATTTAATTGTAGGAGCTTGTATTAAGATGGTTTGAAAAGATGTAGAAAAAATTTCAAAATTTTTCACTATGTAGATTGCAAGATATTAGCGTTTGAAGTGACAAAACCCCTTTTTTGGACCTTGCAAAACCCCGGGCAATTGCACTTTACAAGGTCACATTTGTATGAAAAAATGTCCAAAATGGTGGTGATTCTTTGGATTTTTTCTTCAAGTTAATTTGTCTACATTCTTGAAAATTTTCAAATCATTTGGAATTGTACAATATATAGAAAAAAATAGTATATAGAAAAATGTAGAGAATGATTCAAAATACTAAATTATTAAAAATTTATTTACAGAAATAAAAAATGCCAATTTCAATGGTTGTAATGTTGTAATAAAAAATCTACATCTAATGTTTTATTTTTCTCCAAAATATTAGAAATTGAATTAAGTAAAGGATTTCAAAGTTTATTTTAGAGTAGAGAATCCATAATTGCTTGCAAACTAAAATACCTCATAACTTTTGACTCACTGATCAAAATGGAATAATTCAAAGCTTTCTATGTATATATAAATTTAAAAAATCAATTTCAAATATTTGTTTTTGAAAAAAGTGTTTTTTTCAGATCTGTCCAAACTGTCCGAGTTGAGAAACAAACAATATATTAGGCCATAACTTTTGATTCATATTTCCAAATGTTTTGAAATCTAATGCACATGAAATATATTCCTTGTCCACACCTTCTATTAAAGTTTGGGCCAAAAATATAAAAATCTCTAGTCACACGTACATGCCCAAAATTTCTATATTGTCAAAAAAACGCAACTTGGTCTTTTAGGGGTTAAAAGATACGACGTTGTTAATTTGTTAGAGATAAAATTTATATTAAAAAATTTAAATAAGGTTTTAAAAATTATTCTGAAAGTCTTCTGAAAATATTTTATTTATTTTTAAATGTACTACAAACATGCTAATTATATATAGCCCTTTTTAGATACTTCATTAATACACGTAAACCCTAATTAACAAAGGGGTACCTCCATAGGTGATATTTAAGGAATCTTTTTAAAGGCATCTATTTTAGCCCCTCTAAAGATTAAGATACTTTAATTTTACTTTAGTTCAAAAACTCTCCTATTTAAATGATATTAACATTGCACTAATTGATAGCTATTTTGTCTATATTTAGATGACATTTTCATTCAAATTTGACTAGGTGTGGGCAAGTATAAGAAATAATTTATTTTCTTTTGGCACACGTTGTTGGTACTTATGAACTTTGGCCGCAATTTTTACATAATACCTCCAAAAAATCCAAGTTTCAAAAACAAGGTACTGAAGATAATTATTTTATATTTTGGATAATTTTTATATGTTATCAAATATAAAATAATATTTTAAAAATAACCCACAATTGAAAGTCACACTCACCATTGGGGGCATACTATTATTGGCCTAAATGCAAATTTGAAGCTAAAAATTGAGATTTTTGGTATTCTACAAGGATTAGATAATTTGAGTGAATGCTTTTCTAAAAATTAATATGTTTTCATTTCTACATGTATTTAAGATGTGCTTTCCTTGAATCAACATCAATGGCATTGTTGAATTTCAAAATTAAATTAAAACTTAAAGAGTATTTATTTTATATTAAAATTTTCTCACCATAATTTTCAAGTTTTTTATAGATATTATTAGAAATTTAGTTTTTTCTTTCATCAAACACCACCTTCCACTACATTGTTTTTTGAAGATATAAAAAAAAACTAGTTAATTCTTTTCTATGTATTCTCAATCCATATTTTAGCATATTTGCTAAAACTCACAAGTCATAGGACACACCCATTTTTTTTCTAAAAATATTGAAAGACAAAACTTCATCTTTATACTTGTATTAAAATCTGAAATTTATTTTAGAAACTTTGACAAAGTACATTGTAAGATAATAATATTGAAAGTGAAAATATAAGTTATTTTGTATCTTGTTATATTAGAATTTCAAAATTTGAAATCTCTTCACTTAAATTTTGTATACTATAAAGTTTTAAGGTTTAAATCTGGAAGGAAAGGATCATATCATTGATAGTTCTAAAATGGAATTGAAAACATGTCAATTCTAACAATGAGATTGTCATATACCTTTATGATTGGAAAATTGTAAAAGTTGAGTTTATAAACAAATCTTATGCATTATTTTTGAAGAAGATGCCTTGATTGTCCAAAAAACAATATTATTTATAGCTTTCACATCACTTTTCTAAATAGAATGAAATAAAAATGTCTATGCTATGTATATTCAATGGGAAAGAAACTAACAAATTTTTTGTTGCTTCAACTTGATTATTTTTTAGTTTGTGTGGCATGTTTTTTTCTCTTAGGCATCAATTGAAATAAAAATCATCACTAGTAGAAAAGCCAGCAACCAAAGTAACAAAAATTCAAAACAAAAATGCTGATATTTTTTGTTAATATGGATGTATTGATTTGGGTAGTTGTTAACAAAAAAAAGTGTTGAGTTTTTTGTTAATTTGGTCAAGTGAAAAATGTTAAAAAATCACAAAAATTTAATGCCATTTGGCCATACAAAAATCATCATACATCACTTGCCACATCATCCTTAGAAAGTGCCATCTAGGTGGCCACACTACTCAAAGAAGCTACCTAGGCATCATACCCACATGGTAGAGTCACGTAGGCAACCCTACCACGCAAGTTAAGGGGTGCCAAAGGAATTCAAACCTTGCACCCCTTGCTTGATGCTTTATCTCACTCCATTTGGATTAGTGATTTGAAAAGGATGAAGAATCTTATTTTACAGGCAATTGGGGCATTTTCTTCAAAAAAATAACATTGGGGATTTATTTTTGGAGTTTAATTTTCACAACTTTTCAAAAATGAAAGGGTCATAGGATTTAGATTGCTTACATAAAATTTAGAAAAATTCATTAGATTTAGGATGATTACATATTCATCCATACACGTTTTCATTCAATAATTATGAACATTTTTTATTTTTTACCCCTAAAATTTATAATTCTAGCATTTTGGATTTCAAAATGAATTGAAGACCTTCAAATAAAATTTTCTTTGTCACTAGGATACTGGTCTACAAACTTATAAAATACTGGATGTGTTTCAAGTTTTTCTTAATTATTTATGAAACTAAACCAGACATAAAGTTACTAGTAACTGCAGAAAATGAAACTATAGAAATGAATGAAGGTCCATTCCCACTTGGCATTTGCAAACTCCACGTCTTAAATGATAAAAACTTTCAGATAAGAATGAAATAATATTTTTTTACAAAAGTTTAGGTTGGTAATTGTTGTAAGAGTTTCTTAACCAACGGTGCTAGTATGTGAGCCCAGGAATGTGAGCTTGTGAGCATTGAGCCTCCAATATAGGTACCTGTAATATAGATACTACACACTATAGAAGGTGTATGTATCATAAACACCTATAATATGGATATTTATAACACATATATCTTATAATCATAGACGATGTTTATAGTATATACACCTATAACATAAGTGTGTAATATTCTAGGCTCAGGGGCTCACACTCCTATGCTCACATAATAGCAACCCTTGTGACTAACCCGTTAACATAATCTTAGCAACCTTTTAGCATAATGGCAATGCAATTGGAAAGCAAATAGGTCAACCCACATTTTAATAATAGTTTGCCCGTACTCCAACAAGGATCTATTCATGCTTCAACATTTCACCTTTGAAAAATCACAAAAAAATCATTTCTTGTCAAAATGTCTTCATTTTTTTTGCAAATGACTTGTCTCAAATTTTTCAATCTCTAAAAAATATGGGAGATAACAAATAGCTTTTCCAAATCATCTCAATAATAAATATGTTTGATAATGTGTAGTTCACACATAGGTCATAGTTCTTTAGTCAGCTTGAGGGATTGAACCCTTGCAACTAGAGGTCACTCTTGATGAAAAATAATCAAAATTTTAAAATCCAAATGATTTTGATATTTAATAAATTGCCTTGCCAAATCAAAAGAAGATAAATTGTAAAGAAAGTTCAAATCTTGGAAAAGATATCAATACAATTTATTGCCAACACATGTTTACTACACAATGGGTGGAGAGGTCGTTTTTATAATGATCTCCATTTCTCAACATGAATCTTCAAAGGGCATGGAACAATTTGAAGATGAGAGCTAACCTTGACCGCTCATTGTCAAAAAGTAAAAATTATGTTCAATATAGAACTTCAGACTTCATTTAGGCATAGTAGAATAACTTTTTTTCAATAAACTTTGAACTCAAAAAAGTTGAATATGAATCTAACTTTCATCTTTAGAAATCCATTTGAGATTTTGAGACTTCAAAAAACTTTATGAACAAAATTCATAGAGGACAAAATTCATAAAAATGTCGAAGAAATTGTCTCTTCCAACCCCTCTCTGAATTTTATCCCAAAATTTTAATTGGAGGCTCAAAATCTCAAACGGATTTTTAAACATGAAAGTTAGCTTGATTTCCCAACTTTTGTTAATTCAAATTTTCTTGAAAAAAGCTATTCTATTATGCCTAAATGAGGTCTAAAGTTCTACATTGAACACAATTCCTGCTTTTGACTTAACTAGGTATGAGCAATTGAGCTTCTATTAATCCTAATTTACATATACCACATGAGTTATTTTACCTTCCATCACCCACTTGTATAAAAAGATTGCCTATACACCATTATACCCTCACATCAATAATGGCTTTCAAGTTTAGGTGGGTGATTTTCGAAAAATTTCAATATTTTTTATTTTTCCAAGTTGGGTCTTGCTAATTTCTGCCTTGGGTAACCATTGTTCTTATGTAATGGACTCTAAGGAGCTCCACTTGATAAAAGTGGCCATCAAATGCTAAAATCTTCATTTTCAGAAGATTGTCAACTTCTTGTTAAACACTATTTTTGCAGTGATGGGTCAACAAAGCAGAAGTGATTATTGGTTGTAGTAGCGCTGTCAAGTCCATGCCACCTCAACTGCCATGTAGATTTGGTGAATAGCTAAGCACTCAAGTGGGAATGTGCTACGATTTACAATTCATTTAATGCCTTAACATTGCTACCGTAAGGCCAGGTGGTATGTTCGAAGGTGTCACGCATTCCCTCTGTAATGTCACAAATATTATCTCGCTTCCTGAGCCGTTGCAATTAAAGAGCAGTCCGTCCAGATTATTTCGGTTCCACACTGAAACGAGAATCGCCATCGCCAACGCTCTCCAGGGTTTTAGGGTTTGAGGCTCCTATCGCAGTGTTCTTCGCAGCCCCATCGTGCATCTGTCGCTGCCGCGAGCGTGCTAGTCTCAGATTGCTCACCATACGTAGAGTCTTTTCCACTTATAAAGAGAGTCTTCGTTCTGTTCTAACCATCGCTGAAAACACGAAGAACCACGCGCTTGAGAGTTCCGAGTCAAGCGCCATGGATCTCCTGGCGCAGTACAGCGAAGAGGTGGAGGATCCCTCGTCGCGCACGCAACCAGAAGGCGAAGTCACCAGCAGCGGCTCACCTTCTCCCAACTCATCTCCAATCCGACTTCTGGAGCCTCGTCGTTCCACCGCACCGGAGGTCAGCGAGTCTTTGCTCGTGCTCGGTGGTGTGAGTTCTGCGAATGCGCGGAAGCCCTTGGACCCTTCCCAGCGGAAAGTGAGCTACAACCCTACGGCCGAGCAGCTCTGGGCGCCCGTGGCAGGCCCCGCGCACCCGTTTGCGAAAGACGGGGTAGCGCAGGGGCTTCGCAACCACAAAATAGGGTTTGTGGAGGATGCATCTATTGCGCCTTTCATGTTCGATGAGCAGTACAACACGTTCTATGCTTACGGATTCGCGGCAGATCCCGGCGCCACCACGGGGAGTAATATCGTTGGCGATTTTAGCGCCGTGCAAGCCACGGACGGAGCGTCGGTATATAATTTACCGCAGCACGAGCATCGGAAGCAGCGGAAGAAGAGGGTTAGAGAAGGGGAGGTTGATGAGGAGAATGTTGAGAATCCTGCTTCTGAGGAGTGGCTTCTGAAGAACTCGAAGTCGCCTTGGGCTGGGCAGAAGGAGGGGTTACAAGGGGAACTGACGGAGGAGCAGACGGCTTACGCTGAGCTTCATGCGGAAAAGAAGAGTCAAAAGGAGAAAGGCGAGAAGGTGGAGATCGATGATAAGAGTACGTTTCATGGGAAGGAGGAGGTGGATTATCAAGGGCGATCGTGGATTAGTCCTCCCAAGGATGTTAAGGCTTCGAATGAGCATTGTTACATTCCGAAGCGATGGGTGCATACATGGAGTGGGCATACAAAGGGTGTTTCTGCAATTAGGTTTTTCCCTAAGTATGGCCATCTGCTTCTTTCTGCTAGTATGGACACCAAGGTGAAGATATGGGATGTTCACGGGAGTGGGAAATGTATGCGAACGTACATGGGGCACTCGAAAGCAGTCCGGGACATCACTTTCAATAACGATGGGTCGAAGTTTTTGACGGCTTCGTATGATAGGAAGATCAAGCTTTGGGATACGGAGACTGGGCAAGTGGTATCGACGTTTTCGACAGGGAAGATTCCTTATGTAGTGAAGTTCAATCCAGACGAGGATAAGCAGAACGTGCTGCTGGCGGGGATGAGTGACAAGAAGATTGTGCAATGGGACATGAACACTAAGGAGATTAGCCAAGAGTATGATCAACACTTGGGTGCTGTAAATACAATTACTTTTGTTGATGATAATCGGAGGTTTGTCACATCCAGTGATGATAAGTCATTGCGCGTGTGGGAGTTTGGGATTCCTGTGGTGATTAAGTATATTAGTGAGCCGCATATGCACTCCATGCCTGCTATCACTGTGCACCCGAATTCCAACTGGTTTGCAGCTCAAAGCTTAGATAACCAGATTCTCATCTACAGTACCCGGGAGCGATTCAGGCTGAATAAGAAGAAGCGATTTGCGGGGCATATTGCCGCTGGGTATGCATGCCAAGTGAATTTCTCCCCAGATGGACGGTTTATAATGTCTGGAGATGGTGAAGGTCGCTGCTGGTTTTGGGACTGGAAGACATGTAAAGTGTTTCGGACACTGAAGTGTCATGATAGCGTATGCATAGGGGCTGAATGGCATCCCTTGGAGCAGTCGAAAGTGGCCACTTGTGGCTGGGACGGTCTCATCAAGTACTGGGACTAATGGCCTTTGGATGCTTCAGGATTGTTCCAGCACCTTCAGAGATGTTGGAACCAAAGATTTGGTTTTCATGTTTGTCTTCAACCTTAGAACTGAATGCGTAATCTCACTGTTGCTGCTTTCTGTCGACCCACGATGAGAACAATCAGTGACTCGGCACATGCCATCTGATTTCAAACCAACGGAGCTGTTTCGTGAAGTTTATCAGGACTTGATATTGGACTTCAACGTGATCATTTCTCCACGCGGTTTCAGCAAGCCAACAGAACCTACGAGGTTAGGATTTGCTCCTCATGTTACTTTTGTTATAAATGCTTGGACATGACTTCAAACCCTTCTCCTGTAGTTGTTTACCTCGATCATTCCTATTTTTTTACTGTGATGTGGCGATCTACTTATAGAAAACATTTAGAGATGGTGCTAGACTTGGGAGTGAGCTAGACTTTCCTTACAGTCTCTTCTGACAAGTTTTTCTTTCATTTGTGTGATTGACAGGCCATTCAAGAATCAACGTACCTCCAATTCAGCAGACATCAACCTAGTTTGAAGGAACCTCTCCGATAATCCAGAAAGCTTGGTGGGTGTCGGAGGCAATAACGGGTACCAAGTCATCAGAGAACAATATTTGAATTCTCAGACACAAGTTCCAGTTGTGCGACCTGGCATGGGGTACAGGTCTTGCTTACAAAATAGCGAAAGGTAGGAAATGCCTCCAAGCTAGCTTCTTTTTGTCATGTTTTTTTGGTATTTCCCATTCCAGATGTCGCTTTCCGCTTTATCAACATCGCGATATGTACCAGCTTCATTCAGGTTAGAAAAGATTTCGCAAGGAAAATAGAAATACATTCCTTGAGGCAGTTGATACGCATGTCAAATCTCAGGGCTCACATTTAATGGTTTAGAGAGCTGCATGAGACTAGCTGGGGTCTTCAGCTTTTTGTAGAGTCTGGTTTTAGAATCCAGTTGTTCGTACGATATGACACTTGCTACCGCAGGTGCTGCTCAACTGGGGACCTGTAAAAGAGTGTTCCTACTTGACGACGGTAGATGATATGTCACTTCAAGCATTTTAACATGTAACTTAAGAGTGTGACTTCGGGGGGATCACTGAAGTGCTGTGGAGGGATCACTTTTGGTACAGGAGCCGATTCTTTTGAGCTCAAGTTTGATCACTGTGTGCAAGTTTTTTTGTAATTTCAAAGCTTCACTAGACAATCCAAAGATTATTGACAGCTCCTTTTTTTTTGCTACCTCTTCCCCTCATGCTCTTGTCCTTGCTCTCTTGCTATTGGTCTCTTGCTTTCGCTTGCGTATCTCTGGTCCCGGGATTGCCATTCCTGGGTACAGTTTTACCAACGGGAAAAATCAATGCCTCTGATTGTCCCTGTTTGTTACGCTTTTCCCTGATTCGCCCCCTTTCCTAGTGAAAAATAATTTCTGATATTATAGTCCCCAAATTTAGGAGGTTGAGATTTCAAACTCGTTTTAATTTTCTGCAAAATCTTCACCCTAATCCAATGTGGCACACGAAGAGTGGGTTATATCTCAACTCTTGAAGGTTATAATTTCCATCCATGGTAGCAAAATCTTTGAAAGTGGCTAAATGTTGAAAGGAAATGTTGAGGATATTTTCCCCCTTAATCCCTAAAGTGCCATTGTCCCAATGGGGGACAAAATGGGATTTTTGGGTGGGCTTGTGTAACCTCAGTTTCTAATGTTATTTTCTGAAAAAATTTCTAGAGATGGAAAACACATTTGCTTTGGGGAATATAATTTATTTTTTCAATTGCATAACATTACTAACTGGGCTCCTGACGACCTTGACACATGAGGTATAATTCCTCCCGAGATGCCTGGGGAGTTGAATTCAGTTAAAATGCAGAATTCCGATTGGCTTCCGGAACAGTGTTGGCTGTAGCACCAAATGAACTCTCACCACATAGCTCTTTCAAGAAGCTTCCTTGCTGGGGGGCTCCAGAAGCAAAAGGGTACCCCCAACGTTGGTGAATAATGTTATGTGGTACATAAGTTATGTCACAGTAAGGTCAAAATGGGGGAGACAAGGGAGTAAAAAAAAATCCACAAAGATTTGAAATAAATAAAAAAAATTTCTCATGGATAAGTCGTGTAAGTTGTGGAGCTTTTTATTTTGGGAGCAATCATAGAAACTTCCTGAGTACATAATGTACTAGATTCATTTTTGAACTCAGTTCCACAATCTTCAAACAATAAAGTTTTATGAGGTTGATCCCACTATAATAAATTAGATTGACCTCACTATTAGAATTAGTGTGCTTCAATTCCATCATAGAGCTATTAGTGATACAATTCTTCCTTCAATATTGTATCTATTTCTATTTAATAATATTTTAAAGAACAAAAAGTCAATTTTTTTCTGAATTTTTTTTCCAGTACTCTTGATTCAAATCTTTGACATGATTTTTTTTAAATCCATCTTAAATAAAACTTAAAATTTTGAACTTAAAAGAAAGAAAATTCTTCTAAAAATGAAAAACATTCATTCTACAATCAATTTCTTTTTAATTTTTAATTTTTAATTTTAATTTTAATTCAAATAAATAGGCTAATCTAGCAGTTGATATACGCATATGACCCATAGATCATAATTAGCTATTGTTTATAAATTATCATTAAATTATTTTTTGAATTTATATTTTATATTATATCTTCACAATTATGAAAATAAAGCTACTTTTAGTCCTTAAGGATTAAACTCTTTAAAGACAGTGGAATCTTTATATTTCTTGCTCATCTCTTGAGGATTATATTTTTCTTTTTTGTGTGAACAAATTCCAAATCATGGGAGGAATATTTATCTTTAAATTAATTATACTTTTAATTTTTATAAACCCCAAGAGGTTAAAGTTTACATTATGCCTTTATTTATCCTTGGTGTCAAATCAATGTACACTTGAAGCTCTCATAATGCAAGTTCCCTACTTGCATGAATAATTATGCCTTTATTTGCATATTCTTTGTGTGTATAAAGTAAATCACAAATGGAGTTATTTATGTAAGATTCAGAGTTATTTGTATTAGATTTGAACCACATGTATATAGTAGTGCAACGGCCACAATTCCTTTGGTGTCTCTTTTTATCAACTATCGTTGCAATGTTTTTGGTAAAAATGGGCATGACGGCTCATGTAATAGTGTAAT
Organism: Antitrichia curtipendula; assembly: GCA_951230915.1. Lineage (NCBI taxonomy): Eukaryota > Viridiplantae > Streptophyta > Bryopsida > Hypnales > Leucodontaceae > Antitrichia > Antitrichia curtipendula. The sequence goes on along the minus strand of OX579636.1, from coordinate 2,429,115 downwards.
ATAATACTCAATGACTATTGATCTAAATAATTATAGTGCCATTCCTTGGGCTTTAAGCTTTTGCAATATAGTTCACAGTGCCACTCCTTCAGTTTTAAACTTCTGTGATATAGCACAGTGTACAAAGAAACTCAACGGAGTACCACAAAGCATTTGATTCACATCAAGGACTTATAATTGACTTATCAACTTCCAGTTCAACCGAATTAGTGGTGAGTTTCTAATCAATTATTGTTCACTTGTATTGTTTGAGTTTCAATGACACTTTGAACTTGAATTTGGCTTTTCATACTTTAATTTTCAATGAATGTCATGATTCAACATAAACCTACATTGCAAGATGAAGTTCATATTATGAATTGGCACAATGCCAATGGTAAGATTCAAAGTAGGATTGTTGCACACTTTCATACTCATGGGTTTCCTAAACTATCTCAAACAAGTCTCTCGTTGGTTGAAGGTAGAGCAATGGTACTACAATTGTTTAGCTAATGGTGATCCTCTGTCAATGAAAAAATATAGGCTTGTATACAATGCTACATTTGAAGAAATTTTATATTTATGGATCAATCGGATTGAAGAGCAACACTTTAATGGTCTCACCATAGATGCCGTTAAATTAATTGCAAGCAAAGTCTATGATGTACTTGGAACTCCTATCAGCAATTGTCTTAAACTCTCAAATGGATGGCTTGACAAGTTCAAATGGCGCCACAATTCGAAGTCTATGCATTTTCATGGAGAAGTAGCCTCTGCATCAAGCTTAGAAGTTCAAAATGATTGTGACTGTGAGAACTTATGCATTGCTCAATTTTGCCTTTCAAAAAGGTTATTCTTTGGACGACATTTATAATATGGACATGACCTCATCTTTCTATGTTGCCACACCTTGGCAAGAAGAAACTCAAGGGTCAATGTACAATTGACTCTTGCATTCATTGTTAATGCATCCGGAAGTAACTTGATGTGAACTGTTATTTGTTGGAAAATCCAGGGCACCTTATTGCTTTAAAAAAACAATTGATATTCAATTAGGTTTATAATATTTTAACAACTAGAAGGCATAGATGACTAGTGCTCTTTTTCAATATTGGGTAGGTGAGTGGAATGCTAATCTTTGATATCAAAGTTGTAAGATTATTCTTTTTGTTGACAACTTCAAGGGTCATAAGGTTGATGGGGTGCAATTGTGACACATCCAACTTGAATACTTTGGTTCAAATCTTACTACACATATTCAACCATCTGATGCGGGTATCATCCAAACTTTTTATCTACGATTGTTTGTATTACATGTAATTGACACACTTGTCACCGATAATGTTGATATATCCACTATTTTTGAGATTGATCAATTAACTACCATGCATCTTGCAAAATAAAAATCAATCAACATCAAGGAATCAACAATCATCAATTGTTGGAAGTACTCTAAAATTTTGCTACATGTAGATGATTCCATATTATGAGAAAGGCAAGTGAAGAAGAAAGTGTGATTCTTCAGCATGCTCTTAATGTTTTACGACAATAACTTTAAACTTTGCACCCTTCTTCCAACTCATGAGTTCATTGCTTAAGAAGACACATCAATTGATCTTCACCTTGTACATGTTGAACTTGATGAGATATTGAAGAATTGTTTTAATGTAGATACAAAAAGGAATGCCGGTGTAGATGCCATTGTAGATGTCAAAGACTACTTGGTTCGAAATAGAAGGCAATCAACCATCATTGATGTTAGGAACTTGTGAATATCATTAATATTCAATTCAATTTCTATTTAAGAGCAGTTTTTTTGCCTTATTATATGTATACTGTTGTTTACCATATAGCTTTGGTCTCCAAATCATTGTTGAAGACTCAAGAATATAGAAAGATATCCCTTTGCAATCTAAGGAAATTAGGCCACTTCATCTCTTGGAAGCACATGCTTTTTTTAGATACTTGGACTCCCTTCAATTTAATGGAGGCCTCAAACAACATGTGAATAATGCTATATAACGAGTTTGTTAATTGAAATACAATTTCAATTAAAAACAACTATATTTAATAATGATTTGTTATATTCTGAATTTTAGTGCTCCAAAATTATGGCACTAAATTATATATAGCTCTAAAAACTAAGATAGATATAGATTTTGATTTTAGAGAGTTTGTTTTAAAATGTGCAAAATAAGTGCCATGAATTTCATTCTAACATATCAAAATTCACATCATTCACATCTGTCAACTTTCAACATCACTCAACTTCTTTGATGGGTGACATTCATAGAATATGCCCAAATTTATTTTGTAAGTAATGCCCAAACAATGTTAGTTACATCAAAGCATAAGTGCCTATAGATTATGTTTTGATGTAACTAACATTGTTTGGGCATTAACCTCTCAACCTAAAAGACTAAACACTCAAATTTTGGACAACAAATGAATGCAAACATGTCCCAACTCCCGAACACAAATGAATTTTTTATTCACCTATACATTTGTATATTCTTTCACTAGTTTTCTTACACTAGTTTCAATAGATCTTCAAAACTTTTTTTGAAAATATTCTATAGTTTAAAGTGTATAAGCATAATTATATGACCTCAAAAATTTACTTTTTAAAGTCAAAAAATGACCCCTCAAAAATAAATTCACTAAATGAATACAATAATATCCTTTAGAAATCATCCGTTAGAGAAATAATGGACTCTCAAAGAACCCTCTTAAACTCATTAAAATATACTTCTCAAGAAATTGGTGAAAGTTTGTCCCTACTCCTTCACTCTCATATGATGACAAGTTTTAGATGGGTCAATTTGATAATGGCATATGGAATATGCCATTTTAATAAAATATCCTATAATATTATCTATGGAGTATGGATCACATTTTATAACTTTTGTTTGAAAGTCATCATTAAACTATTATTCTAAGTTGTATTTATTATACACCTCCATTTTATTTAAAACCTAGACTATCCCCCTTGGTTCTTTTTTAAGGGATTAAGGACTAGGGAATAAATTAATGGATAATTGCAAAAAACATCCCATTTTATGTAGTATTTTGGCAAAATTTGCATTTTAGCCTCAAAATACTAAAAGTATTGTGTAGCAAAATAATCTCAAACGTTGATTGGAAAAATCAACGACTAAAAGTACAATACTATTGATAACTTGTGAGTTGTAAAACAGTATTATGGGAAAGAAAAGACAGACTGTTCCAAAAAATAGAAATAATGAGGTACAAGTTAATAATAAATAGAAAATCATGAATTAAAAGAAACTAAAAAGTGTCCATTTGTGAGGAATTAATGGTAATCAAATTTCACCAAAAAAATGAAGTTGACACTATCTTCAATGTTTAGAAGTGCTTGTGCAAAGGAGCCCTATTTGCATGGACCTAGAAGACATTTAAAATATATTTTTAAAAGTCCCCTTAGTAGACATATGCCTACCTTGTGTGGAAATAGACCACCAAAATTTCAATTCTAGATCATTCAATTTGGCTACTCCAAATGTAGTGAAACCCTAAACTCCTAAACCTTAAAGTGTGACAAATTAACAAAATTGACTTTTAAATATAAATTGATTTTTAAATTTAAGAAATTTTTATTTATTTTTAATTAGGATCAAGTATTCAAGTTAGACATCTCTAATACAAATTTCATGTTCATTGGATATGTGCTTTGAAAGTTATAGCCGATGATAACAACATCATTCCAATTGACACAAAGAATAGAACCAATGTTTCTTGCAATGATCAAAAACAAAATTTTCAATTTTGTAAAGATGTATTATAAATTGTAACTTAGAAAAATAGTTTGACCTATAGATCATATCTATATGGTTACACCAAATTCAACATTCACTAGTACTTTTCAATAGTATTTGAAATCAAAATTTAAAAGTTCTTCCTAAAATTCATAATAGATTGAGTATTTGTAATTTTTACAAAAGTTTAAAGTGCTAAATTTTAATTATGGTGAATTTTAAATTATTTTATTTTACTAATTTAATCAAGTCGTTTTTAAAAGGTCATTATTTGAATCGTAAAAGTTACATCTTGAAATTAAACATACATATATTCTTTGAAGGATTAAAGTAAGTGTGTCCCTTTTCTAAATTAGATCCCTACATTTTCTTGCCTAAAATATTAAATATACTACCTCCATTGAGGACTTTATGAGAACTTAGGGTTGTTTTGAGTATACCATAGACAAGGGCAATTTCACTAAAATGGCATTAGATTAAAGTGACATGAAAACAATTTAGAATGGTTGTTCTAAATCTATATATGTCCTAGATGGTGAAAATGGCACACTATCAAAGTGGCACTTGGAAAATCGTCATTTTAATGAAATTGTCCATAGACCTATTTTAAGCACTTCAAAAATTCATATTTTATTTATATAGTATCCAAAAAATGCTAAAAATGCTAAAAATGCTAAAAATGCTAAAGATGATATTTAGTGTTGAGTGACATTTAGTGTTTTTACCCCCCTACTAGCTACAACATTAAATCTGAACTTGTCCACAATTAGTGTTAGACTTGAATGTGCCAGCTGCAAACTTCAGAGCCTTGTAACTTTTGCAAAAGTTCTTCAAATAAGGAAAATGAGATGTTTTTCGGCATCTACAAAAACTGTAGATCCCGAAAAACATCTTATTTTCCTGATTTGAAGAATTTTTGCAAAAGTTACAAGGCTCTGAAGTTTGCAGCCGCCTAGCCCTAATCGGTCCGATTCTGTCCGTGAACAGTGATATTCCGTCTGATATGACAACTCTGGTTCACATTTAGTGTTTGAATTGACATTTAATGTTACTTACTTTCATAGGGTAATTGGCTTTTAGTGTATGCCTTCGTATTTAGTGTACAAGACACTAAATATCATCTTTAGTGTAGTGGGAAGACTTGTGAACCACATTATTAGCATAAAGAGAACTTTCACTATATAACTAGGCAGTGAAGGATTAAGCTGGCCTAAAGCCCTAAAATCTCCTAATATGGAAGGATAGAATCATGGAAGAACTAAAACGTAGTTTATAAATGATTAAACAATTATTTTTACATTGGAAATGTATATTCATTATATTTGTATACTACAATACTTTGTTCAGTTAAATTCAAGGCATGGAATTTTGATTTTATACTATATAGTTTATTCAATAAACAGGATCCTGTGGATTTTTTAGTTTTTAGTTTTGATTTTTTGCTCTTAGAAATTGATTTTAACATTCAAAATTGTTCTTTTTGGCTTTGAGCAAAACTGACAAAATGAAGCTTTCAAAGTCTAATTTCTCCTATATATAATTTTTTTTGATAAATTCATTAAAAAGAGTATTTTGTTGTTGTTTGAAGTGGAGAGTCTATAACTTCATTTATAAATACAGATCAATATGGGATTTTGATTTAATCTATAATATTATAGACTATACTTATATAAAAGAGTCAGTGATGAAATTTTCAGATGTTTTTAGCGCATTCTGAGGAGCATTTTGTATATGATATGAACGTTCTTCATCTTTTTCTTTAAAAGGTTCACGTTTGTTTAAAACAATTCACAGAAGATCTGAAAATCTTATGACATTGCGAAGACATCTAATGATGAAAAATAAAATTCAAAATATTCATTCCCATTCTGTGGAGAAAAGGAACATGTAGAACGAAGGGTTTTACAGTTAAAAGATTTTGAAGTTTAACTATGTGATCATAGCTCATAAGCTCCGTCCTTACGTACAGGGTTCAGTACGGTGATACTAAAACCGGTAGCATGGGAACTGATCCGTCTCTTACAGTATAAGACTTACTGCATGACCACTATTTACCAGTTACAACAACGCAGCTGCCAACTGGTGTTCATACATTTAGTTGGACAAATTGGCTTGCGGTGACTGGTGAAACTTGACTAAATGTTCACGGCCTCTATCGGATTTGAACTATCACTTACGATGATCTACAACCTCTCTTATTGCATCAGTAGATTGCGAAAGAAATTCTTACATACATTGTGCATAAGAAATCCATACATTGTGTGATAAAACTCAATCTCAACAGGTTTTGCTAGCCGTTATTTCAAATCGTCAATTTCCGCATAGTATTGTGACATACATCTACGCAAAGGTCTAAAAGGGAAGACACAGGGTACAGATTTACGTTTCGAAAGTGCGTTCTGAAAAGTGCCAAATTCGTGGAATACAGCGAGTTGACGTTCGATTTAAGATCCCTCTCATCTCCCGAAAATCTCAGTGCCGCAATGCATACGGGATACTCGATCTACCTTGCTTGCAGGAAACCTTCAGAACACGTACGAGGAATCATTCGTCGTCAGCAGGAGTGTAGCAGTCCTCCAGGTCGTCCTCACACGTAGGAATTTGAAACTGCTGGAAGCTATCTTCATAAAATTGGTCAACAATCTCCCTCGTAATCTCCTTGTAGAGCTCAGAGGCTGGATCTGGTACCGGTGAATCCGGAAGACCATGCTGAGGAGCTGCACAACCGCCACAACGTGCATTCATATTCTCATATATTAGATCTTCAATACCTTGCAAACTGAAAAACTGTTTAATGAGCACGCAATAAAAGAGAAACTGGTTGCAGACTTAAGGCGCAGAAGTAGTATTACATTGTCAAAGTTGAGTCGACTTGAGCCACATTATCGTGGAGACAGCAGTTGATTACAAATTCGTGTGCGTGTCTCATGCATTTTGTCTAACTTAATTTGCTAATACATATTAAGTTCCTGCCGGGATAAATTGTTTTTACAATAGCAAGAAGAAAGAGACAAACCTGATACTTGAACTTGGTGACTTCCTTCGTAATCGTCTATCTTCGGTGCGAACTCCAGTTGGCTGAAACCACCTGCAATTGGCTGCTCTAAGGCAATGTCGATTCGATTGCCGAGATTACCGGTACCAGTAGTAGCCTCCAGTGGAAATGCTGTTCCTCTATTAGTCATTCCCAGAACGCATGTAACCACGTTATTAAGGTCCCGCTTGAAGCAAATGTCAGCAAATTAAATATACTTTCAGCATGCATGTACAAGGGCCGGATCCAGGAGGCAACTCGTCACTCAATAAGAAAACAGTGCATACAGGGGTCTCATATTCAGTTCCCGGTGTCAAAATTCCCGGTGAGTCCCACATTTCCAGGTGTTCCTAGTGTACGAATTACATAACGGTAGTCCCTGTGAGTCTCATTTTTCCCAGTGAATCTCACACAGTGAAACCGGGGGTGGGTGGTGTAACGCCCCGCCGTTCTCCCTGTGTCACATTGTACGTAACTTAACAGTTAAATGTAGGACTTTCCATCTGGGAGCACGTGAGGACCGAGTTGTCAATCAGTCATAAGTCGTCACGCAGGTGACGAAGCGGAACAAGGCTTAGCACGGATGTCAAGTTTTGAAGCTAGGAACGAATAGTATATGAGATCGAGAGAGCGAGTCCGCCTGGCACTCAGGGACTCCGTTAGAGGGCCATGCACTTTGATACACGCTAGACAGTCCGCTTCGAAGACGAGTCCTGTAACCACTAATGAAACATAGGGGGCTCATATTGCGTTCCCGGTGTCAAAATCCCCGGTGAGTCCCACTTTTCCAGGTGTGTCGTACACTCGCAAAACCGGGAAAACACCGGGAAAAGTGGGACTCACGTGGAATTTTGACACCAAGAACGCAATATGAGACCCCTGTGAAATCAGTTAATTTCTTTATATTCATTTGGCGCAATACATGTTCAATTCGAAGGGTCGATAATCCATCACCCTAGGTTCCTCGAGTCTGTCTGAGGCACGGAGCAAGATAGTACTACTGAAGGAGGGATCTGACAACGTTTGAACATTTGGAACTTTGGAAGGGGGTACTTCACAGGGGTCTTACATTCAGTTCGCGGTGTGAAATTCCCCGGTGAGTCCCACTTTTCCCTGTGTGTTTTACACTGGAGACACCGGGAAAAGTAGGACTCACCAGGAATTTTGACACCGGGAACTGAATATGAGACCCCTGTGCTTACGAAATGGGCAAGGTGTAGATAGAATACAGAACTTGGAAGTCGAAGAATTCGGCATATAAATCGATCGGGCGGCGCGAGGAATTGGAGACCTTAGCACGTTTTAGTTTATCTATCCACTTCCCGATCCACTTATTAATTCGACACGCGTATATTCAGAGTGAACAAATTGAATTTCGCCAGAACCGGAAATGCATCGCCTCCGTCGTCTTCAAAACCCTTGATTATTGAACATGCAAACTTCTGTTTCCTCATGCATCAAGGTTATATCAAGCAACTGCAAACATAAGCTCATCGATCGGCCGGCGTTTCAATCGTGATCGAGATATTGGACAAGGAGCATACCTGGACGAAGAAGCTCCAGGGGTTTCTTGCGAGCTCATCGTTGAACGCTTCCCGGATGCCGACTCAACTCCTAATTTTCCGTACTCGTACAGACTTTATAAATAAATGGGACTGTGAGAGGTTCACCCGCAGGAAGAAGCTCGACTGAACTCCGGCACAGGAAAACTCAACCAGAACGTACTCGAATGCTCGGGGCCGGCCGGCCGCACCTCTTGAAACACCGTACTCCCCTCCGTCAAAGTACTTAACGCACTGCAACCTAAGCCTGAAGTCGTATCGAGATAATCGATGGGTCAAGCATACATGTAATGACGCAAAACTCCGGAAACATTCAATTCTGAGTCACTCGCGCACACAATGTGCTTGCAAAATTTGGCGGACCACAAGGGTAGGGGTTCTTGCATTGAGATCTCCGCTATGACTTCCGCAGTACGTTAGTGAGAGTGCAGTCAGAGGTGGTACGGCCGACAATGCGTCATCGCTCCATTGCTACTGAAAATTTTCAGTAGCTAAATGTACATTGGAAAAATTCTTTGAAAGAACTAGATTTTAGCAAAAACTGCAATAAGTAATAAAATTTGATAGCCCATTTGCAACTTCCTCCACATTGAAATTAGCATCTATTTAGTCTGTTTTGTGTTATAGTGCTCCCAATAATTCTTTATAGTGCTCCCACTAATACTCACTCTCAAGGTAGCCAATTGAAAGTTGATGCTTGTTTGTCTTGAAGGTAGCATATTGCACTAAATTCCGTAGGTACCATTCTTGCCGTACAATTCAGCACCTCGTGAATTGTACTCACTCAATTAGCACCGAAATCCTAGGAAAGAGCATTTTCAGTTCAATGCTGTAATCCTCAATTCACACTCACACCCCTCAGTACTGAAGGAATCATAAGAGTTTACCATCATGGTAATAAAACAGAGTTTTACCATTTAAAAGGTGGTAATGGTTCAAGTGAGCGAGCCAGATGGTAAACTCCATTTCATTTCCTAACTGATAAACTCTGAAAACTCACTCGGTCAGAAAAGGTTGCAAAGCAGTTGTGATGCTTGATAGGGAATTAATCGTCTCTTAAGTGAGTTCAGGTTTCAATGACAAGAATTTTACATTCTCCCTCTATAATGTCACATCTACTTGTAACGCAATTTTTCTTACATTTGTATATTATCACAAGCAATGGTCTTCCCAAATTAGTGAGGTCAGGATGTAAGCATAAACTGAACAGGTCGCACTCACCTGACGTCATGAAGGCCTTGTTAATATGACTTGTCCATCTCATCCACTTGCTCCACGTGTCACGAAATACAGTTCACATTTCCTTGAGAGATTCCATAATATAACCGGGTAGATATCCGGTTGCATCAGTTTAAATTCCACTGCTATATACTGACTGATAAATAACCCCTATAAAGTCCCATTGCCCCTCGGGGGACAAAATGGATTTTGGATAGGCTCCTATGGTCTCAATATTTGTCATGATTTTCTAAATTTTTTGAGAAAATAGAAAAACACATTACCTTTCCAAAAATATAATTTTTATTTCAATCAAAGTCTGGGAGAAAAAGTTATTGCGGAAATTTTTTTTTTTTTAGTTTGGTAGGCAAGATAAAAACCTACAAAAAAACTAAAGTGAAATATTTAAAAAAAAATTTAGTATAGATTACATTTTTATGTGAAAGTTATGAACAATCTTGTTTTTTGGGCAATTAAAGATTTAAAGCATCTTCTTGAAAAAATAACTTGCAGCCTTGTAGGATTCATTTATAACCTCAATTTTCACAATTTCTCAAAAGAAAAAGTTTTACAAGGTTAAGATCTCTTGTTACAACAATCCCACCATTAAGATTAGTGTATTTCAATTCCATCTTAGAGCTATTAACAATTTAGGTTTCTCTTACATCTTGAACCTACTACTGCTTAACAATTTTTTAATGAGTGAAAACTAAGTGTGTGTTTTTTTTATTTATTTTTCCTAGAATCTCAACTCAATTCTTAGTCATATAGAACTACAAATTCTAAATCAATACAACAAAAATTATAAGTTATGGAGGCTCAAAGCCAAAAAAATGTAGTTGAGTGAGGTACAAAAAAACTTGTTTCCTTCACTTTCAACGCAAATACTTTGCAATCTACATAGTCAAAGTTTGTGAAATTTCTTCCACAAACTTCCATACTAGTCTAATAGAAAATCCTACGCTTAAATATGCCCAAAAAACATTATTTTATATTTTTTTTCTCTTTGCTGTAGAAATGGCAATTTTGAGTGTTTTTTTTTATGGAAAAGAGGCCTGGGGAATTAGGGGATTACCTGTCATGCTGATACCCGCCTGTCCGAACCTCCCAGTCAGCTCACTTGAAATCCCCTGAATAATTCCCGAATAACTGCCAAGGGTGCCAATAGCACACGTTAGCACGTTAGCACGTTAGCATCCAAATGTCGACTGTCTAAATAATGTTGGCTGCCTGTGCACTCTATGCATCATCGATTAGATACTATGAGCAACGTCAATTTCGTTAAAATGGCATATGAAATCCGCCACTTTGTCTGAACATCTAGGACAAGTACAGATGTAAAACCGCCAAAGTTCTCGAATGCCGTCATTTTAATGAAATTCACGTTGAGCTTGGTAATCGCTTCCGATGCCAAGTTCCTCTGCAACTCTGCAAGGTTGACGACTTCACTAGCCAGGAGCACACTGAAGAAGCTCGGGACTTCGTACTTAGCTTTTCTCATCGCAACTAACACAGAAATATGCCAGTCAGAACTGAGAAGAAGAGCAACGAATGGCCCAAAGTGCAATATCTACTCAGGAAAGATTGGGCTGCTATATCTGTTCAAATACACATGAGGCTCGAACGCATCACCTGGAACTTCAAAAAGTAAACAAAGTATGAGAAATCTGGACTTCAGATCAAAAGTCTTACATAATAGATGGGAACAGAATAACTCGATCAGGTTGCTGTCCACCGGTAACGACCATTGACGACCACAGATCGCAGCAGCAACTGAATTCCATTGATACCATGACAAAGAAATCGATAGATATGGCTTTAATTTAGTGCTGCAAAGCAAAGTACTAGAATATATGGTCATCTTAGTTAAACTGGCGGTTTCAAGCTTTCAGGTCCAGAGCTCCAAAAACTAGGATCGGTATATGAGAGGTTTCAGAGGTCCGCCTGGAAAAGTGCCAATCTCTTGAAATCGCGCCATTTTAACAAATACGACCACATATTGTACCTCGCTCTGTTGAAAACTGATGCCGTGGGTGTAGAAACCACATGGGCAGTGATGGGACTGAAAAATTTCATCACTTTGACTCCAGCTTCGATCCAAAGACACAGAGCCCTTTCCATACTCGAAAGAGTCAAAACTAACAACGAGGTTATCCCACACGTTCAAATCGACATGTGAACTTCCCGGTTTCATCGTATGAAAAATCCTGTGACAACTGAGCAACTGGCTACAGCTTCACGTTTCAGAAATATGTCTTCCGGACGTCCAGCGCTGTAAGAAAGTCTTTGATGGAGAAAGTTCAACCACTTGCAAGGGAGTACGCACAGGGTTTTCAGAGTAGAACTCTATCCTATTTTGCTGATGTGTAGACCTACTTCTACTGCCGAGGTTTTTCACTACCGAAATCCCACAAAAAAAAAGAGGTGATCACAAAGGAAAGATAACCTCCAGCAACTTCAGGTCACCGCTACTTTGAGAGAGACAAACAGGGGGCGCTCTTCATTTTCAGGAAATTCATCAAATGCAAGGTCATGTAGCTTCTCTCATTGGATGCCTGCCCTGCGCATCCGTTCGTAATCATACTATAATTGTTGAAAACAATATGCCATGTACGGAAAACATGAGGTATATACTTTCTGTGAAGTAAAGATAAAAGGTGTCTGAACACGTTCTCAAAAGAGTTTCCCTCCTCCAGGACATTGTTGTCACCACAAGTGCAGGGATATTGCTCCAGGAACAGCGGCGTTTTATCGCTTACACAATTGCAATCATTACATCTCAAAATAGTCCCCATTCATATCCTAAGAAAACGACACGGTACTCAAAGTGGTTTGTGATGGCTTCGAATGACCAGTAAAGACGTAAAAACTGCAATTTTTAATTCAATTTTTTTTAGACACATTTTTTAGTGTATTTTGAGTGCATGGTGGTGGAAATTCTCTCTTTGAGGTATTATTTACTTTTCTATAGAAGACGGTGCTTAAGTAAATGAATCACAAAAAGATGCTTTCCTATTGCATTTTGGCAATTCCTATAGTCCTACTATACCTTCTTGCTCTTCATGTGAATTGTAGGCATGGGAATGATCTTTTTTTGAATTTGAGTTCAACTAATGAAATGAAGCTTACCTGGCATAGTTTCTCGTTTTTTACTCCATGAAATTGTGAAAAATTCATAAAATTTGATATTTTATTACAATTTGAACATTGAATTTATATTCACTGATTCACATTTTCTATAAATGACACCATGATGTTCCAAATTCCAAATTTACAATATGTGCCAATCCCAAAAAATTTAGATTTTTAAAGCATATTTTGTATATGAAACTATTTTTTCTTTTCTTTTAGAAAAATATTTTATAATAATTTCAAAGTCTTAGAGTTTCTAAAGAATACATGACTGCATTTCTAAAAAATGAAATAAAATAAATTGGACTTGAATATATGAAAAAAGAAGGTTATGGAATATATGAAGCAATGAATTCTTCAAGTTCTTTCTATGTCAATGGGTCTATTCCTCAGAGGTTATATGACATTTAATTAACTTTAGTTTAGGTGTATGAAAATCCTTCAATAGCACACTACACTAGATGCAAATTTCATATGAATTTCATATGATCTAAATATTCTCTATCTTCAAAAAAGAGTTATTACTTCAAAATAGGTGCATTTTTATATCAACAATTAGTATAGTTTATTGCACATTCAACTTAGATGCAATTATAAATTGTGGAGAATGGAGTTAAAATATTCAAAATCAATATCCAAAATATCTTATGCAGTCTCAAATATAGTCTAAAATTCTTTGAAATTAAAAAAAATCATACACTATTAATACCATTTAAATGTTGATTTTTTTGTATTTTAGAATTTTAGTATTTTGTGGTTTTTAGTATGTTAAGTATCCAAAATTATGAATATCACTTGAAATTTAGAAAGCAATTTTACTAGCTAGGATTGCACTTACTTTTCAAGGGACATTTTTAAAAATCTTTGTTTTCCACATGGTACAAAGAAGACTCTCTTGCATGCATTTTTTGTAAATATTCAAAAACATTCTTCCATGTGACTTCATTGATGAATTCTCATCTCTAAAAAGTTTTTAAAAATGGACTGTTTTATTTTATTTCTTTGAAAGATTGTAGTAATTAATTACTGACAATTTAAACATTAAAGTTTGTTGCATCTTTCTTTCTAAAATATTCCATTGACTTGTTTTATGCACAATTGTTTTATTCTTGTTCTATGCCTAAAATTTTCAAAACATAATGTTTACAATGTTTTACTATCATTTACTGTTTTTTTTTTTTCAAAAGCACAAGCTATCTCAATTTCACCTTCCTCAACTCCTCAAGCCAAAATGGCTCAAATGCAACAATATCAATAGTTGTTTTATGCTCTCACCTAAATACTTTCAATTTTGAACAAAAAATCTTTCTTCGAAGTACTTGTCCTAAATTCAAAGCTAAAATTATTTATTTAGAATGGATGCTCAACAATGTTCTTGTTTTCTAACTCTACAATTATAGTGACATATTTTCAAAATTCAGTAAGGTAGGAGGCTCCAAATGTGATCCTTTTTTAAATTTTGTCATCTATATTTTGACCTTGAATGGCCAATTACTTTCACCCAAAATCACCATACACAAGGTTTCAAGAAGTTGAAGAGTTTTCAAAGGTAGTCAATGGGACTTCAATATTTCATGCTTCAAAAGTGTTTGAAGGGAGTTTATAAGGTATATGTAGGTATCCTATGCTTTCAACTTTGAAAATTCATGAAATCTTGTGTGTATTACAAAATAACTTGAGTTGGTTTTCGTTTGAATAGGCTAACATTCTTATTATAAAAAAGAAGCAAAAGAAACCCCGTCATTTATACCACACCGGCCCAGCAGGGACATGAAACTGTCGGTTTTGGCTGCTTCTACCCTATTCCCTACCAAACTGAGCTTCATCTTCTGTTGACACACTGTTAGACATGCAGCTGGATGCCAAATATATTGCAATCGAAAGTAAGTTATAGCCTTGAAAATTACACTTCTCCGCCTGAAGTTTTGAAGGTTTTAAAAACACATCATGGACATCAGTGCAGGACAGTAAAACAACATGTCTTTGACTTCGCTTAACATATTACCTGCACTACTGTAAGGATGCACTAATTATGTTTCAATAGCAGAGACATATCCGAGGTAGAGATCGACTAGAGACATCTCCAGGCTCAGAGAGAACCAAAGATTCTCTGAATAAGCTTAGGAGTTTTAAATGTCTGCCATACTTGTCCCTTAATATGCTCTGGATTCCACTGGAACTATATACAGCTAAAACTTATTTATGCTATCAAAGGACCAGGCTGCTATTTTTTAGCAACATAGCAATTTTGGGCAGGTACTTGTGACTGAAGATTTACATATTTTGGGTCCAAATTTTAAAAGAAGTTGTGATGAAGAGTATTTTTCATGTAAGCAAAATTTTATGACACTTGGAAATACAAGTTAAAAGTTATAGCCTAATATGTTACTTTTTTCACTGGGAGGGCAGTCCAGGCAGACCAGAAGAAATCACTTCTTTCAAAAATAAAAATTGGAAATTGGTTTTCTAAATTTACATATATGTAGAAAGCTTTAAGTCATTTCATTTTGATCAATGAATCAAAAGTTATGAGGAATTTTTAGTTTGCGGGTAGTTTTGGATTCTTTACTCTAAAATAAACTTTGAAGTCATTTATTTCATTTAGTTTTCAATATTTTTGGAAAAAAATGAAATTGTAGGATATAGATTGATTATTACATAAGTAACTTCTTAACAATATAGTGTTTAGGCCATTCTCTACTTCTTTCTACTTACTATTTTTTTCTATATGTTGTACAATTTCAAATTATTTCAAATTATGAAATTTGAAATTATTTGAAATTATTTGAATTTTTTCAAGCATGTAGGCAACTTGCCTTGAAGAATGAACCCAAAGAGTAACCACCATTTTTAATATTTTTTTGTACACTGTGACCTTGTGAAGTCAAACTGCATGATTTTTTGTAGGAACAAAAAATGATTTTTGTCAATTCAAACCCTAATATCTTGCAATTCACATGATGGAAAATTCTGAATTTTTTTTTTACATCTTTTCAAACCAACTTACTACAAGATCCTATGGTTACATGTGTCAAAAAATGTTTCTTTCCAAGACTTTGTACTTATGCTCAAAATGGTAGTTTTTGAGAGTTTTGGGGGAAAATATAGTCAAGGAACTGAAGGGGTTAAAAGGAAAAACATTTCAATTCAGTTTCTGCTAATAATATTTTCAGGGCCTGATTATTATAATAATCTGCATGAGAACATTAATCAAGGCTGGAAGTCTTAAGTCTTAACCACAGTGACACAGTGTGTTTTTTTCTAGCGACAGGCCACCTTGCGTGCCCTCCCAGCAGAGGTCGATATCGGGAGGGAGCCGGGCCCAATGGCCAAATGCTCTGACGGATTCGGCAGAAAAAAACCCACTGCAGTGACAGGTTTCAAAACGCCAAACTGCATGTGACATTGAAACAGTGCACACGGTTTTCAAAAGAAAGAAAGGTACTGTATAGACTATCTGAGGTTCCAAATGCGGGTACTCGGAGTAGTGCCAATCCTTTGAAATTTCGCCATTTTAACCCACACTTGTGACAGTCACTCACTGCAATACACATAACCAATCATAACTCAATTAATGTTAAATGAAGCAATAGTTTAGGGACATCATTAGAAAAGAAAAGATAGAGCGCACATGGTACTCCTCAGTTCATTCTTTACTTTTGTCTCTGCTTAAGGTTAAGAAATGACTTGGTGTTTACTATATTTAGCACAAGTCAGAAGGGTTAGAGTGTTCCTACTTCATAATGTTATATAGGGATAATTAATGCCAATGAGCAAGTTTGTAATGTTAACAAAATTACTGGGGCTGCTCTATGTAATTATTTACACTACTGTAAGGTCATATGTCCGGAGCAATATTTCTTGCTTCTTAGTAGTTAGTATAAACTAATCCATTCATCCTCTGACATGATCACAACATGTATCTAAATGTCATAACATTTGGTGCATGTAGTAAGGTAAGGGGCTGTAAAAGCAACCTCTCTCTAAAAGCGATCTGGTAGATTTTGCCTCAAACATGTACGAGAAGTGTACATTTCAAGAGGGGGTCGCTTTTAGAAACCACTATTTTTCAACTTCAAAAATTCATAACTAATTCCATGAAGGTCCAAAAAATATGAAACCACTTGTATTAAATGCCAATTCTATTTTTCTTACCATGAAAATTTACTGAAAATTGTTTTAAGGAGTTTAGCTTCCCCAAAATGCAAATCAGCTGATAAAGGGTTGCTTTTACAGCCCTTTACCTTACTACAGATTTTAACAGAATTGACGCTTACAGACCGGGTTCACGATTTACAAACAGTCAAGTACCTATACAATCTGCAAGAAGATCTACACATTTAGGGTAAGTTCAGTCACCTGCATGACATAAAACTTCTTGGAGAAGAGCCCTGACTGAGTGAGTCAGAGAAGCCCTGAGGATGCGGAGTTTGCTCGAGGTTAGCAAGGAACTCGGCACCTTCTCCCGCAGCAGTTCGGCGCTTTTCCAGGCTGGGTACCAAGGTCGCCTTTGTCTTGTCTACGTGGATGGAAAATGTTGGCACACTCCCTTCGCAGATGGACCGCGACACATGACCAGGGCCTTTGAAGGGCTTTGCCTCCACTGGGAGTCCACTGGCTGCACCGGCTGCAGTATTCTCCAACCTTGATTTTCCAAACTTTCGGAATCGGTCTTCAGAAAGTGCATCTACTCCAATGCATTCATGCTCTGCGTTCATAATATTCAATGTACGTAATTGTTATCTATGTACCACAAGTCCCAACCAAACTTGAAGATGCACTAGATAATAAATGATCCCTAGCTTAATATCTATCTAGCATCTATCCATTTAATATCTTGATCTGAACAGATGTCCCTGTTATGAATATTTTCAAGCATTGCATGTGGCATGTTGTAAATATTAATTTGACATACTCTAACTTGAGACAAACAAGTCTCTGTTATCAAGATTTAAGCCTAAATCCTTGAATCCCCCCAACGACAATGAATGTAAATAGAGTAATATAATTCACATAGAGTGGGCAAAATGTAATATATCACCTTGATTCAAAGATTTGATCTGGTCGGTGATCTTCACGAAACAAGTGTTCATGACCAAAACTTCCTTTCCAATCTTGACATCCTGGACTGCCAATTCCGGAGTTCGCTGCGCAGTAATAATGCTGCCCTGCTCTTTGGAATCCTCGAGCGACCTTCTCGGGGGTGGAGTCTGACATTGTGCTGATACTCCTGTGGCAGCTGCATTAGTTGGTTGTGATGCTTCATCTGCACAAGCTGCAAAATCCACATCTTTCTGTTATTCAAGTTAATGTTTGGTATCTTATATATAAAAATTAAGGAAGACGATACTAAGAACCTATTCTTGAATTCTCTCAGAGCTTTCAGTTTTTTGTTCAGATTGAGGTACAAAATGTGTATTTCTTATAGATGATATGATAGACACAGCCAGGTGGCTTGAGACTTTTGACTATGACAGTTCATGAAATATTCCATAAATATGGAAAGTTTTGAGTCCTAGTTATTTGTTAATTTTGAATGCAAACCTTCTTTTCCCATCACCTTGAAATCTCAGTAGCAGCTAGTACATAGATCAAACTTGCATCAGTTGCATGGATGAGCAATTGCATGACGGAAACTCAAGAGTCTGGACGGGTATATATAGTATCCTCCAACTTACACTGAATGATGTCGGCCTAGAATCTTCTATAACATTCCTTTAGCTCAAACTTCCCTTGAGGTACAAGTACATGTCAACTTGAAGCAGTAGAACAGGCTGAAATGTGAAGGCTTTTCAGCAATTTGGAACCGACAAACCTAATGCTGGAATCGTCAGTTTTGTAAAATTGGCGATATTCCATTACTGTGACGTGATTTAGGACGCCCGATCTGTACCCAAAATGTATGTCTGTCCTAGTTTGTGACCTGAAATTTGATCTTTATGATAAGGTATATGATAAGGTATATGTCACAATATTTTAATGAGTGTGCGAATGCCGCCAATTTAACGAAATTGTTGTTTGGTGCCTCGAAGTCCCCTTAAAGATCGTCGAGGATCAAGATCTGCAAAATTTACTCTCGAATCTCATCTCCTAGCTATGTCAAAATTGGACCTTGACTTTCTGGATAAGGGTTAATATCAATGCTAGGTGTTTTGCAGCTAGGAAAGCATGGAATGTGTGAAGGAACGAACCTAGTGGCACTTTGAACTCTCCTGCAGGGTCGATGTTATTGGAAATCTCCAATTCTCGACGAACAGATGACTCTGCAGTTAAAGCACTGGTGATTTCTTCCCATACCTCGCCACTGGAAGTCGCATCCGACGGACTTGCCCCTCCGTCACTGCTGCCCCTTAAGTCAGTCCACAATCAGCCCACAGTCTCACTCAACGCGGAGACCTAACTGCAACTTACATGTGCTGCATGGGTACTGTTCCTCTAATTACTTAATTAGGTTATATCAGAGCACTTTTCAAACTCAACTCCCGCAAACCAGCACGCCCTTGCAAGCTACGATCCAACCCCTCATATTTGATGGACAATCCGTCACCAGCATAATGGTCTCCAGTTAATTGAACACTCTGTGAGTCTCGATCATAGGGTCGAAATAACCAGTACCAAGTAGGGTTTGTGTCTAAATTGCATGACTGGGATGGATGGATTCTAGCATCGACAATTGTTCGAACGAAGACCCACAAGGCATGCCAGGCATGCACAATCGCTTATGTACAACAGCCGTTCATGTACGTCGACGTCGACACAAACTCAGAGACACATTTTACATGCGACTGACTAGCGATCAGACTTATAACATCCCCGCGTGTCGAAAGCGGCGGAGAGCATCCCCACTTCAGTTAAATTCTTGTCCGTGTGAAAATTCTATGTTGGGAAGAAAACCCTCAAACGATGAGCTTCGTACATCATTGATCGCAGTTCCTTCCGACCCTTCCTTCCTGCAAGAAAGTTTGTACCGTTTATTAAGATATGGAAGTGGTTTCTAGAGGTAACAATTAACATACCTCATGATGCAGTGCGGCCGATTCTTGACTTGCCCTTGTGAGGCCGCCGGTGTACCGAACACAAACGCGTGGCAACGCCAGACCACAAACATCACCCATTTCCTCCAAAACTGCCGAAACTGGACCACCTGAACACGTAACCCCTCCCCCAACATCCTGACACGCCCTAAAACTGATCCCTCACACGACAATGATCAAAGTGCCTGCCTTGAAAATCTACGCGAGAGAGTGTTTCATCTGCAGAAGCATGCAACTGAGACGCAAAGCGAGGGTTTCAAAATAGAGGCCGACACAGTGAGTCGGGGACGTCGATCACAGTGTGGAACGTTCTGCCGAATTTAGGTGCGGGTGCCACGACCCGTGAGGGTCCACTGCAAATTTGAGTATTGGGTTCTCTACAAATTTGACGAAGTCCACCCTCAATTTCGGTTATCGGCGAACTGGCTCACTGCAAAAGTGGATTTAAAGTAAACCAAAGGTAGGAGGCTCAGAATTGGCACATCTAAGGGCTGGTCCACCTTTTTTCTGTATTTCATTGGACGGGAATAATTTGAGGAATCTAATTTTTTTATTATATTAAAATTATTAGATAACACAAAATTATTAACATAAAGTTATTAACCATTTAGATTTTCTTCTTGCCTTGAATAGATTGCAAGGTATCTAAAATAAAATGATTTTTCTTGGGATACTAAAGGTTTTATCTTGAGTCTTTAATTGAAACTGTTAGAATTATATCAAAATAAAGACAAACCTCCAAATCCTCATTTGGATACAAAGCAAGACAATATCCAAATCATATATATTTTGTTTTTAATAACCCCCCTTCTAGTACATCTCATTTAACACTCCTATTCACTGGAAAACCAAAGGATGAAATCCACTTAATAATTATGATAATTAATAATATAAACTAGTCTACTTTACAAAAAATAATTTAGTCCATTTGGATTTGTTATGTGAAAGTTATGAACAATCTTGTTTTTTGGGGCAATTAAAGTATCTTCTTGAAAAAATAACTAGTAGGATTCATTTATAACCTCAATTTTCACAATTTCTCAAAAGAAGAAGTTTTACAAGGTTAAGATCTCTTGTTAGAAAAATTTCACCATTAAGATTAGTATATTTCAATTCCATCTTAGAGCTATTAACAATTTAGGTTTCTCTTACATCTCGAACCTACTACTGTTCAACAATTTTTTAATGAGTGAAAACTAAATGTGTGTTTTTATAATTTTTTTTTCTTAGAATCTGAACTCAATTTTTAGTCATATAAAACTACAAATTCTAAATCAATACAATAAAAAATTTAAGTTATAGAGGCTCAAGGCCGAAAAATGTAGTTGAGCAAGGTACAAAAAAACTTGTTTCCTTCACTTTAAATGCAAATACTTTGCAATCTACACGGTCAAAGTTTGTGAAATTTCTCCCACAAACTTTCATATTAGTCTAGTACAAGATCCTATAGTTAGATATGGAAGAAGAACATTATATTTTATTTTTTTTCTCTTTGCTGTAGAAATGGCAATTTTGAGCGTGTTTTTTATGGAAAAGAGGCCTGGGGAATTAGGGGATTACCTGTCATGCTGATACCCGCCTGTGCGAACCTCCCAGTCAGCTCACTTGAAATCCCCTAATAATCCCCGAATAACTGCCAAGGCCCAAGGGTGCCAATAGCACACGTTAGCATCCAAATGTCGACTGTCTAAATAATGTTGGCTGCTTGTGCACTCTAAGTATGCATCATCGATTAGATACTAAGAGCTTGGTAATCGCTTCCGATGCCAAGTTCCTCTGCAACTCTGCAAGGTTGACGACTTCACTAGCCAGGAGCACACTGAAGAAGCTCGGGACTTCGTACTTAGCTTTTCTCATCGCAACTAACACAGAAATATGCCAGTCAGAACTGAGAAGAAGAGCAACGAATGGCCCAAAGTGCAATATCTACTCAGGAAAGATTGGGCTGCTATATCTGTTCAAATACACATGAGGCTCGAACGCATCACCTGGAACTTCAAAAAGTAAACAAAGTATGAGAAATCTGGACTTCAGATCAAAAGTCTTACATAATAGATGGGAACAGAATAACTCGATCAGGTTGCTGTCCACCGGTAACGACCATTGACGACCACAGATAGCCTTCGCAGCAGCAACTGAATTCCATTGATACCATGACAAAGAAATCGATAGATATGGCTTTAATTTAGTGCTGCAAAGCAAAGTACTAGAATATATGGTCATCTTAGTTAAACTGGCGGTTTCAGGCTTTCAGGTCCAGAGCTCCAAAAACTAGGATCGGTATATGAGAGGTTTCAGAGGTCCGCCTGGAAAAGTGCCAATCTCTTGAAATCGCGCCATTTTAACAAATACGACCACATATTGTACCTCGCTCTGTTGAAAACTGATGCCGTGGATGTAGAAACCACGTGGGCAGTGATGGGACTGAAAAATTTCATCACTTTCACTCCAGCTTCGATCCAAAGACACAGAGCCCTTTGCATACTCGAAAGAGTCAAAACTAACAACGAGGTTATCCCACACGTTCAAATCGACATGTGAACTTCCCGGTTTCATCGTATGAAAAATCCTTTGACAACTGAGCAACTGGCTACAACTTCAGGTTTCAGAAATATGTCTTCCGGACGTCCAGCGCTGTAAGAAAGTCTTTGATGGAGAAAGTTCAACCACTTGCAAGGGAGTACGCACAGGGTTTTCAGAGTAGAACTCTATTCTATTTTGCAGATGTGTAGACCTACTTCGAATGACGAAGCTATTTTCACTACCGAAATCCCACAAAAAAAAAGAGGTGATCACAAAGGAAAGATAACCTCCAGCAACTTCAGGTCACCGCTACTTTGAGAGAGACAAACAGGGGGCGCTCTTCATTTTCAGGAAATTCATCAAATGCAAGGTCATGTAGCTTCTCTCATTGGATGCCTGCCCTGCGCATCCGTTCGTAATCATACTATAATTGTTGAAAACAATATGCCATGTACGGAAAACATGAGGTATATACTTTCTGTGAAGTAAAGATAAAAGGTGTCTGAACACGTTCTCAAAAGAGTTTCCCTCCTCCAGGACATTGTTGTCACCACAAGTGCAGGGATATTGCTCCAGGAACAGCGGCGTTTTATCGCTTACACAATTGCAATCATTACATCTCAAAATAGTCCCCATTCATATCCTAAGAAAACGACACGGTACTCAAAGTGGTTTGTGATGGCTTCGAATGACCAGTAAAGACGTAAAAACTGCAATTTTTAATTCAATTTTTTTTAGACACATTTTTTAGTGTATTTTGAGTGCATGGTGGTGGAAATTCTCTCTTTGAGGTATTATTTACTTTTCTATAGAAGACGGTGCTTAAGTAAATGAATCACAAAAAGATGCTTTCCTATTGCATTTTGGCAATTCCTATAGTCCTACTATACCTTCTTGCTCTTCATGTGAATTGTAGGCATGGGAATGATCTTTTTTTGAATTTGAGTTCAACTAATGAAATGAAGCTTACCTGGCATAGTTTCTCGTTTTTTACTCCATGAAATTGTGAAAAATTCATAAAATTTGATATTTTATTACAATTTGAGCATTAGTTTTATATTTATTGATTCACATTTTCTATAAATGACATGGGATTTTTGTTTGCACCATGATGTTCCAAATTATAATATATGCCAATCCCAAAAAATTTAGATTTTTAAAGCATATTTTGTAATTGAAATTAAATTTCTTTATTTTTACTTTAAATTTATATTTTATAATAGTTTCAAAATTTTAGAATTGCTAAAGAACATGTGATTGCATGTCAAAAAAATGAAATAAAATAAATTGCACTTAAATATATGAAAAAGGAGATTATGGAGCATATGAAGTAATGAATTCTTCAAGTTCTTTCCATGGTCATTGGATCTATCCTTTAGAGGCTATATGACATTTATTTAACTTTGGATGTAAGAAAGTCCTTCATTTAAACACATGAAAGATAAAATGAGGCATCAGGAGGGCTACCAGAAAGTGACCAAATCAGTCTATTAACCCCTAAAGGTTTTTGACTATGTTTTCACAAAAAACGCTCCCAAACTGCCATTTCTAGTACAAGTACCAAATTTTGGAAAAAAAACATTTTTGGCCACATGTAACCGTAGGATCTTGTAGTAAACTAGTTTGAGAAGATGTGGAAAAAATTTCAGAAATTTCCACCGTGTAGATTGCAAGATATTAGCATTTAAAGTGACAAAAACACTTTTTTTGTCCCTGCGAAAAACCGGGCAGCTGCACTTCACATGGTCACATTTGTATGAAAAAATGTCCAAACTGGTGGTAACTCTTTGGATTCATTCTTCAAAGAAAATTAGCTACATGCTTGAAAATTTTCAGATCATTTGGAATTATACAACATATAGGAAAAAAATAGTAAGTAGAAAGCAGTAGAAAATGATTCAAAACACTAAATTGTTAAGGATTTAATTATAGAATTGAAAAATGCCAATCCAAACGATTGTAATGTTGTAATAAACAATCTGCACCTTGTGTTTATATTTTTTTCCAAAAATATTGAAATTTGAGTTAAATAAAAGACTTCAAAGTTTATTTTAGAGTAGAGATTCCATAACTACCAGCAAACTACCTACAACTAAAATTCCTCATAACTTTCATCTCATAAATCAGAGTGGAATGATTCAAAGCTTTCCTTGTGCACATAAATCTAGAGAACCAATTTCAAATTTTTATTTCTCTAGAAAATGATTTTAAAGAAGTTTTTTTTGCTGCCCGGGCTGCCCGCCGAACAATGAAAACTACATATCATACCATGACTTTTTAACCATGTGGTCAAAAGTTATGAAAATTGTTGGGCCCTAAAGCTATTCCTTGGGCACATCTTGTGTGAAAATTTCAAAGAAAAAAAATAAAAATTCCATTCGTGGTGAGCTGCCCAAAAATGTTATGTTGTTAAAAAACGGTGTTTGGTCCTTTAGGGGTTAATAAAAAATAGGTAGCCTAACAAATCTAGGCACACTCCATTGTCAGCTTGTGTGAATTTTGCAAAGGGTGTCGGGACTTAATAATCAAGGTGTAGCAATGACATGTTTAATAATCATCGACATCAGATTACACAATGATTAATTGACAAATGAAACAAATTAAGCCAAATGAAGTGACTTCAAAAGCTAGTTACTAAAATAATTAGAAATATTGATGATTTTGAAATAAATTCACAAGCCACTTTGTGGAGTGTGTTTAGAGTTGAGTGAGAGATATTTATACAAGTCAGATAGTAGTAGGTAAAACTATCCATGTGGGACATGTAAATTAGGATTAATAGGGGTACAACCACTCATAGTTAAGTTAAAAGTAGGAATTATGTTCAAAGTTAAATTTTAGACCTCATTTAGGCATAGTAGAATACTTTTTTTCAAAAAATTTGAACTAAAAAAAGTTAAAGAATCCATATAGTTTTCATGTACAAAAATCCGTTTAAGTTTTAGAACCTCCAATAAAAAGTTATGGACAAAATTTGGAGAGGGTGTTTGAAAATGTCAAAGAAAATTTTCTTTCAACCCCTTTTAGAATTTTGTCCATAAGTTTTTATTAGAGTCTCTAAACCTTAAACGGATTTTTGGCTATGAAAATTATGTTGATTCTACAATTTCTTTTAGTTTAAACTTTTTGAAAAAAAATATTTTACTATGCCTAAATGGGGTCTAAAATTTGACTTTGTACATAATTCTTGCATTTGACAATGAGTGATCTCTCTTCAAAATATCCAATATCCTTCAAGGATTCACTATGGACAATTGATTTTTCTAAAAAACTTCTTTATCCTTAAATCTCATCAATTGTCAATGAATTAAACCTTTCACAATGCAAATAGAAGAATCCTAGATGGCAGATGTTATTGGACTATTTTTGACATTTGCTTCTTTTTCCACATCTTGTTTAGAGTACAAGGTATGCAATAACCTTGGTTAAGATGCATGACAATACTTTAACCTTGATTACTTAACATCTTGTCATTGGATTTTGAGCCATTGACAGTCATCCAACATCGCGACTTCAAGAGAGTGACTATAGGAAAAAAACAAATCCATAAGCAAAGTTAAATATAATTATGGGGTCCTTTTAGCTACTCTGGAGGCTTGAGATTTTCTCTAATGCCACACCAAATGCAAATTTTATATCAACTTCATATGATCTAGAAATTCTCTATCTTCAAAAAAAATTATTACTTCAAAATAGTTTCATTTTTATATTAACAATTAGTATAGTTTGTTGCACATCCCACTTAGATGCAATTATTAATTGTGGAGAATGGGCTTAATATATTCAAAATTCATACCCCAAGTATGTTATGCAGTCTACAATGTAATCTGAAATTCTTTGAAATTAAAAAAGAATATATACTATTAATATTATTTAAATGTTGATTTTTTGTATTTTAGAATTTTGTGGTTTTTGTGGTTTTTAGTGTTGTCAAGTGTCCAAAACAATGAATATCACTTAAAAATTTAGAAAGCAAGTTCACTAACTAGGATTGCACCTACTTATCAAGGGACTCTTTTTTAAGTCTTTGTTTTCTCCATGGTACAAAGAAGACTTTGTTGCACACATTTTTTTAAATACTCAGAAACATTCTTCCATATGACTTCATTGACAGATTCTCATCTCTAAAAACTTTTTTAAAATGGACTATTTTATTTTATTTCTTTGAAAGATTGTAATAATTAAGTATTGACAATTTAAACATCAAAGTTTGTTGCATCTTTTTTCCTAAAATATTCCATTGACTTGTTTTATGCACAATTGTTTTATTTTTTTTCTATGTCTAAAATTTTCAAAACATAATGTTTATAATGTTCACTATCTTTTACTATTATTTTTTTTTTCAAAAGCACAAGCCATCTCAATTTCACCTTCCTAAAGCCAAAATGGCTCAAATGCAACAAAATCAATAATTGTTTTATGCTCTCACCTAAATACTTTCAATTTTGAACAAAAAATCTTTCTTCGAAGTACTTGTCCTAAATTCAAAGCTAAAATTATTTATTTAGAATGGATGCTCAACAATGTTCTTGTTTTCTAACTCTACAATTATAGTGACATCTTTTAAAAATTCAGTAAGGTAGAAGGCTCCAAATGTGATGCTTTTTAAAATTATGTCATCTACATTTTGACCTGGAATGGCCAACTACTTTCACCCAAAATCACCATACACAAGGTTTCAAGAAGTTGAAGAGTTTTCAAAGGTAGTCTATGGGACTTCAATATTTCATGCTTCAAAAGTGTTTGAAGGGAGTTTATAAGGCATGAATAGGTATCCTATGCTTTCAATTTTGAAAATTCATGAAATTTTGTGTGTATTACAAAATAACTTGAGTTGGTTTTCGTTTGAATAGGCTAACATTCTTATTATAAATAACAAGCAAAAGAAACCCCGTCATTTGTACCACACTGGCCCAGTAGGGACATGAAAGTGTTGGTTTTGGGTGCTTCTACCCTATTCCCTACCAAAGTGAGCGTCATCTTTTGTTGACAAATTGTTAGACATGCAGCTGGATGCCAAATATATTGCAATCGAAAGTAAGTTATAGCCTTGAAAATTACACTTCTCCATCTAAAGTTTTGAAGGTTTTAAAAACACATGGACATCAGTGCATGACAATAAAACAACATGTCTTTGACTTTATTTAATATATTACCTACACTACTTGCACTAATGTAAAGTTGTACTAAGGGCCTCGTCACACTATGGCCGTCCAAGTGAGAGTCCAAACTTTGTCAAGAGTCCAAAGGAAAAGGCTAATAAAAATTAATAAAAAATTGGGTTTGGAGCCTTTGGCCGGCCATAGTGAAGCCTTGAGAGGCCAAGTCCAAAGTCCAAACCCTTGACAATGAACTTCCACGGCCTTTCAATTTGGATGGCTATAGTGTGAAGCCTCCAAAGGCCTAATCAAAAGTCCAAACCCATATCATTTGTTTGGCTTGTATCCAACTCTCTTCACGTAAATAGTCCACTAAATTTCAGATTTTTTCCTCTCACCTTCAGTAATAACCATGGATTCAAGAAAGGAACGCATCCTTGTTCTTCTTTTAATGTTTATGATTATAAAATATGTCATTGTAGGCATTTTCGCATTGCAAAAATTTGCAATTTTTGAATAAAATGCCCAAATGATGATGATGGCACTTTATATTGCCAAAGGACGGAGGATGAATTCTAAAAGGAAATGTTGGCAATTTGAAAGATATAGAGGGGTTTTGGAACATACACTCATGGGATCATTTGCAAATTCTGATTTTCAAAAGCACATGAGGATGTGTACATCTATATTTCACTATCTATATAATCTTTTAGGGCCTGTTATACATTAAAAAAATACACATCTTAGAGAAAGTATTAGTGTGGAGCAAAGAATTGCAATAACTCTTTCTCAATTAGCAACAAGTAATTGACTAGAAATGGTTGGTGATTTATTTGGTGTAGGATTGAGTACAACATTTATGATTGTGAAAAAATGTTGTGAAGCTATAAGGATTCATTTGAGGCCATTGGTTTAAAAAAAAAATCTTGCTTGGATGAAACAAATAGCTGCTAGATTTGAACCGCTTCATGGCATTCCATTTATTTTAAGAGCTATAGATGGTAGCCATATTCCAATTGTAGCACCATCTCATGATCCCGTAGCATATTATTGCCTAAAAGGATATTATTCATATTTACTACAAGGAGTAGTAGATGTTGATTGCAAATTTTGGGATTATGATTTTGGAGGGGCTGGACGGATTTATGGTTGAGCCTTATTTCAAAAATTAAAAATTAAAAATAAAACTATGAAAGGTGCATTTTAACCTTACAAATTTATTATTGATGTTGCGTATCCTATGAGGCCTTGGTTTTACTCACCATTTAAGGATGAAAAGGATGGATTGTCAAGAGAAAAGGCACAATGGAATTTCATTCAATCAAGTACTCATATGGCAGTCAAAAGAGCATTTGGAATTCTAAAAGGAAGATGGCGCATTTTACTAAAAAAAATTGATATGCTACTTCAGAATGTACCTGATATTGTTACGGCATCTTTTTGTCTTCATAATTTGTGCCTCTTGGAACATGATGAATTTTCTTAGGGAATGAGCAAAAGCAAAAGCAAAAGAGTTGCAAACTTAAGCAAACATAGCTTTAAGAAAAATACAAAAGATGGATGCATTTCACTCCCTAGAATCATCATTGAGGGAAATGAGGGAGCTACAAAAGGTACATCCACAAGGTGAAGACACTCCATTCATAGAATCAAGTGATGAAATAGAAATTGATAATGAATAATACTTTGGATGTAAATAAACAAAGAAAATGAGGCAAGAAAAAATGAAGATGATGTTGGCTGATTCAATTCAAGTTCATCTATTGGTAGCGGAGACTTTTTACAAAAGTCATTTAGCCACAAATTCAAACATTCAATGACAAAATTGTAACTATGATGATAGTGACTGTAGCTTAGATGAAAAGTAACATGTAGTAATCTAGAGCATATTGAACAAATGGTCAAATTGGTAGTCTACCCTTTCAAGTAGCTCATTTGTTCTCTCAAAGTTTTTCATCAAACTTGTGTTAGTTTCAGTCTTTTTTTCAAAGATTTGAATGGCTCTATCATAAAAGGTTTGTTTACCTTTTGATGTTGGTGTGAAAATGTTTGTTGATGATGGTGCATTCTCACATCCGGAGCCAAATCGGTTTGAATTTGTTCACTATCCGTGGTTGTAGCCGAAACATGCTTCATTATTTGCCCCGTTTGGTGATACCACTCATCTAGAGCATCATAGAATTTGCTTTCATGCCGATCATTGTTCAAAATACCATTGGCCATTTTGTCTTCTTTGTAAGCATAAAAAATGGATTTTAAATTTTTACAACATGCTATAGCATTGCAATTGAATTAGGTAGCATGGCAACCATAAATTCTAGCATGAAGCTTCACCCAATAGTAAATTCCTATAAGCAAAAGATTCAAAAAAACATGAAGGAGTCAAAAATGGCATTGAAAAAACAAACACATCACCCCGCACATCACATGTGTT